>OW818031.2:64787245-65188486 GCA_942486065.2 Calliphora vomitoria
TGGCTGTATTTCTATACAGAAATCTAGCCAGTAACTGGCTGCATTTCTATACAGAAATCTAGCCAGTAACTGGCTGTATTTCTATACAGAAATCTAGCCAGTAACTGGCTATATTTCTATACAGAAATCTAGCCAGTAACTGGCTGTATTTCTATACAGAAATCTATCCAGTAACTGGCTGTATTTCTATACAGAAATCTAGCCAGTAACTGGCTGTATTTCTATACAGAAATCTAGCCAGTAACTGGCTGTATTTCTATACAGAAATCTAGCCAGTAACTGGCTGTATTTCTATACAGAAATCTAGCCAGTAACTGGCTGTATTTCTATACAGAAATCTAGCCAGTAACTGGCTGTATTTCTATACAGAAATCTAGCCAGTAACTGGCTGTATTTCTATACAGAAATCTAGCCAGTAACTGGCTGTATTTCTATACAGAAATCTAGCCAGTAACTGGCTGTATTTCTATACAGAAATCTAGCCAGTAACTGGCTGTATTTCTATACAGAAATCTAGCCAGTAACTGGCTGTATTTCTATACAGAAATCTAGCCAGTAACTGGCTGTATTTCTATACAGAAATCTAGCCAGTAACTGGCTGTATTTCTATACAGAAATCTAGCCAGTAACTGGCTGTATTTCTATACAGAAATCTAGCCAGTAACTGGCTGTATTTCTATACAGAAATCTAGCCAGTAACTGGCTGTATTTCTATACAGAAATCTAGCCAGTAACTGGCTGTATTTCTATACAGAAATCTAGCCAGTAACTGGCTGTATTTCTATACAGAAAATCTAGCCAGTAACTGGCTGTATTTCTATACAGAAATCTAGCCAGTAACTGGCTGTATTTCTATACAGAAATCTAGCCAGTAACTGGCTGTATTTCTATACAGAAATCTAGCCAGTAACTGGCTGTATTTCTATACAGAAATCTAGCCAGTAACTGGCTGTATTTCTATACAGAAATCTAGCCAGTAACTGGCTGTATTTCTATACAGAAATCTAGCCAGTAACTGGCTGTATTTCTATACAGAAATCTAGCCAGTAACTGGCTGTATTTCTATACAGAAATCTAGCCAGTAACTGGCTGTATTTCTATACAGAAATCTAGCCAGTAACTGGCTGTATTTCTATACAGAAATCTAGCCAGTAACTGGCTGTATTTCTATACAGAAATCTAGCCAGTAACTGGCTGTATTTCTATACAGAAATCTAGCCAGTAACTGGCTGTATTTCTATACAGAAATCTAGCCAGTAACTGGCTGTATTTCTATACAGAAATCTAGCCAGTAACTGGCTGTATTTCTATACAGAAATCTAGCCAGTAACTGGCTGTATTTCTATACAGAAATCTAGCCAGTAACTGGCTGTATTTCTATACAGAAATCTAGCCAGTAACTGGCTGTATTTCTATACAGAAATCTAGCCAGTAACTGGCTGTATTTCTATACAGAAATCTAGCCAGTAACTGGCTGTATTTCTATACAGAAATCTAGCCAGTAACTGGCTGTATTTCTATACAGAAATCTAGCCAGTAACTGGCTGTATTTCTATACAGAAATCTAGCCAGTAACTGGCTGTATTTCTATACAGAAATCTAGCCAGTAACTGGCTGTATTTCTATACAGAAATCTAGCCAGTAACTGGCTGTATTTCTATACAGAAATCTAGCCAGTAACTGGCTGTATTTCTATACAGAAATCTAGCCAGTAACTGGCTGTATTTCTATACAGAAATCTAGCCAGTAACTGGCTGTATTTCTATACAGAAATCTAGCCAGTAACTGGCTGTATTTCTATACAGAAATCTAGCCAGTAACTGGCTGTATTTCTATACAGAAATCTAGCCAGTAACTGGCTGTATTTCTATACAGAAATCTAGCCAGTAACTGGCTGTATTTCTATACAGAAATCTAGCCAGTAACTGGCTGTATTTCTATACAGAAATCTAGCCAGTAACTGGCTGTATTTCTATACAGAAATCTAGCCAGTAACTGGCTGTATTTCTATACAGAAATCTAGCCAGTAACTGGCTGTATTTCTATACAGAAATCTAGCCAGTAACTGGCTGTATTTCTATACAGAAATCTAGCCAGTAACTGGCTGTATTTCTATACAGAAATCTAGCCAGTAACTGGCTGTATTTCTATACAGAAATCTAGCCAGTAACTGGCTGTATTTCTATACAGAAATCTAGCCAGTAACTGGCTGTATTTCTATACAGAAATCTAGCCAGTAACTGGCTGTATTTCTATACAGAAATCTAGCCAGTAACTGGCTGTATTTCTATACAGAAATCTAGCCAGTAACTGGCTGTATTTCTATACAGAAATCTAGCCAGTAACTGGCTGTATTTCTATACAGAAATCTAGCCAGTAACTGGCTGTATTTCTATACAGAAATCTAGCCAGTAACTGGCTGTATTTCTATACAGGAATCTAGCCAGTAACTGGCTGTATTTCTATACAGAAATCTAGCCAGTAACTGGCTGTATTTCTATACAGAAATCTAGCCAGTAACTGGCTGTATTTCTATACAGAAATCTAGCCAGTAACTGGCTGTATTTCTATACAGAAATCTAGCCAGTAACTGGCTGTATTTCTATACAGAAATCTAGCCAGTAACTGGCTGTATTTCTATACAGAAATCTAGCCAGTAACTGGCTGTATTTCTATACAGAAATCTAGCCAGTAACTAGATTTCTGTATAGAAATATAGCCAGTAACTGGCTGTATTTCTATACAGAAATCTAGCCAGTAACTGGCTAGTATTTCTATACAGAAATCTAGCCAGTAACTGGCTGTATTTCTATACAGAAATCTAGCCAGTAACTGGCTGTATTTCTATACAGAAATCTAGCCAGTAACTGGCTGTATTTCTATACAGAAATCTAGCCAGTAACTGGCTGTATTTCTATACAGAAATCTAGCCAGTAACTGGCTGTATTTCTATACAGAAATCTAGCCAGTAACTGGCTGTATTTCTATACAGAAATCTAGCCAGTAACTGGCTGTATTTCTATACAGAAATCTAGCCAGTAACTGGCTGTATTTCTATACAGAAATCTAGCCAGTAACTGGCTGTATTTCTATACAGAAATCTAGCCAGTAACTGGCTGTATTTCTATACAGAAATCTAGCCAGTAACTGGCTGTATTTCTATACAGAAATCTAGCCAGTAACTGGCTGTATTTCTATACAGAAATCTAGCCAGTAACTGGCTGTATTTCTATACAGAAATCTAGCCAGTAACTGGCTGTATTTCTATACAGAAATCTAGCCAGTAACTGGCTGTATTTCTATACAGAAATCTAGCCAGTAACTGGCTGTATTTCTATACAGAAATCTAGCCAGTAACTGGCTGTATTTCTATACAGAAATCTAGCCAGTAACTGGCTGTATTTCTATACAGAAATCTAGCCAGTAACTGGCTGTATTTCTATACAGAAATCTAGCCAGTAACTGGCTGCATTTCTATACAGAAATCTAGCCCGTAACTGGCTGTATTTCTATACAGAAATCTAGCCAGTAACTGGCTGCATTTCTATACAGAAATCTAGCCAGTAACTGGCTGTATTTCTATACAGAAATCTAGCCAGTAACTGGCTGTATTTCTATACAGAAATCTAGCCAGTAACTGGCTATATTTCTATACAGAAATCTAGCCAGTAACTGGCTGTATTTCTATACAGAAATCTAGCCAGTAACTGGCTATATTTCTATACAGAAATCTAGCCAGTAACTGGCTGTATTTCTATACAGAAATCTAGCCAGTAACTGGCTGTATTTCTATACAGAAATCTAGCCAGTAACTGGCTGTATTTCTATACAGAAATCTAGCCAGTAACTGGCTGTATTTCTATACAGAAATCTAGCCAGTAACTGGCTGTATTTCTATACAGAAATCTAGCCAGTAACTGGCTGTATTTCTATACAGAAATCTAGCCAGTAACTGGCTGTATTTCTATACAGAAATCTAGCCAGTAACTGGCTGTATTTCTATACAGAAATCTAGCCAGTAACTGGCTGTATTTCTATACAGAAATCTAGCCAGTAACTGGCTGTATTTCTATACAGAAATCTAGCCAGTAACTGGCTGTATTTCTATACAGAAATCTAGCCAGTAACTGGCTGTATTTCTATACAGAAATCTAGCCAGTAACTGGCTGTATTTCTATACAGAAATCTAGCCAGTAGCTGGCTGTATTTCTATACAGAAATCTAGCCAGTAACTGGCTGTATTTCTATACAGAAATCTAGCCAGTAACTGGCTGTATTTCTATACAGAAATCTACCCAGCATCTGGCTGTATTTCTATACAGAAATCTAGCCAGTAACTGGCTGTGTTTCTATACAGAAATCTAGCCAGTAACTGGCTGTATTTCTATACAGAAATCTAGCCAGTAACTGGCTGTATTTCTATACAGAAATCTAGCCAATAACTGGCTGTATTTCTATACAGAAATCTAGCCAGTAACTGGCTGTATTTCTATACAGAAATCTAGCCAGTAACTGGCTGTATTTCTATACAGAAATCTAGCCAGTAACTGGCTGTATTTCTATACAGAAATCTAGCCAGTAACTGGCTGTATTTCTATACAGAAATCTAGCCAGTAACTGGCTGTATTTCTATACAGAAATCTAGCCAGTAACTGGCTGTATTTCTATTCAGAAATCTAGCCAGTAACTGGCTGTATTTCTATACAGAAATCTAGCCAGTAACTGGCTGTATTTCTATACAGAAATCTAGCCAGTAACTGGCTGTATTTCTATACAGAAATCTAGCCAGTAACTGGCTGTATTTCTATACAGAAATCTAGCCAGTAACTGGCTGTATTTCTATACAGAAATCTAGCCAGTAACTGGCTGTATTTCTATACAGAAATCTAGCCAGTAACTGGCTGTATTTCTATACAGAAATCTAGCCAGTAACTGGCTGTATTTCTATACAGAAATCTAGCCAGTAACTGGCTGTATTTCTATACAGAAATCTAGCCAGTAACTGGCTGTATTTCTATACAGAAATCTAGCCAGTAACTGGCTGTATTTCTATACAGAAATCTAGCCAGTAACTGGCTGTATTTCTATACAGAAATCTAGCCAGTAACTGGCTGTATTTCTATACAGAAATCTAGCCAGTAACTGGCTGTATTTCTATACAGAAATCTAGCCAGTAACTGGCTGTATTTCTATACAGAAATCTAGCCAGTAACTGGCTGTATTTCTATACAGAAATCTAGCCAGTAACTGGCTGTATTTCTATACAGAAATCTAGCCAGTAACTGGCTGTATTTCTATACAGAAATCTAGCCAGTAACTGGCTGTATTTCTATACAGAAATCTAGCCAGTAACTGGCTGTATTTCTATACAGAAATCTAGCCAGTAACTGGCTGTATTTCTAAACAGAAATCTAGCCAGTAACTGGCTGTATTTCTATACAGAAATCTAGCCAGTAACTGGGTAGGCTTTGTCCGACACTGTTTATTAAAATCGAGATCGAGATGCAATATAAAACCTTTTGGAATTGCTGATTAAGTAGCTCCCTATTGAGTTTGACAACAATGTTCATGGAGTAATGCCTACATTGGCTAGCCTGAGCAATATTTGTCTTCCGCCTCGAAATCACCACTTATGAACAGCACAAACTCGGTGCTCTTTTTTTTAGTTAAAGAAATAAATCAAAACTTCCCGCATATGACGCTTTGTTAGTACAAAATTCGACATTTTCGAAGCAGAAAAAGAAACAAAATTTTGTTGTTTACACTATAATGTTCGACAACTAAGTGAGTATAAATGACAGATATGTACCCTGCGTTGGCCCTTTATAAACAAAGTTGGGTTTTTCCCAGTCTCAGCCCCTAATTTGGTGAAAATTGGTAAAAAAAATCATCCTGAACAAATTTTAGGTAAATCGGTTGTGGTTAAAACGTGCCGCAAGCCTTCTGAAATTTCAATGAAATTTTCAACGTTTTTTGTACTTCTCATTCTTAATAACAGAGTGTAAAAAAACTTGTCAAAAGGTCAAAGGGAATACCGCAATTCCTAAAAGTTGGAGCGAAAATCCAAAAAATGCTATTTTTTAGAATTATACCCATAGGATCCACATTTCCTTCTTTGTTGGGAAAATACTTTGGGAATAAATAGGAAACACATAAAGCTTTCCAAGGCTGCTTTTCGTTTTCTGATTTCTGCTTTGGGATTTGAGAACATGTGGCCCAAATTTGAAATTTTGATAAAAAAATAGGTCAAATTCCGAAGGGCGTAGAGGCGACATATTCGAGAACTATGACATGTTTTTTATAACAAAATATTCCTCATAAAGATATCTTACAAAAGGGTATAGAATTGTGATATATTCTTAAAGAAAGATTTTTTAAATAAAAAAATAGTTAAGTCACCTTTTCGCCCAAAAAACAGCAAAAATTTACTTTTTTTTGAATTTTTGTATTGAAAATCATTTATTTTTCGATCCTTGTTTGACATTGCTCTAAAATCTAACTAACGAAAAAATTCAAGTCCATTTGGTTTAAAAGTACGCCCTATATTTTTAAAAAAGCGAACCAAGGTATGACGAAATTTTAAAGTTTCAATTTTGAAATGCATATAACTCTGAAATTATAAGAAATAAATAGCAAACTTAAGTACTTTTTTTCAAGACCTAGCCTAGCTTTCCAGAAATATAAAATTCTTTGAAATCGGATGGGAAACAACAAAATGGCACGTGTATAAAAATGTTACATGTCGAAAGTACCCTAATTTGAGCCTACATAGCGTCGCCCCTGGAGCATTTGAAGGGTATATTTAAATAACTTAAACCTAAATACTATTTTGCTATGGCTAGGTCAAATCTTATCCCGATTGGACCAGCCGTTTAGAAATGCCAGATTTATTTCCCAAAAATTTTGATTCTGCCCCACTGTGGGCCAGTAGAACAAGAAATGTAGGAACAAAATTAACATATTCTGAGAAATATTAAAATAAAAGCACATTTTTACTTAAAAGATATCCAACAGAGAATAAAAATATGAAAAAATTATAAAAGTATCTTTTAGTACAGATAATTCTATATATACTCCGAAAGTTTTGCTAAAATTGGAAAATGCTAAACCTTAAATCGTGAAGGTCAAATACAAAATTTTTCAATATTTGGAATGTCTAATGGAAAGATAACGAAATGTTATATATTTTTAGGTTGAATTTGATGAAACTTAAGAAAAATATAACATGAAGTATTACATAAGTATTTATAATAACAGCATCAAAATGGAAATTAACCGTTATTGGCCCTTGATTTTTAAGGGCCACCCTAATGTACCCCTCAAAATGGCATATAAGTTATTGACAACAAAAAATGGAGTTCAAAAGATACGCCATCAATTTTAAATCCCGAATTTTTAAGTCATACACCCAATAACACTCTTACTTATTAGATAATATTGCTTCTGTGACGAAAAACTCGAACTCTTTTGCACAAACTTTCAGCATTTTGTTTTTAGATGATGTAGATCAATTTTAGACCTTGAGAACATCAAACATAGAAAAATTGCAAAATATGGGCCATCCTTATAAACATTCTTAACGATGATCTTTTATTTAAAGTTTTTGTTTTTAAATAGCAAATATTAGGATTCAACAAATATGATTTCCTTTTAAAATTTATAATAATTTAAGTGAATACATATTTCAATACTCTAACCCAAATTATTGGTTTACAAAATGAATATACATACAAACATATGTACATAGACAGGATGTATTTAAAATGTAATTAACACAAATATTTATTAATAAACCACGCAGATTGTTTGCTAGTCTTTGTAAGTTTAATATATTACCTTCAAATTATTGAATATAAAATCTCGTCATAAGACAATCTAAAACTTGACAATAATTGAATTTTAGTGTCAAAATTTTAAAATATCATTATGTCGTTTTTTGGCAGTTAAGTGCGTTTTAAACACGCACATACCATAATTTCTCATACAAATACATAAATTTATTATTTTTTTTTGTTTTTTTTTTTAAGATAAACATTATTTCTGATAGTTTTTCCTTTTCCAAACACGATAATAATTCATTAATATTTAACGGTCACATCATTGAAAATATTAATAAACGACATGCAAAGTAAAGATTTGAATTTAAGACATTCTCACGCAATATGTAAATTGTGCGGCAAAGTTTTTGAAGCTCCATTCGAACATTTTCAAACGCAACAATTAAGTTTGAAGCCAAACAAAACTACAATCTATTTTCTTAAAAATATATAAAGAAAATAATCATTTATTTAGCATAATTTACATTAATACATTTAATAAAATAAAGTCTATCAAAGATTTATGCATCTGATGGTTTTTTTTCTTCTTATTTTGAATACAAAATAATAAGGAGGCAAAAAAAACACTCATCTATCTTAAAGTCATATCAAGTTCAATGACATTGTGTTTTGGTTTCAATTTCAGTTTCAATTTCAATTTAGTTTTTTTTTTCTGTTTGTTTTGTTAAAATGTTGGTGGATTTATGGGTATCAAATCATTAAAATCTTAACTACAACAATGTTTTTTTTTTTTCTTTTATTTGGCTTTTTGAAGAGAAGAAGTAACCAAATACGAGAAAAAAAAATTACAATTTATGATACTTATCAATGGCACTTAATCGATTTATATACACCATTAAGCAAAACAATTGTCTAAATGTCCAAATGATCACTTGTAGAAATGTACATACATGTGTGCATTATATCCTACACCACAGACTCTTTTTAAGAGCTTAGAAGGATCGTAATTAACTAAGCTGTGTTAAAATATCAAGTTATATTTTTATAATTTTATAGTTACTAGAATTTCAATTATTATTTCCATAATTCATAAGTTACTACAATTTGTTTCACAGAATTTTTTTAAGGGATTGATTTTTTAAATGCTTTAATTGCATGTAAACTAATTTTGCTCAATTTTTTTTTGATATTGTACTATTGGATTCATTATATCTTAAGTTATTCAATTTGTTCCCAGCTTGAAGAAGATTTGGGTTTTCATCATCCTGAAAACAGATATAATACCTGTCACCACTTCAGAGGTTTTGTATAAGAGTTATGTAAAAACCTATCGTCTGTTGTTCTGAAAACACTGGAAAAACATAGACTACCTGCATAAATAGCTTGACACAAATCCGTCATTTCCCCATTAGCATGCATATAATAGAGAAAGGTCAACTAATACTGCTCTATATAATCCTGCGACCATTTTAGAAGAGAATCTTTTAGTATAGATTTACAACAGATGGCGTATATTTTGAAAGCTGTTTTTGTTTTTAATAATTTATATGTCATTTCGAAGGACACATATTATTTTATCATTTATTCTCATTTAGTTATTGAACATTATAGTGTAAACAACAACGTTTTAATTGCTCCGAAAATGTCGAATTTTGTACTAACGAATTGTCATATGCGGGAAGTTTTGTTTTACTTCTTTAGTTTCAAAAAAGTGCCATTGAAGGACACCGATTGCCCACCAACGCTTATGGTTAATGTTTTCAATCGGTTTCAAAGTTTGTGCAGTTCAGAAGTGGTGATTTTGACATGGATCGCCCAGGCCAGCCAAAATAGTTTGAAAACCAAGAATTGGAGATACTACTCAACAAAAGCTTGTAATATCATTGGAATCTACTTCAGCAGCAAAACGTTTGCAAGCAGCAGAATTCATCCAAAAGCAGGGAAATTGAGTACCATACGAATTGATGCCCAGGACCTTGAAAGACGATTTTGTATGTCCGATATGATGATTGAACGCTATAAAAGAAAATCATTAATTTTGTATCGAATTATTACTTGCGATGAAAAATGGATCCATTACAATAACCCGAAGTGTAAGAGATCGTATGTGAAGCCCGATCCACCAGCCGAATCGACACCAAAGCCAAATACCGATGGCGATAAGGTATTTCTCTGTATTATGTGGGAGAAAGAATGTTCTATATATGGTGATCTGCTGAAATCTGGCCAGACCATCAAAGGAAACCTGTATCGAACGCAACTGATTCGTTTGAAGAGATCATTAGCAGAAAATCGCCCAAAGTAAGCGGCCAGACATGAAACTGTAATATTCCATCATGACAGCGCTCGGCCACATGTTGCAATATCTGTTAAAAAGTATTTTGAATGATGTGGTTGGGAAGTTTTGCTTCACCCGCTTTATAGCCCAGATCGTACCCTGTCCAAAAGCTATTTGTTTCTGTCGATGTAGAGCTCATACAATATATTAGACTTATTGGATATCGAAAATACGTGCAACAAGATTATTTATCATTTAAATTGGACAACTGTAGCAGATTGCAACAAATTCTAAATTTAATGCTAAAAGCCCGGAAAATAATGGCTGACATTTTGCAAATTATTCTGATGATGTAGTAGATAATGTTCATTTAACCAATTGACCAGTAAAACGCAAATTTGCTATAAATATCTATAAAACTTTTTACGATCTCTTTACATAAGAATGTCATTGAAAAGGATTGGGGTCTGGCACCAGAAATCATTCACTGGGACATTACCACAGATCGCCGGATTCCTCGGTATTATGTTAAGAATCTGATGAACATGTATTAGGTTAAGAACTGGAGAAATAAAAATGTATGTAAATGCTACGAAAATTACAGATAATGAACTTGATAAGTGTTATCAGTACTCTTCTAATCTGGGGTTAGTAGATTTTGTAGAAAAGCAGGTAGCAATCAACTTGGGCATACCTCTACAATATGTTTCTCAATGAATTACTAATAACTCTGGACATAGTAAGAGTTTGGATACTTGGAAATAAATACGAACGTTATTATTTTATACATGTGGTTCAAAATAGTACAATCGTTTGCATTGTAAAATTAATTTTAACCCGCCAATGGTGAAGCAAATTTGACTTTGATCAATGGTGATGCCGGTCTCAAGCACTAATAGCTCATTTTTTTCAATTTATGTTCTTTGACAATAAAACAGAGATATATAATCAATTTATGCTCTTCAATATTAAAATTCACAAGAATTTTTAAAAACAATAACGGAGAGTAAAGCTATTCGATTCTTTTAACACACCCGGTCAACATTGGCGGGTTAAATATCAAGTAGTGTTTTTCAGTCATAGATTCTGGAAATTAGAAAATTTGCGGACTGACTGGAATTGTGGAGGCTCCAATTTCCGTAAATGTCTATTCTGATTGTCGACCCTATGCCCAAAAATTCTACAGGGAAATGGGAGCAATGTTGAGCTTGACTGCCTTTCGGTTTTCACTGGAGGAGGACCTTTTGAAGTGGATTGTATGGTATCCAGGAAACTGAATATATATCTGAATATATTAAGTAAACTGAATATTATTTTATTGGGCTACATAAAGTGTACTAAATTATAAATTATGGCAATGATAAAGAGGAGGAGAGTTTTGAACATTTCTTATGTAACAGCCCCGCATTGGCGAGAAAGCAAGTGACTTTCAGAAAATAGCTTTATTCTATGCACTGATTGACATATCCTACATTGAATTGGGTTTAATTGGGAACGCGTTCTTGCTATAAACTCCTGGAAAATGTTGGTCTTTACGATAATAAATTTAGCTTCATACCAAATGTCATGGAATGTTTTTCATGGATATGGAGAGAATCTGTTATAATACAATGACAAGGGATTAGCGGAGGGCCTATTCCTTAATACAGTGACCGGCTCCTAAAGAGGAGATAAGAGTGTTTTTAAGGAGTATTTTTGTACAAACTGAGATATCAGCTATATGTTTAAACCTTTTCCTGCTATTTATTAATAATCTTCCTAATTTCATTAAACATAATGTACATATATATGTAAAATTTGCACATCTTTGACACATCAAATTGACTTAACTTATTATCAGGCATTGATAACTTTATGGAGTTTAAAAAATATGTCTACCATTTGAACACATATTACATTACTTTATGTTACTTTGATGTTACAAATATATGAGTTTATTCATTGACAGTCAGGCTGCTAGTATGTTACTGCCGCAACGAGTCAGCAGCTGTCAAAATGATCTTGTACCTCCTCATGAACCTCATAATACTAAGCATTGCTATGTTCCAGGACATACAAATATTATACACAACGAGAGAGCTGATACAATTACAAGCATTGCTGCGAAATTAACGCCTGAAACTATAAAATTGGATATTTTTCGTCCTAAGTCTACCAACATATAAGGCAAATATCAAGAATTGAGTGAACATTACATATGAAATATTTTTCAAAATGGATTATTGTTCGTTCCAACTTACATAGATATCTAAATTGGAAAGTTGTTTACATGGACAGACATAAGTTGAATGCTCAGAAAAACTGAAAGATGAACGGACACATGGGCAAACCTCTTTAGAACGACTTAAAAATTAACCAGAGACGAATTGTGAATTTCAGATCATTACTTTTTTTCAGTGATGTATTTTAGTGCACATGCATAACACCCGCGTTAAACTTTAAAATGCTGATCTCAGATTACACACATCTGTCCATTGTCAACATCTCAAAACATAAGTAATAGCCCTCGTATGTAAACTTATTTAAGCAAAAATAACTCAATGTAATAAAAATATTTATTGTATTTATTAACATGTGTTTCCAACACAACAAAAACAACATTATTTCTATTTAAACGTTAAGCTACTGTGTGAAAATAGTGTTTGGTGTACGATGTTAACGAATTATACGCAATATCAAATTGATGATTTGACTTGGCTACTTGTACGCTGTAATACATCGAATGATCAGCTCAATTGATGCCAATGAAATGGTAAATATTCGTAAACAAAAGAAATGAAAATAAACAAATAAAATTGAATGAAATCACCGAAAAAAAAGCAAAACAAACAAACACACACAGAGACTTGGAAAAACAAACACTGAAACAATTGTATGTAATTCTTAATGTGAAATTTCACTTTCTTTTGTGACGATCGCGATGTTAATAATGTTAATGTTGAAACTTTGTATTATCATCATCATTCAATACAATACACCAAGAAATACGAGTACTCCAACGACAAAAGCAACAACATACAACTACTTACCATCATCATCAGCAACAACAACATCAATAACAGCATCAGTAGTATGAGCGTAGTATAGCAGCATCAGCATCTGTGTACAAGCAAACAGCATCAGTGTCAATAGTATGTGGCGGCGGTAGTAGCTCACCCACTTACATTTTCATCATTTAACATGATCGCCAAAATGGAGTACACTGCTCCATGTTGAGTAGATGTATGTTACATAGAAAATACTGAAATGAGCATATGATTAGGATATTTTTTTGGAGGAAATATACGAATATAAAATGCTGTATATATTTTAAGCAAATCCATATATGTAAAAGAAAATTGTAACACTAGGTCTATAAGTTAAGTATTGAAAATTTGAGCCAAATCGGACAACGATTTCGGGACGCTAAAGCAGCTTTTAGCTGAATTTAAAAATTTGGCAGCCAAACATGAATTTTATGGCAGGTTTATGTACACCGACACACAACAAACTTATAAATTAGTTGACTCGATACATACATGTAATTAATCGCAAAATGAATAATAAACCAGACTCTTCACGTGGTATTCCTGACAAGAATAATAAAGACAATACCTATTTTTTAAAGCATATCCCATAAGTCATAAGTTATGTTACTTCAACTTCGAACCTTCATTATCAGGAATAAATATCTACAATGCAAAACTTTCCAGAATCGATAGTCAGCAAAACAATGGACTTATTATCTAGTAAAGCAATGTCTCGCCAACAGCTATCGGTAAAAACAAACAATTTTTCAACAAATGTAGGAAAATGTCTGTAAAAAGTTTATGGAAATATTTCAAGAAGGTATTATAATTACAGACTGGCTAGAGTTTCTTGATCTAAGTAAATGAGACAATGAAATAATATATACAATAAGTACATAAATGCACATTTCTCCTAACAGTTTAACCTTTACCCTTTTATAACACAGACGAAAATGGAGCGCGATGTTTCCAAGGGCAGCTTCATATGCTTCAGTATAAATGTATATGTAACCACTTAACGATGCACAGTGGTTTAGACACGTTTTTTTTTTTTGGAAATAATTCCGTATCACAGGAACTATTGGAGTTATTCCTACGAAAATTCACATAGTTGAGGCTGAGATGTTTTCGAGTTGGTTAACAATTGTTAAACTTCCTAGCGCTAATGTGGGCCAGTGCATGGCCCATCAAAGTTGGTCACCTCAAATTTAAAAAAAACGCCAAAATGATCCGAAATTTAAAATATAAATAGTCTTTGAGAAGATCTACATACACAATTACGCTTACATGTGTAGGTTATCTCCATTAGTTGAAGAGATATTTAGGTTTATTGATTTATTTTTTTTTAATTTTGCTCGATATTTTTATGGCTTTTTAGATATGGTTGGCCTACGTAGGGTCAAATTTGATTTATTAGCAGTTATCTTGTCCATATAAAAAGTTACACGCATCCAAAGTTGGAACATGTGAAAAGGACCCTATTTTTTACGTTTTTTCCCAAAAAGCCCATATATATTTTCTTTTGTATAAAAAAATTTTCTTCGGGACTATATATACAATTTTTATAAGATTCGGAAAGAGGACTTAATGCAAGAGCGTACAAAGTAAAATTTGGCTCACTTAAGCGGATATAACAACCCCGCTAGGTAGCTTAAAAATATAAATCAACTCGAAAACACCTCAGCTCCAACCATGTGAAATTTCATAACAATATCTCCGATAGTTCCTGAGATACCGAATTATTTAAAAAAAAAACTTTTCTAAACCACTGTGCGATGTAGGTTTTCGAAACGATCCTCACGATCCTTCCTAGCATACATATATGTTAATAAAAACGAATCCACTAAACTTACAGTTTTAATTTTTTTGTATGATTGAAGTTATTATTACAATTTACAAAAAAAAAAAATCACAGTTTTAATCTCTAGTGATGAAAATTTTAACCTTTCTCGTAAACCCTTCCATTAATGTTTTTATAGTGCTTTCTGTCACTCTGCTCGAACAGGTAGTCCATTTCCGTTTAAAATCGAACACACTATTGGACACCTTTTTTGTGGTCTTCAATTCTCTTTTAACAAGAGCCCAATATCTCTCCACTGGGCTTGGCTCCGGGCAGTTTAGAGGATTTGCCTCTCATGGTACAAATTCCACATTATTATTCTTGCACCACTCAAGGGCTTGCTTACCATAGAGACAAGATGCCAAATCAGGCCAAAAATAAGTGGACATATTATGAAGTCTTATGAATGGAAGCAGTCTTTTTTGTAAACATTCCTTGAAGTAAATTTCGCTATTTATAGAGCCCGTTGAAACAAATGATTGGCTTTTTTGCCACAACTGCATATTGCTTGCCATACCAAAAACTTTTTGACAAATTTTGTCTACTTTTGGATCCTAAATTTTTCTTCAACTTTCCCTCGAGCATCAGCAACATTAAATTTTTAACCAGGAAGTTGCGAAAAATCTGCCTGAACATACGATTCGTCATTCATTATGCAGCAAGAATATTTAATTTAATTATTTACACAGACTATTTTTTTTATAAAACTTGACTTCAATTTCCGTGCTCTGTTTTTTGCCTCTAAATTTTTAGCAGCGTTCCTGTCAGGAACTTTTTTAGCCTTATATGTTTTTAAACCTGCATTAGATTTAACTTTTCGTACCAAATAGTCTGAGCACTGAGCTAACCGGGCTGCTTTCCTACCGGATATGTTAGGAGCTCTTTTGAAAATGCTTTCTATTTTTTTTGGCTTTAGAAACATCATGTGGACCATTCATTCTATCTGAACCAGGTTTTCTATCAACAGACAAGTTCTCCTAATACTGTTTAATATCATTGGAAACAGTTTGAAGGCAGACCTTTAAATGCTTTGCCAATTTTTTGTAGGACCAAGTAGGGTTTTGTTGAAAACATTTAATAATTTTAGTACGCACTTTTTTCTGGTCACTCATTTTAAACAGATTAACAACAAATGAATAAAATTCACATTAAACATAATAACTGACATATTTTACAAAGGTAACTTGATCAAAAAAAAAAAAATTAAATAAAAAATTTTAATGAAAAACGTGTATTAAGAATTTCACGATCTCACTCCTTATATTCTGTTTTTTATATTTTTGTTCTCTTTATTAATAAAATACTTAAAATAAGTATAGAAATTATTCGGTTAAAATAGGGTTTTAAATTAGTAATCACAACGCACGCACGAAATTCTACTGAGGTTTGGCGAATTTGGAAAACCTTCAGTGATCAATTTAAATTAATTCAAATTTTTTAGACTTATTTGTTGTCCAAAAAATTTAACAAATTTTGTATAGCTGTAGAAATGCTTATACCTTATTGATCAGCCTTGTATTGCTCGAAGAATAAGATGGCTTGTTTGAAACTTTAGAACCCCGCCCTTGGTATAATTTTTCTCGGATTTGCCCAATGTTTATACAAATAGAATTGAATACAAATTCTACTAGTCCTATATAAAGTGTATAGGGTAGGGTACACATGTAACACCAATAACATCAGATACCAAAGCCTGGAAAGAAGCTCATCTTAGTAACATACAAGGCTACTGTTGTTGCTGCTGCTGCTGTTTATTTTCATGTACGAGCATACATATTTTGTTGTTGCTCATTGCTCTCCTACTTACTCCTTTGCCAGTGTACATTGACCTTTACCGTATTAGTGGCCAGAGTTGGTAGCGTTTGGCTCTTATGGTTGTAAGTATTGTTGCGTTGTTATAAGAGCATTTAGCTCTAGTAAGTATTTTTTGGCTACTGTGACCATAGAAACCAAAATAAACAATTTTCGCTAAAATGCTAAAAATGGCAATTTCTTGCAACAAATCAAGGTGACTGGGCATCAAGATAAAACCGACATAACAAACGATTTAACAAACATTCGTTTTCGTTTACCACCACAACACTATTCTCATTGTTTCGCTATATTGTATTACATTTTTGTTTGTTTTCCTTTTTTTTTTTTACTTATTTCCTTTGTCTTACGTCTCTTCTATATAGTGGTGGTGGTAGACTATCAAATCGATGTTTAAACAAATAAAAATATGCGCCAGCACATTAGGAAGGCTGGCTGGTCGTTTGGTCGATCGGTTGAGTTTACTGGCTGCCTGACTGCCTGCCTGCCACTGAGTCAGATGTCGCACTTTTCAGCTGGTGATGACAATAGTCAAGACAACCGTTAAAACCAAATTTGGGTTAGAAAGAAAGAAATGATTGGTTGCAATATTGTGCTTTTATACTTACTTGCTTGCTTGCATTTGTAATACTCTGAACTTTGAAAACGTATTTATACTTAAGTCAAAATAAGAAATTAAATATTGATATATGCAAGTCAGTAGGTACATATGTACTTATATGTATGAATGTCTTCGTGTCTGTCGTTATGAAAAATTATGTAAATGATCTTGTTTATTTTAATAACAATACAATTTAAGGTAACAGTGCAGTAGTTCTGCGTGTTTACCTTTATTATATAGAACTTAATAGGAACAATTTGATTAGAATATTATAGACGAATTTCGAAGGCTTTTGATAAGGGAATGAACAAAATACAGTTCAATAACTACAACATACCGTATACATTACGTAGATGTAGTCTAATATTAAATTTGTTACCATCCAATATATCATGAATTCCATCAGACATCATAAACAAATTTACCATTTGTCTCATTTTAATTTTTTCGAAAAATTAAAATGAGACAGAGGGGTTCCTCCCTCTTCAAAACGATCCACTAGTAGGGATATTTGGAAATTCGAACGCTTAGGGGGTAAAAACGGGTAAATTTAATAATCTTATATCTACAAAACTAATAAAAATACAAAAAAAAACTTTAAATTTAATGTTACTCCATTTTAAAATAAATTGACAAGTGTTTGGTACTTTTTTGAAATTCGAACCTTTTAGGGGAGAAAACGTGTACCTTTTTGGCACCCTTTGTATCTTATAAACTAGAAAACATAGAAACATATTTTAAATCGTATTCTTTATTTATCAAAATATAACAAATATAAATTTTTTACTTTTTGGAAATTCGAACTCTTAAAGGATAAAAATTATGTTTGTTTTTGGTACTTTTTTTCATAAAATAAGTTTTTCTATAAATCGATATAGACATATAAATATTTTATTATGAGCTTCCACATAATGCCGAAATATATTTGATTCAATTTTTACCAAAATGTACCAAAAAGGGGTAAAACGAAAAAATACATTTTATTTAAAATTTCTAAGACAATTTTGATATAGTTTTTAACATTGGTTCCTGGATTCATATAGAAATTAACTAACAGATTGTTATTTGTATACACGAGTGCAAAGGTGTATATTGGGCCAAATCCGGGAAAACAGTTTGGTACTTTTTTTAAACATGTTTGTTGCGCACATTATCACAGATTTTAATCGTTTGGGACATGTCTTTAGCATATTTTTAAATTTTAAACTTGAGGGGTGTTCAAGGAGAAGAAGGGAAGTTGGTACTTTTCTCCTAATGGTACATTTTTAAATATTTTAAATTATTTAACTTATCCACATTAAAGTTAGCTGATATGTATCTGAGTGAAGTTAGAGTTAGGAATAAGGAATAATATTTAGGTACATAAATGTGAGAACTTAACTAGAGGTACTTTTTGAATTTTTTTGAATAATGGACCTAGAAATATGAAAAAAGGCATAAATGGTTCTTTTCTATATGGTACTTTTTAAATACATTTATAATAGTAAGCCTGGTAGGATGAAATTTGGTACATATGATCCTGAATGGGTAAGAATTCGCAAACGTTATTTGTAATGGTACTTTTTCTTCATCTAATGGTACTTTTTGAATTTTCTTTAATAATTGACCTAGAAATATATATGGTTCTGAGTGAGTGAAAATTCAATGGAGAGACTTATTTATTTAAGTCTCCATTGGCTACTCTTTGGTACTTTTTCTATATTCTAATGGAGCTTTTTGAATTTTTGACATATTGGACATATATTTAAATTTTTTGAATTTTCTATAACAATGGACTTAGAAGCATGAAATTAAGCATATATGGTCTTATGTGAGTAAAACTTAAATTGATGACTTTATGGTACTTATTCTTTATTCTAACAGTACTTTTTGTATCTTCTTCACAAATGAACATAGAAACGTGAAATGAAGCTTATATGACCCCGACCGATTGGGAATCCACAAGTGGGACCTTTAGGTACTTTTACTCTTTTTCTATACTTTTTGAACTTTCATTAATAATGGACATAGACATATGAACTTAAGCGCATATGGTTCTAAGTGAGTGAAAATTCAAGGGCATACTTTATGGTAGTTTTTCTTTATTCTAATGACACTTTTTAAATTTTTTATAACAATGATCCTAGAAACATGAAATTAAGCATTAAGTGAGTGAGAATTCAAGAGGACACTTCATGGTACTTTTTGAATTTTCTATAACAATGGATATAGATTCATGAAATTATGTATATATGGTTATAAGTGGGTGACTTTATGGTATTATCTCTTTATTCGGCTGGTACTTTTTCTATTTTTTTCATCAATATAGACCCGAGCGAGTGGGAATCTACAACTACGTATATTATAGTACTTTTTCTTTATTCTAATGAAACATTTTAAATTTTCTATAATAATGAATCTAGAAATATAAAAGATATGGTCCTGAGTGAGTTAAAATTAAATGGAAGTCTTTATTGTACTTTTTGTTTATTCGAATGCAATTTTATATTTGTTTGGGTTTGTGGTACTTTTTCTTTATTTTAATGGTACTTTTTGAATTTTCTTAATAATGGACCTAGAAAAATTAAATTAAATCGGTATCAGATGGAATAGAACGTTTAAATATTTTGAAAATTTTGTACAAACGTTATTTGCTAATCAGATAAATTGGTGAGTTAAGATGTTTCATGCTACATAAATAACACATTTTTTAATTGTACATTGACGTACTTTTATTTTTATATCAAAATATATGCTAACAAAGTAGCGGGTAATATGCTAGTAATGTTAGTAAAAAAGTTGCTGGAATCATAAGCTAATTTGTGCCGAGTTGTATATAATACCACGATGGTTAAGGAGACAAAACAAACTTAAAAATTAACTAGAAATATATGGCTTAAAAGTATTCCGGGTGGAAATTTATATGGACCGCTATTCCCATTTTCAATACTACAGATACTTTTCATTTCTGAATTTTAATCGGTTAAAAAAGCTGAATGACGATGGCTTATGATTCAAAAAACGAACTACTCCAACTAATTTTCATCTTCTTCAAGCTCCAAAAAAATCTTAAGCAAATAATAATCTATTGAAAAATTAATCAGTTATTTTTGTGAAAACATTTTTTCTTCCTTTTTAGTTCTTTCATACAAATGCTTGCGTGTTCTTCTATTTAAAACAAAACATAGCTGACAGCATTTTGCTTTCTTTGAAGAACATCCTGACTTAAACTACCATTTTTCAACCGATTTTTAAATTTTTTTTTTCTGTTTAAATGATAAAACCATTTAAAATTAGTTTCAGATTAAAATATTTATGATGTTTTAAATTTGTAACCTTAAGGATATCGTAATTTCGAGATCGAGAAAAACTAAAAGAATTTCCGTACTCTATGGACGCCAACAAACCAGAATTGCTATATGAAAACCCCTGCATATATATTTTTTTTATTCACGAAGAAAATAAAAACGCCAATTAGTACAAAATCAAATTGAAATGTTAATCTAAATCAATAAAATAAACAAATATTTTATTATGAAAAATGAATATGTTTGAACATTTTTCAAAAGCTAAATACATTTCATGACATATTATTTATACTTGATCATTTTCGGATTAACACTACCATAATATTTGAATTTCTGTATTTTATTAATACAAAGTATTGTAGTATAAAACCCATTTTTAAATGCTCATGCCCGGCATTTTAATTAGAGTCATTACATGCATTTTTTATCAATTGTCTCGAAATTTGAAATGAATCCTTAAAGCTATTTTTGTTTTTAGTTATTGTATTTTTTAACCCCAAGTTAATGCAAAGTTTTGAAAAATATTTAACTTTCTAAAAACTAGACTTCATTACCTATCCAACGATATGCAATATGTGTTACCAACTGTTTATTTTACACTCAACTAATGCATTCGAAATCAAGCTTCATGAAAAATTATATACGACATTTCACCATAATAAGAGTTAGTGCTTACTATGCACTTCTCATTACTACATGTACCTTTGCTTATATGTTATTGGTGGTCTGTTTTTTTTGTTTTGTTTTTTTAGCAAACAAAAATATTAAAAACTTTTTAGATTTCTAAAAAATATACAAAATTACCCATCCAACTTAATTTGGTATCAAAAATATTATAATAAAATTTTAAAATAATAAAACTTTTTAAAAGTCTATAAACATTTATAAGACTAAAAATATTAAAAAGTTTCTTATATTTCTAAAAACTAGATGTAATTACCTATCCATTGCTATACAATACTTTATATTTCGCATTAGTTTACTTTAAAATATTCACTGTCAAAGTAAGCCTTTACTTTTTGCGTAAGCACAGTGCTTACTATGCACTTCTCATTTTTTCATGGGACATATGTAAGTGTTCAATTGAAGCTTTCTTGTTGTTGTTTTTAGCCAAGATTCCTTCTACTTCGTTGTGATTGGTTAAAAATTATTAGTTTTAGCTTAAGTACAATTTTGTTGACCCAATTTTAACTATTTTTGAAAACACGTCAATACAATAAGTAACTGTTGGGTTCATAGAATTGGTATATTTGTCAAAAAAGCAAAAAATTTACAAAACAAATTTTTTATCAAAAATTAAATTTTCACAAAAATAAAAAAAAAAAATTTATTGAAAATTCTAGAAAAAATCGCCAATTTAGCCAAAAATCGCTAATTTCACCAAAATTAAATTTTCAATAAAAAATTTTAAATTTTAACAAAAATCAAAAAAAGCACTAAAATTAAATTTTACAAAAAATAAAAAAATCACCAACATTTAAAAATCGCCAAATTTATTTTTGTTTTTATTACGGAGCGCTAAGTAAACTTTTGTAAACCGAAAATTTACCTAAACTGAATGACGTTGAGAGAGTCCACAAATTACCAAATGTTAGGTTCATACAATAAGAAGTGACGATTTTTCATGCATAAAAAAATGTTCAACAGAAATAATTTTTTTTTTTTTTAAATTAAATTTTTTATTAAAAATCAAATTTTTTATCAAAAATTTAATTTTTTATTAAAAATCAAATTTTTTATCAAAAATTTAATTTTTTATTAAAAATCAAATTTTTTATCATAAATCAAATTTTTTAGGGGAAATTTAAATTAGTTTTCAAATCAAAGATTTGGTAATAGTTGGTGAAATTATAGTTTTTTTGCGTTAATAGAAAATTTGTTGGTGAAATTTGGGATTTATTTGTGAAATATGCGTGAAAGTATATATCCTAAATTTAGCGATTTTATGTGGTTTTACTAAATTATTATTTTTTGTTTTTTAATAAAATTTAAAACTTTTTGATGAAAAATTTAATTTTGGTGATTTTTTTGTAAAACTGGCGATTTTTAATTTTTGGTGATTTTTTTATTTTTTGTGAAAATTTTTTTTAGTGATTTTATTTTTGATTTTTTTAAAATTTAAAATTTTTTATTGAAAATTTAATTTTGGTGATATTGGCGATTTTCGGCTAAATTGGCGATTTTTTGTAGAATTTTCAATAATTTTTTTTTTTATTTTTGTGAAAATTCAATTTTTTATGAAAATTTTTTTTTTTTTTAATTTTTTGCCATTATGACAAATATACCAATTCTATGAACACAACAGTTACTTTTTCATTGACGTTGGGTGAGTTTCTAAAATGTTAAAATTGGGTCAACAAAATTGTACTTAAGCTATAACAAATAATTTTTAACCAATCACAACGAAGTAGAACGAATCTTGGCAAAAAAACACAACAACAAAGCTTCAATTGAATAATTACATATGTCCCATGAAAAAATGAGAAGTGCATAGTAAGCACTGTGCTTACGCAAAAAGTAAAGGCTTACTTTAACAGTGAATATTTTAAAGTAAACTAATGCGGAATATAAAGTATTATATATCAATCGATAGGTAATTACATCTAGTTTTTATAAATATAAAAAAACTTTTTAATATTTTTAGTTTTATAAATGTTTAAAGACTTTTAAAAAGTTTTATTGTTTTAAAATTTTATTATAATAGTTTTGTTACCAAATTAAGTTGGATAGGTAATTTTGTATAGTTTTTAGAAATCTAAAAAGTGTTTAATATTTTTGTTTGCTAAAAAAAACAGACCACCAATAACAAATAAGAAAAGGTACATGTAATAACGAGAAGTGCATAGTAAGTACTAACTGTGATATGGTGAAATGTTGTAGATAATTTTTCATGAAGCTTGATTTCGGATACATTAGTTGTGTGTAAAATAAACAGTTGGTAACACATATTGCATATCGTTGGATAGGTAATGAAGTCTAGTTTTAAGAAACTTAAATATTTATCAAAGCTTTGCAATAACTTGGGGTTAAAAATTAGTACTTTCAACTAAAAACAAAAATCGCAAATTTCGCGACAATTAATTAAAAATAGCATGAAATAATTTTTTTATCTTTTAAACAGAAAATCAGTAGGAAAATGACTGTTCTATAAAAAACATTGCTTTAGCGATATATTATCTTTTATAGTTTACGAGTTATTCGAATTTGAAAATTAAAATTTTAGTTTTTTTTACCTACCTCTGCTTTTTTGCTAACCTTTCCCGTTTTTTCTGAAATATCCTTTAATTATTAATTAGCTTCACTTTGTAGTATTCTCACACGTTTGGTAATGCAGTCGTCGGTTACCATTGACTCAACGGTATATCTTTAAAGTTTTCGACAGAAGCAATATCTCCTGTTATATTTTCTATTAAAAATATATTTAATTTCTTTTTAATATGCTTAAGAAGAATAACAGAACTTTTTTCAACTTTTACTTTCCTTTTTATTTATTATTCCTTATAAAAATGAACAGCCAGTTCCTCTATGTCAAAAGAAAAGTGAGCCGAAATTACTTGTATGGAAATAATTTGAAAACTACATGAATAGGCAGTGAGTTTAATTCACAAAATTATGGTGAATCATTAAATTCTTTACCATAAACATATTTTATTTTAAACACAAAAACGTTTTTTATATTTTTTGCAATATTGCTTTACAAAAAAGAAGGAGATAAATTTTGTTTAAGTAGTTGCTGCAGTCTTGAAATGTGTCAAATTAACACGCCTAAAATATTGAGCAAAATATGATTGATATAGTTTTTGGTCAAGCTATTTATTACTAGACACTTTTCATCAGTTGGCAATATTTTCTTTTGTGATGTTTTATAAGTAAAAGTCTGACGGATTTTTATAAATATTTTTTTTTGCTTAAAAAATATACTGAGTAATAATTTATGTATTCCAAAATAGCCAGAAGTATTTATTGAAATTTCACTTCACAAATTGGCACGTATAGTTTTATTTTTCTTTTTTTTATATTTTTTCGGTTTTTGACAGAAGTTAGTAGGTTTAATTTTGTTAACAAAGACTCACACAAACGCAAGTATGTGCTGGAGTATCGGTGGATGCATGTAGTATTCCTGCACTTGAATCAAGTAAGTAACTAAATAATCTGGTCATACAAGTGGTAAGATGAAGAATGGCGCCCCATAAGTAAAATATGTGTATGAAGGAATTTATTTTATAACCATATATTCATACATACAAACGTACTCGTACACAAGTACTTGCTGCAACATGGTTTGGAATGGTTGCATGGATGGATCGATGGATGTGTGTACCTACAAACATTATGAGAGCAAGCTGTATCAGCTCCAGAAACAATAACAACAACTACACCAACATCATAGCAGCGGCTGCACTACTCTGCAACAACTACAACACCAATATCGAACAGTATCAAAGTTATTGTAGTTGCCGGCAGTTCTGAAACATAGTGCAACAAAAAAAATATAAATAAATAAAACTCAAAAAAAAGAAAAAAAACAGAAGAAATATTGTATATAAACTTTCATTTTCAAATCAATGATGTCTGGTAACTGCCAGATTGCCGGTGTGTTTTTCGTTTAGTTTGGCTGGTCTACCTGACTGTTTGCTGTTCGCTCATCGATAAAAAAAAAGTGATGTGAACGAAATGAAAAGTGAAAATTTAATTGAATAAATCAAAATACTTGCGATTATTCGGACATAACAAAAAACTTAAATAAACTGATAAACTGATGTAAAAAAAGTCAATGCAATATGCCAAGAAAAACGATGGAAAAAAGACCCAACAACGCACACACATACACACATTGTGAGAAGAAATTAACTGAATAATCAATAAATGATGTTGAAAAATATTATTTGACAAGTTGTGGTAATAGTCAAGAGTTGTGTTAATACTTATCGTAGCAATGTGCTACCAGCTACTTGAGTTCTGTTTTTGAAAATTCTTATACAATTTATGGATTTGGAATATAAAATCTCTTAAGATTTTTTTTACACATGCAAACACATTTGAGTACGAGTACGTCTGTATCTAATTCAAAATCTTTTAACTGATTAACAACTTACTTGTGAATTGTACTTTTGGATTTAGAGTTTTCTAATAAATTCTGATGAACTGATATTTCTAAGTAATTAACTTGGCACCAAGTATACCAGACAGTCAACTTTCTCATAATTGTCAGTGAGACAGTCTTCCTATTTGGTTCTAACATAGTCATGTGAAAGTATTTCTAGACATTAATATAAATTCCTGTGAACTTAATGGAGTAACAATTGGTTCTCAACTCTGTGTTGAGCCTAAATGCTGGTAGTTCATGGTTTGGCAAGGAATCTGTTGCTGGCCCTTAGAAAACATATGTTTTATATTGCATCTCGATTTTAATATACAGTGTCGGACAAAACTAAAGCATGGACTCCCCCGACTTAACTTCGCACCCGAAACACTTATTATCTGTAGACAGATAAGGTGATCACATGACAAAGTTCTAGTAGATATCTATAAGTACAGTGCCATGCTATGCCCTTAAAAAAAAGAAACGAATGTATTTAAGGCAAAGGGGATAATATATTTATGAATTCATCTTAAGGCCAGGAGATATACAATTTCTCACAACCAGCTACGAAACGTTCTACTTTTATTTACAAAAAGGCTCGTTGGGTTGAGCTCAACGACTTTTTTCGGCATTTTAATTGGAACATCTGTTTCATGGACAATAATGTCAATCCCATGGCGAAAACGGTCGAAAACATAATTATGATGGGGATGAAAACCTTCATTCCAAGAAAACAAATTTCTATTGAATCTATAGAAAAGTCCTGGTTTAATCAGAACTGCAAAACTGCAATCAGATCCAGAGAGGAAGCATTCAGAATCTGGCGTGGTAACAAAAATGCCGAAACTAAATCGCTGCGCAAAGGGCTGAGACGTGAAAAATCTATACATGAGCAATTCCTAGTCTTTTAAAGGATGGCCAATCATTCAAAAATCCGGTTGATAAAGCTAACCTATTGGCTGGAATATTTGCAAATAATTCGAATTTACAGAAAAGCAATAAACCACTACCCAAACTTGAAAGATATAAGCTTAGATCGGGGACTGGCTCCAAAAGTCGTTAACTAGTTTCACACTACTATTGTTTGTATCTTGAATTCATCTCTAATAGTTCTCGTTTCGCATAAAAAAATTCCTAAATTGATATATAAATATTGATTCAAATGATTTTTCACCATTCAAGCCAGATGAGACTAATTTAGTGTTAACGCAAACCAAAACCGATCAGATGATGTAAATATAGCTTAAGCTAAGAAAAGAATATATTTTATCCAACTGAATGCAACAGGTTGGATCTATTGCTTATTTTACTAGTATGTAGTCTTGATCGAGTTAACTAATACAGTGTTTTGTCAAAACGAAATCACATTGATTCTAATTGATTACTAGCACACAGAAAGCTGCCACGTAAACCAACCTTCCTCTTCGAATTAATAGTTATTTTTAATAAGAAATTGATCTAGTTATATTTTTGGTAACAACTTTTCTTTCTAAAAATGCCCACTATTTACATCCTTATTTTGATTATCTCTCTATTTAAGCACTTTATTAAAAATAAGTAATATATGATAATGACCATACTTAATGACAATAATTTTTCACCTTATCTATTCATTGCTTAATAATTTCTTTCCTTTCTTAAAAGATTTTTGTCATTTCATTAATATTTTCAATTTGGTTACAACCACAATACAGAAACGAAATAAACGAACCGCTTAATTCTGACCAAAATGGTAAAACTCATTTTAATAAGTGAAAATTTCGTTATGTCCAAATAAGTTACTCTTGCCAAATGTCGTTTGCTATTCAATACAGCCATAAAACAACAAATTTAACCCGTAAACAAACAATATTATGCCAAAAACCAAAAAAAAAAATACTAAAACTGAACAACAAAGAAATAACGAAATAAAACAAAATTGCTCATTGGTGCCCGCTCATACGAAACAGATGAAAAATGTTTAATGCTCCTCGCTGGTTGCTATTCGTTCGATCTTTTAGAAAAATGAAATATACGCGTGATAGATATTTACTTATGCAGCTCTTAACTTAGTTTGTTTTTTGGTTTTGTGTTTCTTGTTGACGTTGTCGTTATTGTTTGTTATTTTTTTAGTTTTTGCATTAGAGTTCATTGCATTCATATGGATTAATGTGACACTTTCTTGAAGAGGCTAATATCAAGAAACAACCAAAATAGACAAAATCGAAAAAGAAATACTACAAGATACATTTTTCACTCTTCTATAAGATATTTGTTAGTTTTTTTTTTTTTTTTTTTGGGAACCAATATAAAATGGTTTCCCTTTTCATAAGAGTAAAACTGCATTCATACTCGTATACAAATATGTATTGTAAGCAATTTATATTAGTTTGATTTATAAAGGGGTTTCCATAGATTTGCTCGATCGCGAATAATTATCAGTAAATTCAATTCTAATTAACTGTTGGGTGTATGACATAAACATTTGGGTTTGTTCTCCAATTTTTAGCTTTTATTTTAAAATATTAGTAAAACATAAATTTATTCATTGTCAGCTATGACCTTCTTCCATCTTTTTGGCAATATATGGATTCCAAGCCGAAAGAACTGCTCATCTTTTGAGGCCAAGAACCAGTGAAGGTAATAGATCCATTTTTCATCGAAAGTATTGATTCGGTGCAAAAATTATCTTTATTTGCGTTCAAGAAGCATTTCAGACATACAAAAAGGTTGCAGAACAATATCAATAACGATTGATTAGCTATATCGATCGATCGATTTGTTTGCTTTTACAAAAATTCTTTACTTAAGGAGTTTTGTATAATTATCTTTCGAAAAAATACACAGTGATACAAAAGTGATCGAAAATATGCAGGCGTTGTGATGTAGCGATTCTGTTTTGTTGAAGACCATAAAGTGCGGAAATACTTATAGTTTTGCTCGACATAGTAGCAATTTTAAGACCTCATAAAGACAAATGTATTTCCATTCACACCAATAATATGTAGCTAAAAAATCAAACAAAAAATTGTCTTGTGTGGGAATAGAACCGGCATGCTGATTGTTTTTGTTTATGTTTGAAAATCTAGCTGCTTACTAACTGCTCCATATACGAGTTATTTTATCGTAGGTTAACAATGGTTTAAACATAACATATTAATTAATGTAATAAGATCAAACAAACTAATGGCTCCTACCGTTGTTGAACCACTAACGTCTCGATTTTCAGTCAAACACAGTAGAATGCCGTACTAAATTGCAAAAATTCATTACCAACCTGTATACAAATAAGTACGTACTCTATTAAATAAAATAATGTGCTGGGTAACGACCACTCATTATAAAATAATAGTTGACATTACCAAAATTCACAAAGTTTTTGTTAGGAAGTAATAGAGATATATTCGGATGCGCCGAGTCTTATAAACGCTTCACCAAAACATACTTTAAGATAAATATTGTAATTTGGTATTTAGTGAAACAAAATTACAAGTGAAAAAAATATGGTGGTCTTTGAAATAACTATCATTAGATATCCCATTGTGTATACTCATGACTTAGTAATCCAAAAAAAAAGTACAATAATCGAGGTTGTCGTGGTTTTTCGCTTATATGAATGAATTATCTATTTAGAAGGTAGATTTTAACATACAGAAGGACAGGTGGACTTGGCTATCTACTTATAACCATCCAGAATATATATACGTTATGGGGTCGAAAATGAAAAATGTAGAAAGCTAATTGTGAATACAAAGTCTTGCATAGCAAAAACTGTTGAATTTGTCAATTTGTCCAATTACTTAACAGAATATACTACATTTATTGTTTCAATTAATTTACTATATCACTTTGAACACTATTAACAATAACTTGATATTGCGACGCCTATTTCGTGGTAATAAACGTCTGCCATTGATCAATTATTCTTTTTTGCTCGACCTACTTTTCTAGAAGAAGATACAATTTTTTGTTTTGGTCACCTGGGTTGATTAAGGTAGTTTTTAACAAGTCAAAATTGCATTCATGATTTAAATCTATGATCATATTGAATAAACAGATCAAATTATAGAGGGATGCCGGGATTTGTTTTGCATTTGTGTACTCTCGGAGAAGGTCTAAATTTCTACCCTACACAGCTTTTCAATGTGTAAATTTTAGATATATAAATATACAAGAGAATACTAAACTCTGTGGCAAGCCATTGTTCAGTTTATCGATTCTACTGAATTTGTCGTTTAAGAGTCGAACACTGAGCATCGTCAATAATACCTTAATTAATACACTGGCTTCAAACTGACTTCTTCATTCTTTCGAAGCCTTTATCAATATGAAGGTGGTTCGATAAGTCCGTGACTTTTTGTATTTCCAGGCTCTTAACTGAAAGGGCAACACTGCTCCTGTCAACAGGCATCTGTCAGTTGACGCCTGTCAAAATTTTAACAAGCTGCGTCATTTAGTTTTTAGGAAAAAAGTAAATTTCGTGTGCTGATTAACCATTATTATATGCGTAAAAATCATTACTCAAATAAAGGCTAATCTCTATAAATACTATAGGAACTCTGCACTATCAATTTCAATAGTAAAAAGTGCTTTACTGAATTTGGTTGTGGTCGTACACGCACGGAAGATGCCGAACGTCCCAGTTGAGGTCTCTGCAGCCAAAATAATTGAACAAATTTAAGATATAGTATTGGCCGTTAGGAGATTGAAAGTGGGAGAGATTGTGTAAGCCATAGGCATCTTCTCAAATGGCTCCGTGGCTCCCATTTTGAATGATCACATGTCTGCCGCATTTGCTGAAAATCGGGTGCACACATGTGCAGTTTCCATGGCGAAAATCTATGAATTAGGCTACGAAAGGCTTCATCTACCACCCAATTCTTCGGATTTAACACCGAATAACAATTTCTTGTTTTTAAATCTGAAGAAATGTCTCGGATGAAAGAGAGTTGACTTCAACTATGAAATCATCTCACAAAAAATACCAATTTTGATGACCTTGGCGAATCTTATTTTTTGGAAGGGATAAACAAATTGGAGAAATAGAGATGCACGTGATTCATCCAAAAAGGCACGAACTTTTTGACCCACCCTCTTATGATTAGTAAGTTTTGTGCAAATACGACCTTTACGAAATCTGAATTTCATTTTGCTGAAATGAAACTACTTTTCTGATGTCCGAGAATTCCTTGCTTGGTCTAACCTCAGGGTCTTGGATGATGCGGAACTCTTTGTAGAGCTATCCCATGTCGTTCCATCATTAGAACAGTAAATATACCATAGAAGTCCATGGATTGAGTAATGAAGCAGATTTCGGTGGTCAGTTATTGTTATGCCGATTTTCAGAATTACAGGTCTAAGACATCGAAAGGAAGTATCAATCTTCAAACCATCGTTGCATATTTGTAAGGGATGTTATGGCTGTTAAAATCTCTACAGTAGACGTTAGGACAGTATTAACAGAGATTATAATGCTTTTAATTTCGAGCTAGGCTGAACTTCAGCACTGTGATTAATATATATCGCGTTTATGGAAATTAGGATTTTAAAGACAGGTATGTTACATATTGATAATTTAGTTATATGAGATAATCTACGAGAATCTGCAATAGGGCGGTCCATTAAACAACTCCAATTGGGAAAATGTAAAAATTTTCCATACAAAATGATACTTATGAAGTATTTTAAAAACCGGCTTCGCTTATTAAAGATTTCTTGCATTGCCGGACACTAAGATTTCCTGAAGTATTTCGAAACATATCTACATTAAAAGAAATCTGTACTAGGCGAAGCCGTTTTTTAATATACCCCATAGGAGAAAAACTTTGCGCCCCTCAGAAGTCAACTATACTGAACGAAGCCTGCTTTTATACACCACAAAGGAGAAACCCTTTACAATTGTTGTGAGTATTTTTATGAGATAATAGAATCTTTTGTGCAGCTGAAAAGGTTTTTACAACAATTTCAGGCTTTTTTGAAGCCAATTACTTTATTTGATGAAAGAACAAAAATGCCCTAAAGTGCCATGAAGGTTCTACCGAGTCACAAAGCACGTGCTCAGGTCTCATCGTAAAGCTCGCAAAATCTGCGATGACAAATTTTGGAATCTTTGTTTGGACAAAGAATATTAGTCTTGGCCTGTCTGAGACCAGATAAGTTACCAACATATCGGGAAAATACCGATTTAATACAAGAACGAATTATATTCATAGCGTATGCCCGCCAAATGCTCAATAAAATTTCAGATCCTATTAAAATAAGTTAAGCACCTCTATTGACCAAACAATCGGCCCTTTCGCTGCCAGAATGAACATCATGACCCAGCACAATTTCAGATCGATGTGCACACCGAATATATTTAAAGATACAACGTAGTCAATGACGACACTAGACCTCAGCACATAGGAATATAAGTCCCTAAATAGCGCCTGGTTATCTAGCATAATAAAAATCCTAATGCCTCTCAATCTCCATCTTAATCACTCATCGGGATGGTCAACAAAAAGATCACAAATGTGTGATTACGTTCAATTTTGTTTTAATACTAAATTGTTAATTTCAGATCAATATCATCATGGAAGCCATCATATGTATTAATGTATGTATGTTTTTTTGTATCTATAAAATTTTCATTTATAATGTGAACACATAAAAGTGGGTTACTGGCGCTTATTTGGTTATAAGATCGTGTCTTTAGATCACTATCACAAATAGGAAAAACTAATTTTTTTGTTTTTTTTTTTTTTCGAGATATGTTACAGAGGAACAAAATTTGTATTTGTATTTAACTAAAAGCATATGTGAGTTGTTTCTTGTTAAAGGGCAATAAAAAAAAGTAAATTGTATTTGGATTTAGCAATTAAAAAGGGAGAGTTATTGAACAAGCATATTTCCACATTTGAATAATTTAAAACAAATTTGTTTACTAATCAAAACAGGTCTATATAAAATTAGTTTATCTGGTTTGTTGAATACATCTTCCTGATTTATGTATGTTGGATTTTTACATTGTCCTCTTTTAACTTTAAAAGTAAGATCATATGAAATGTATGTATGTATGTATGACTTTTTGTTGTAAATTTATTTATAACTTTAATTCATGTTGACAACTTAAACAAGTTTTATTATTTTAAAGCAGATGTCACTCAAAGTCATGTTTGTTTTTTTTTTTATTTATCAAAAAATAAAAGCGAAAATGAAAATGAAATTTCACTTATCTATCTTCCACAACAAGTATTTGTGCATCTACTGTATGTATAGTTAGTATGTAAGGTGACAAATGTAGGAGACATTTATTTAATTTTTTTTATTATTATTATTATTTCTGTCTGTCTGTCAACTGATAATGTTTAGGAAAATATGCAAGTTTCTATGAAAACTAATTTGCATAATTTTTAATTTGCAGGAAAGAAGAAAAATTACACTAATGAAATGGAAAGTTGCTGAAAATAATTCAGTAAATAAATAGTGTTGTTAGCATAATTTGAAAATATTTTGATGAGGCGAACGTGTAGCAATCTGCAAATGATGAATATTTTTGTGTTGCTAATTCTGTTGGTGTCAGCTTTAGGTAAATGGCAACTAATTATTGTTAGATTTACCGTAAATGGTTTATAAATAAGTGTGCTGTTGAGTAAGAGATAGTTCTGGGAGTGCTTGTTTACTTCAGTTGACTTTTATCACTTCTATTTATATCTCTGACCGAGATATAAGGATATTACAAAAATTATCGAGAATCGCTGCAACTGAATTCAGATGTCTTGTACTTCTTTTGTGAATAAAATCATTTATTAAAATTCCGCACACAAACTTGCTAAAGTTTTTACCTCTCAAAGTTACGACCTGTTAAAAATATTTGGTCAATTCACATGGTCTCTTATCAGTCATATTGTCATAGTGTCCTAATATATCACGACTCGGCAGCTCGGCTTAACCAACTCTTAGGCATTTGGCGTTGGTCTCTGCTGGTTCGTTACGATAACACAATAAACATGGCATAGGAAGTAGGTGCTGCAGCTGACATACATCCCCACACCATCAAACTTATATATTTCTTCTCTAATTAAAATAAATATTTCAACCCAATAGATTTAGGCTACGTATAAAGCCAATTATTCTATTTGGTGAGAGTTCAGTTACTTCCCTCCGAGCCATAAGGGCCTTTCTGAGCCATTTAGTTCTACACGTTGCCAGCATTGGGCAGTCGCATAGAACATGTTCAGAGGTTTCTGCATGAAGTTCACAAAACCTGCATTGTTTATTCTCAACATTACCAAGAATAAATTGGTGATACTTTAATCCACAGTGTCTGCTGAATAAACCAGTAGTTATTCTCAAGTCACCCTTTCCAAGCGAAAGCAATGACTGTGACCTACATCTGGAAAGGTTAATGAACCGTTTGGACTGTCTTAGTCCTGGTAAGTTACTCCAAAATGGGGCAAATTCCGATTCAACCCTGGAACGAAAACGGTCTATAGTATATCCACGTGGGATGCCAAAGAATGTTTCAGGACCTTTAAAGGAGCATCGGGAGCCCCTGTTGGCATGACAATCAGCGCGTTCATTGCCAGCATGGCCTTCATTGCCAATCCACAGTGTCCGGTAAATAATGATGCCAAAGAATGGTTCAGGACCTGTAAAGGAGCACCGGGCGCCCCTTTTGGCAAGACAATCAGCGTGTTCATTGCCAGCATGGAATTCATTGCCAGAATCGTCAGATACCCAACACAATTTAAGTTCATTGTGTGCGCCGAGTTCATTCAAAGATGTCCAGCAGTCCATAACAACACCGGATCTCAACTCATATGATGATAAAGCTCTAAGAGCAGGCTTGCTATCTGACATAATAAATATCTTAAAGTGCCTACTGTGACGTTATTTACCGCGTGATAGTAAAAAGCTTTGTAATTATTTATGAAACATATAGGGTTATATAAATATTGAGTTTTTTCGTTGATCGGTGCATTGCCTTTTTAGAATTTTTTACTCAAACCGAAATTTTTATTTAAAAATTGGCCAAGTTAGGAAAGGTGAGCCAAGTTTTACTTTGCACGCTTTTGCATTAAGTTATATTTCCGGATCATATACAAATTGTATATAGTCCCAAAGAAAATTTGTTTCTACAAAAGAACAATTATATGGGCTCTTTTATGGAAAAACTTAAAAAATACGGCCCTTTATACATGTTCCAAATTTGGATGCGTAAAACTTTTTACTTTTAAATTTTAGACCCAAGGTGACCAACTTTGAGGGGCTATGCACTGGTCTCCATTGGTGATAGGAAGCTCAACAAACGTAAATTAGCTTAGAAACACCTCAGCTCTAATCATGTGAAATTCTGTAGCAATATCACATATTTCCCGAGATACCGAATTATATCCAAAAAGAAACGTTTCTAAACCACTGTGCTATGTAACATATGGTCCCATATTGCAATACTAGGATCATTTCCAAAGATGCCTAGAATGCGCATGTGCTCAACCAGATCTCCCGGCATTACACAGGATATCCCAGGTAGTCTGGATGCTCCTCCATTACCAATATATTTAAGGGTGGGATGTGTATGATCGCACACAGAGCATGAGTGGGAGAGGTCCTCATGAACTTGGTAATAGAGACACAGATGAGGCGATATACCTTGTCAAGTAATGCTCTCGCAGTCACCTGTTCCACTTTTTTCCACCATGTCAATGCTGCATATCGTTTCTTTAATATAGAAAGGCCCTAACTCGTGTTTTTTTTAAGATGAGATTTTTTTGGCTAAATATGATATATGAGCAGACTATTTCTCGATATAAACGAAAATATGGACTTATAAAAAAACACGAGTTAGGGCCTTACTATATTAAGGTAACGATATGTTATTATTGGCATAATTACCGTAATAAAAGACCAGTAAATCATCTTTGGTTTTAACCCCCACGTTTTACCAAAAAGTCGCTGGCAGGCATATATTGCCCTAGTAGCCTTTTTGATAGTGTTGGATAAATGAGCATTCCAAGTGAGAGTACTATCAAGTGTAACCCAAAGATATTTTACCTGCTTAGAAAACCCTATAGATGCGCCATTCAATGTAGGCTCAAAGAGTCTAGTAACTCTCCGTTTGGTAAATGGTAATAGAAATGTCTAGGGTGGGTTAATGGTCAGCCCTATTTCCAAGCACCATTTGATGGATATATTCAGAGCAGTTTGCATCTTTTCCAATATCCTTTCCGTTTTCATGTAGCCTGTTACACATAATTTTCTTTGGAATTGCGTTTTTTTAAAGCCGATAGTACTTTAAAATAGAAAAAATAACACAAAAACGTAAATTTCAATCAAAATCATTATTTTATTAGAAAGATCAATAGCTAGTATTGACATTAGAAAATGATTTCGGGCATATGGCCACCGCGGCTATGCTTGACGCATTATGGATGTCCAATTTTGGGCCACTTTTTCGAGCATTGCCGGCCGTATTTCACGAATAACACGAACATTGTGTGCCTCCGTAGCATCAATTGTTTCTGGTTAATCAGCATAAACAAGTGACATAAACAAGTCAAATCGCACGACATTGGAGGCCAATTGACAGGTCCATTTCTCAGAACCAAGTTATGGCCAAATTTTTATTTCAATAATTATAATCAATAGTTGCGGTCGCCGTATGTCACGTAGCGCCATCCTGTTGTAACCACATCTCGCCCGGATTAATGTCATCCATATTTTCAAAAAAAAAAAAATATTGATCATTTAACTTAAAATGCTATTGGAATTGGTGTTATTAAACCAATTCCATTCGGATTTGAAAAATTTATATATGTACTGCAGAAAGATTTTTATTTCAGAATTGCATGTTTGTAATTCAGTATTTCTTATATTTCATTCCTCATACAAATCAATTCAATTTAAAGTCACACTTTTTCTTACACTTTTTTTCTGTTGCCAAAATTAATAATCTGCAATTTCATCTACCCATACATCATGGTAAATCTAAGAAAAATACATAAATCTACTGTGGTAAATTGCTACAGTTTAATACATGTAGCATAATAAATTATTTCCATTAAAAATTTGAAAAAATTACTACTGCATTACATATATGCATATTAGAATAGCTCACAAAAAAAGTTATTCCGGACATCTCAAAAAGTGCTTAAACAAATCTTCGAAATAGTATCTTTAAATGAACCAAACCACAATTTGAGCTAAGCACTGATATTTTAAAATTATGTTCTGTATAGAAGTCGAGCCAGTCTAATACTTATAATAGCTATACAATTTGGAGGTTTTCTATACTATATTTTTGAAGATTTTTTTATTCACTTAAATTTTAACTTCTGAATTTACATACAAGATAGAAAAACATTGAAATTTAAAAACGATATGCATTTTTTTTTCGTTTGCTTGATTTATTGTCAACTTTCTATATTAACAATTTTTGTTATGTTTAAAACATTTATTATTTTTAATTCATCTTCTATCTTCAGCATCCTTTTGCGATGATTTCTAGCACTCTATGGTTGAAAAGTGTACAACAGGAAATAAATTTCAATTTATATGTGCACGCACTAAAATTAATAGTTTTTTAGATTCGTTTGTAATTGGTAAGCTGTAACCAGTAGTTAGTTAACAAATCTTTAAATTGTGTTAATATATTTATTAAATTAAATGTGTTTCGTTGTCAATATTGTTGCTGTTTGTGGTGGTTTGATAGAAATCTCTGTTGGTGAGGTTAGTGGCGTGTTATGGAGGAACTGTTTCTTTCAAGTCTGACTTTAAAGAACAGGTAAAATTAAAAATAATTGCTCACATATAAGATACTCGAACAAGAGGAGACAGTTTATAAATAACACTTTTAAAATGACATCATAAATAATGTTAGAAAACATTTAATTTTGTTTAACTATAAAGAATTTTCAGAGCAGAATAAAACTCATGCAATGAATTATGGCAGTTTTATATGAAAATTTCAAATTAAATTAATTTTAATCTGATAGTACTATTTTTGATTACTTTTAAATTAGGCCTAGAGTGCGGATTAAAAATGTCTTTGACTTTATTTGAAGAAACTTAAATCAGGGAAATTGCTTTTTAATATTAATACAAATGAAACATGTAACAGTAAAAGGACATATAAACCATTTGGATATTTTTAAAGGAGAAGATTTTTATCTTCATCATAATCCATGAAAATTGCAGATATTATATTATAAGTAAGTACCTATCTCAGGGCTGGGCATTTGCAGAGAAAGTGGAAAATCGTTTCCTCTTATTCCTTGTCCTTGCAGTTACGACAATGGATCAAGGCGACTTGCATGCTTGCTTAGCATCTAGTGCCCCGTTCATACTGCCAGAAACTTTGATATATCCCTTCTATTACGGGTTACCAATTCATAGTTCGTATTTCGTTAAAAGAGAGCCACATTAGTATGGCCACACTACATGTGACTAAGTTGCGCCATCTAACTATTCTCAGCCTTTGTAAGAAGTGTCTGAAGATAATACAACGGAATTGCTACAGAAACCGCATTGGAGATATCCAGAACAGATCCCCTCTGGATAAATCGTCTGCCCGTTTATTACCATAGTAGTCTCTATGCGAATGCACCCGTACTAATGTAATGTCATATAGAGCATTCCTACATTGTCTGACTAATAATGATGATATTGTATAGGTATTCAATGATAGCCCTGGCTGTCGACAAGAATACCAATACTGCAGCGAGTCATGTAGTATATTACACGCTACCATGATTGCAAAAAATTTTAGACTGAAAAACAATACATTCATTCGAAAGCCGGTTTGAGTTGCCTATTCCAAGTTCGTCACAGAATACACCAGAACCAACACCACAGCTCATTTTAGAATTAACAATGGAAATTGTAACGATTTTACCTTTAATCCGATTATAGGCAACATTGTATATTTTAGGTCATAGTTCTTATAGTTGTTATTTTTGCTAACTAACTGGGAGGTAGGCAGAGGCAAGAATTGCCTCGTGCTCACCTGCTAACGATGGGATATTTGCCCGTATCGCTACAAGAAAGACAAATAGGAATTATGAAATAGGTAAATATTTTAAATTATTCCTGATAAAAAGTTCAGCTCTGGGCCTCACCATGATCACAATGGAGTCCTTTAATTACCCCTGCGTTGATCCATGGTTCCTGGATAAAACAGATGTCCAGGAGGTCTTTGGTGAGCCTGCGGCATAGCAAATCAGATGCTGCCTTGGCGTGATGCAGGTTCACCTGTAGGCACTTCAAGTGCCTCTTAGCCTTATTGTTGTTGGCGGTCGGAAACATTAGTGGTACCTGGACCATGCCGCCATCTTCCTACCACGGTTGGTGCTGTGTATCGCTGCTTCCTCTGCGGAGGCACTAAAGCCCTTTCGTGGCCATAGCTGCTATTATTGTCCCTTTTCCTTGAGTTTGGAGGCCGATTTTGGGTCAATTGCAAAGGTAATTTCAGCAATGCTGCGGTTCAGGACCTTCCAGAATTCAACAGTCAGGTCATCATTCTGACCTTCAATAAGGGATAAAATCCTACTGGTGGGAGTTTCAGGCCCCTCGGGAAAATATCCTTTAAACTTTTCCGTCTTAGGTACCTCATCTTCTGCTATAACTTTTAACTCTGCTTCCTTCCAAGGTTTCAGAGAGGGAACATGTTCCTTGATCCATTGTGCTGAATCATTTCCCCTACAGTTAAATACAAGCCAGCCAGGTTTAAAAGTGCAGCCCTCAAATTGTGGTTTTATAGAGCCCTTTTTTAACTCAACAATTTTATCCAGGACTGCTGCTTGTAAAAGTTTTAGCTTGTCATCAGACCATATTGTTCTCGGGAAGTCTGATGGGATAACCCCTAGTCGTATGATTTGAGCCATATCGCTGTTCGTGGGTAGAAAAGTCTTAGCCGTGACTGTGCCTTTGGCGGGGTATATACCATCTGCAGATGCACTAGATACTCTTTAGGGGGATTCGGCTTTTCGGGAGTTGATCGGTTTGACCTACCTCTCTTCCTTGGGATTTTAAGGTCACGCAGTTCGCTCCGAACTTTTTTCATCGGCTTTAGGCACATTTCTCTTGCCTCCACGATCCCCATGCCTTGCTCGATATAGAATTTTAGACGCTTACGTGCAGCCCCACATAATTTTGGTATATTGTTTACGTTTTGTGTCTGTTGCGCCGTAGCAACGGTATTGGCGGATGTAGAGGGTTGTGTGTTAGGCGTTGGATGCAGCAATGCATCTTCCTCATCCATTGGGATACATACCCCAGTTGATTCGGAACAAGAGCCCCCCAACACCAAGGTATCATCCATTTCTTCAATAAGAGATGTAGGATCTTGAGCTCCTACTGCAGGTTCAGTAAGTTCCATAGCGACCTGTTCTGATTCAAATTCAATATTTATTTTGTTTAATTTGTCTTCTATCTGTAAAGAAATATAATTAATGGGGAAAATACAGAACATCAAACAACAGAGCCCCTTGTTGTTGATGGGCAAAAATACAAAATATAAGTTACCTTTGAAATGATCTTGAACTCGTTTGATGAGACTCCATCTACATTAACTCGTATAGTACGATCTCTGAGCAAGTTCGATATAAATCTATAGAAGTTATTACCGACACCAAAAGCAATATGTTTTTATAAAAGCGCACAATGACACACTCTACCGTAAGCCTTGGAAACATCTAGAGCCACCACTTTACTTTCGCCAAAGCTGTGAATGGAACGACACCATTTCTGCAATGTGAAGGGTAACAAGTCTCCCGTAGATCGTTCTATACAAAAGCCATACTTCCGGTCGCTTAGTAATTTTTTGGACTCTAAATATTTAACAAGATAGTAGTTAACCATACTCTGTATATCTTTGAAAAGTGCAAAACAAATTGCTATTGGGTGATAATTTTCAGGGTTGTTAACCTATTCCTTTAAAGGTCATTTGCCATCACGGTATAAAGTGCTGAAATGTTAGCTAATGTACGACCTAGAGTCGAAGAACACTGCTTCAAGACCAGTGCTGGTATACCATCGGGCACAGGAGACTTGTTTATGTTGAGATCCGCTAAAAACTTGTTTAATGCTCGAGAGCGAAAGAATATATTCGGCATAGTAACTGATACTCTTTGAAGTAACTGATATTCTTTCCGGAGAACAGTAAGAACTTTGGTGTGGAGGCACTGATCGTGTAGATACTTTCCACGCCTCAGCACGTTGGCACACAAAGATATCGCCATAGATCTAATTAAAATTTTGCACTTCTGCATCGAAATTTTCTTTGTTGGAATGAAGGTTTTCATCCACTTTATAATTATGTTTTCGACCATTTTCGACATAGCACTGATACTATTGTCTGAGAAACAGAGAAAGAAATCTTAGAGTACAGCCCAATGAGCCTGAATATTTCGTAGCTGCTCGTAAAACGTTCATAGAGCAAAATGGAGACGGAAATGGTACAATGAACTAAATTACCAAGAGGTGCAAAAACATCTTTTTCATATTTGTCAGGGTGTGAAGCTTGAAAAAGGTCGAGGGTGTTATGTTGGTGCCCATCAACGCATATTTCACGCATATTTCATGCGTTGATGAGCACCAACACCTTCATTCACTAGTTGCGTAAGGTGATTATGCGCAGCGAATAGTTCAACGTACTGGCATTCTGTAGTTGTATGACTTCAATGGTTAAAATAAGAGAAGTTGTGAAAATTGAAATCACCAACAACAACAATTTCACTGTTAGGAAAACTCTCAAAATCTTCGATATGGAATCGGAAAGGGCAACGAAGCTATATAAAGTAATGCTCCTTCCCGAGTTTGGATTTTTATAAAGAAACCCAAAGTGCAAATCCTGTGCTTATTTTAATAAAAATTAGGGACTGATCAGTTAAATGTTATTATTTATATGAAAGTGGTATTTAATCCCTTATACGCCTTAATGCTGCAAATAATTATTTAGAGATAATAGTGAGAAAAAATTTCTTTCCATAATCATGAATTTAACTTAAAAGAAATAATAATGACTATTAAATAATATTTCCTTTATTATACAATAAATATCTAAATAATTTTAATGCCAAGCACGCATCAATTTTATTGTTTAGCAAAAGAAAATAATGAAAAGAAAACCAAACAAATTATTTTAAAGCCTGGGAGAAAAATTACAAATGATGTTAAAACGATTCATATGGAAACACAAGTAAATATGAAATTGACATGTTAAACAGGGGACGTCAGTTTGACCTTGAATGGCGGAAGAAGTTTAAATAGAAATTGCGCAATGAAAACTCACTTGCAATGGCAAGTGCAAAAGCAAAACGAAAGAGTAAAGCCGCATACATGATTTAAAAAAAAATCCAACATTCATTCATTTATTCGTAAATTCATCCTAAAGCAAGTATGTATCTTGGCTGCATTAAATGATTGGCATATCAAATTTTTACAAATTCAATTGTTTAAATTTTATTTCCATTTCATATCATTTAATTTTCTTTTCCCTCAAAAGTCAATTTCAAACTGAAAGAAATATGACAAATATTTCTGCAAGTAGCTTAAGTTTATTGAACTATATAAATCAATGCTGTGCAGACATAAAAATCAAATGCTCACCAAAGTTTAACAATTTAATGAATATAAACATATTGCATGCTTTGACATGGTTTGTTTGGTTTACCTGCACTTCCACACCTTATTGTCACTAGACAGCGACTTTATGTGTTAATTGCAGTCAAATGTTAAAACTATTTATCATTATTTGCAAACTTAACAGTACAATTTTATGTGAAAAAAAAAACTCAAATTAAAAATTAAATGAAAAATGGGCGAACAAGAAAACTTAAAGAAAAAACCAACAACTGTTTAAAAATGTACATATTTGGAGAGAGAAGGAAAAAAAAACTAAGTAAACGTTAACAGCCAACATACAAGCTTTTATGTTGCAATTCACAATCATTACACAAATAGAGTCACAAGATGTCTTTGAATGTCAAATGTTGTAATACTTTTTAATTAATAAAAAATAAAATGGTTAAACATATTTTATGGAATTCAATTGCAGATTTGTTTTCCTTTTAAATAATTTACAAGTGTTGCAATTCTCATAAATAATTTAAATCAAATAGCACATTTTTAAACAATGTTTTTATTTCCATATAAATGAACAATCTAGAAGATATTTTTTATCAAAAATTATGTTTCTTTAAAAATATTTAAAAAAAACTTGTAAATTGAGTCTTGAATTCTATTTCTCAATAACGGCGAGTCAAACAAATAGATCTTGATAATGAAAATTGTCTAGTTTCTGCAGTGTTAAAAAAAACTTAAACTAAAATATTACAATATTGCAATTAATTGCATAATACTGCAAACATACTTAAATATTATATGATGTTTTTCTATAGCGACGAGTGCTTTGAGTGGAAATTTTACATGTATTCTGTTTTTGTTACAATAACAAAACACATGTTAAATTTCCACACAAAGTACTCGTTCGCTATACAAAAACAGCACACTAAACTAAAAAATTATACTAAATTGGAAGCTCAACTTCCATAGATTTTAAAACCATCAATTGTTTTTAAAATGTTTGTGTTCAGCTTTCTAAATAAATATTTACTAGATTTATTTTCTTTAATGAACTTTTCAATAGTGGTCCTTATATGGGAGCTATAGAAAATTGTGGACCGATCGGTACTAAATTTGTCAGTACGACTTCAGTTTAACGACCGAGATCGAAAAATTCTTAACATACATATACGTTAACAAAAATGAAACCACAAAACTTACAGTTTAGTTTTTTTTTTTATTTTATTGAAATAATAATTACAATTTACAAAAAAATTTTTTTTGCTCTAATCACTAGTGATGAGATTTTGAACCTTTTTTGGAAACCCTTTCATTATGGTTTTTATAGTGATTTCTGTCACTTTGTTCGAACACGTTGTCCATCTCCATTTAAAATCTACCACACTTTTGGACACCTTTTTTGTGCTCTTCAATTATCTTTAAACAAGAGCCCAATATCTCTCCAATGGCCTTAGCCCCAGGCAGTTCGGAGGATTTGCCTCTCTTGGTACAAATACCACATTATTGTTCTTGTACCACTTAAGGACGTGTTTACCATAAGCGCCAAATATAAGCGGACACACTATGAAGTCTTATGAATGGAAGCAGCCCTTTTTGTAAACATTCCTTGATGTAAATTTCGGTATTTATAGAGCCCGTTGTAACAAATGATTGGCTTCTTTTGCCGCAACTACGTATTGCTTGCCACACCAAGAACTTTTTGGGAAATTTTTTCTGCTTTTGGGTCCTAAACTTTTCTTCAACATTCCCTCGAGCATCAGCAACATAAAATTTCTGACCAGGAAGTAGCGAAAAATCTGCCAGAACATACGTTTCGTCATCCATTATGCAGCAAGAATATTTTTTTATAAAACTTCCGTGCTCTGTTTTTGGCCTCTAAATTTTTAGCAGCGTTCCTGTCACAAACTTTTTGAGCATTGTATGTTTTTAAACCTGCATTAGCCTTAACATTTCGTACCAAATAGTCCGAGCACTGAGCCAACCGGGCTGCTTTCCTACCGGATGTGTTGGGAGCTCTTTAAAAATGCTTTCTATTTGTTTGCCTTTAGACACATCATGTGGACCATTCCTATCAACGGACAAGTTCTCCCGGTACTGTTTAATATCATTGGAAACAGTTTGACGCAGACCTTTGAATGCTTGGCCAACTTTTTGTTGGGTTTTGTTGAAAATATTTAATAATTTTAGTACGCACTTTTTTCTGGTCACTCATTTTAATCAGATTAACAACAAATGAACATAATTGACACTAAACAAAATAACTGACATGCTTTACAAAGATAACTTGATCAACAAAAAAATGAAATAATACTTGGGTTAAAAGTTTTAATGAAAAACGTGTGTTAAGAATTTTACGATCTCACTCCTTATATAAAACTTATTTGTGCTAAATGGTTTGGATATCTGTATAATTAAAATATTTTTTAGAACTTAACTATTTTCACATAGGTCAGTTGTATGGGGGCTAGGAAAAATAATGGATGATTTCCAACCAATTTCAATATGTTTCGTCCTTGGGTCAATATAAAAGTTTGTGTCAAATTTTGTCTTTAAAATTGCGACAGACATAGCTAACCCAATATACCCTCCCTACTATGGTGGTGTAGGGTATTAATATGTTTTGCATGAGCAGCCTATTTTTGGTTGTCTTCCAGTAAGTATTCCTTCATCCAACTTTTAATCATTTGAACGCCTAATTTTCAATCAGATTGTAAATCATTTAACAAAAGAAAATCTCCTAAATGGAGATAAACCGGATTGTCGTGTAAGAATATGCAGTTGTACAACATTACTTAGGGTCTTAGCAATCATATCTATTGGATCGTCTTTATCTTCAATTACTCCTGTTTTTCCTGGTCTACAACAGTTTATTTTAGTTTATTCATTAACAATATTGTTTTCTGCACAAAACTGTAAAGATCATATTAATCAAACTATTTCAAGAATGTATATTGTTCTTCGTAAACTTTGGAACTCAGCTGATTATATTTCCAATGACTTAAACTCAAATTGGTTCAAACTTTAATAATTGCATATGCCACATTAGGAATTATTATACATATCAATGGATCCATCGTCTTAGGTGAACTTGATACTATATCGCTAAATAACAAATGACTATTAACAACTGAGCAAAATATATCTTTGACGACCAAGTTCAGTTTTTAGTTTAGTTTGGAAGGGGTGTGCACTATGTGTACTTCCAGTCGGAGATCATAAGGGCCATTGCGATTCCCTTCAAAAGTCATACACAGTGAAAGAAAATAATATGAAAAAGAAGAATCAAAAACCGCATGGAGAAAGAAAAAAATAAATTATGTTATGGATTTGAAATCACTGTAAAAAGTCCTTTAAATAGCCAACCTATTCCCCTACTAAAACTCAGTTTACAGACAGTAACACTACATATGCTCTACTGTCTCCAGCTCCTCTACATCTCCACACACCCTACAAAAATCCTGTGTGCCATTATCACATTGACCTATGAAGGCCTTAATTGAGCAATGACCAGTTATCACACCTACTAGAATCCTGAGGCTACAACTTTCCAACTTAATTAGTGCTTTGGTTTCATTTGCATTCAGTTTTGGTTAAAAGCCTAGGACATTTTGCAATCCGTCCTACTGCCCCAGGATTGGTTAATGGAGTCACGGAATCTTTCAAATATTTGCTTGTAGTAGTGATATATAGAAGGTTTTATCCCCTGTTCCCTAGTACCATAATTTAAATCAGAATCATGTTCATCCGCTACCTCATTTCCCTGTATATTACAGTGCCCCGGTACCCAACACAATCTTATTGAAAAGTGTACCAATAACTCCACGTGAACTCTCCTATAGTCTCCCATTAAGCTGGAATGTATTAACCGAAGCCCGGTGTTGTTCGGTGGTAGAGGAGTCACCCTCCATAGTTTTCCCCGAACTGTTAGTGGTTGAAGCTGCCGACCCTACACCCTTACGGGTATTAGCCAGATCGACAGCATCCCCCACCTGCTGCTCCCCAGAATAGGACTTTCCCTCACGTCCTGCCTGTGCTTCTTGAGAAGGTATTTCTCCTTTGCGGTAAATTCCCCAGGATCACTCTGTCCCATCATAGCCAGAAAGGTCAGAGATTTCATGGTGCCATTTTTGACCCTATCCACTTTCGTTCAGCTGGTATTGTCAGTAACACGTGGAGGAGCATTAGGCTACTCCTCCACGGCGAACTTCCGAAAATGATTGGCGACAACCTTGTATCGCTCGGCTCTATTGATTACCCTTAACCCCATTAGTAAGAGGGGATGTTTCTGCTATCTGACTCTGAGCAGATATCACAGTGATATCGTGCTCATCGTCAGAATGCAGAACCATCTCCTCCAACTTCTGAGTGGCACAAGTTTCCCCAAAGAAGTATTTTGACAATCCCAGAAGGCTATTTACATCAAGTTCTATCACCTATCCTTCATGCTCCAAAATCCTGGCATTCACCCTCTAGGGTGCTGTCCTAGAAGACCCGCATATATCTGTGCCAGAAGAACCTGCACATACACAAAGTAGAGTTAGACCACAGAGTGTACTTAAGCCCTCGCATCGCTACAAGATCATTACCCAGGCGAACGACCAAACTGATATGTAAGTACTAGGGTTGTCAATTATACGAATTTTATTTAATTCAAATAAACGTTTATAATTCTTTAATTATTCGAGTTATCGATTAATTTTTATTTAAGTTAATGAGGGTTAATCCAAAGTAGATTGGAAAATTAATGTATAAAGTAGTTTCTAATAAAATTTAAAATGTAACCAAATCATTGTAGATTTTAGTTCATTATAAAAAACATTATAAACTATTTTTCTTGTTTCTTTGAGATATTTTTCTCCAAATTTTTTTTTATACAAACTTTTTTTTTAATAATATCTTAAAAATATATTTATACGAGTATTCGATTAATCGACAATTATTGATCGAATATTTTTTATTTCAAGTTGCAAATGTTATTCATTCGAATAAAAAATATACATTTTATCCTCGATTATTCGAATGACAACCCTAATATGTACTAAGGACCGCAGCAATAACAACACCAACATTTTGTTTATATTTTAGTTTAACTCCTTATGTAAACAAAATATGGGACATACAGTCAGAGTCAAAATTTAGTATATAACACGCATTTTCATCTATGAAGCTAAATATTTTCATTATTGAAAGAAATATATAAGTTTGAATAAACTTAAAATTAAATTAAGAGTTTAATCTTTTATTATTGGCAAATACTTAAATTTCAGTCTGATATAATATTTGTTTGTATTCAGTGAATACGAATATTGAAAATGAGTTACAAAAATAATTTTATAATTAATTTTCTGACTTTTGGGTCACCCTATTTGTAACACGGACAACAAAACTTCAATTGGCCACTTTATTTTAAAAGCCAGCATGTATGCTATCTAATAAATATACCTTGACTAGCCTTTAACATTTTTTAAGTTATAAACTTACAAACTTATTTACAAAAGAGAACCAGATTATTTATACTCAAAATTAACTATCTGTAGATGCAGCCGTAAGCCCAATCCAAATATAGATGAATATATATATATTCTGGATCGTTATAGATAGCGAAATCAACATAGCTTAGTCCGTCTGTCCGTCTGCCTGTTAAAATCAACTTCCCGAAGCTCCTAAAAACATTACATACATGACTGATATTCCAATATATCCGCTCGGTAAAATTGTTGACATATTTTTGATCTATATTTGCAACGACCGAATTTTAACACGTTTTATTTTTCCAACATTTTTTGTCGCTACAAATATTTTTCACTAACAAATTTAGTCTTCAATATTTATTTAAAATATAGTTTGGTGAAGGGTATATCAGATTGTGCACAGCCAAATATAGCTCTATTACTTTTTTTATCCAACTAGGCCATCAAAAAAGATGGGTGTATATTGATTTTGTCATTCCGCTCTATCAAATTCTGTACATTTTGGACCATATCTGATTCAAGTCCCCATAGATGACCAAAACTACATATTGATAGTGGGTACACAAGATTCGACAAAGACGATTATAACACTCTTTCTTGTTAGCTTTAAATTCATCGCTGTATAAAGTCAAATAAATAAATATTAAAGACAAAAGATAATCCTCAATATCATGCAACATATTGCTACTCAGACAATTATATTGAAGATTCCTGAATTTTTAAGTTAATAAATCATTAAGGTGCCATATTATTGCACTGCTCCCATATTTTAGCCTATAACATGTCGTCGTCCCGAAGTTATCTTCACGTATCTGCCAAAAATTTTTTTTTGGGAAATTGAATTTAAAGTTTCAACGATTTATATAAAAAAATTGAGCCGAAAAAAGTGGTTCGATATTTTGGTATGATGTAGTCCTTGAAATTCTACATTGATTAGTGTAAACATTTTCAAAGTCATGGAGGAAATTTTTCAAGTTATAATCATTTTTAGCTTCAAACTAAATTTGCCATTTTGTTGTATACGCCACTTTTTACGAAATATTTGTTAATTTATGACACATACGTGAAAATGTACTGGTAAAAACTGCGCTCTTTTTTTTCTCCAAAATTATCTTCACGTATATGGATTATACTTTCAGTATGCTAAATTAACATTCATTAGTAAGCAATTGAACAAACTACCAATCTTTACTTTTGGGGTCTCTGGGAAAGGATGGCTAGTTCTAAAGTGTGTTTTTTCAACCCGAAAGAACTTAAAATTGTAAAAAATAACACAAAAAAGTAAATTTTAATCAATCAAAATTTTTATTCAAAAGATCAATACATGGCATTAACATTTGAAAATAATTTCGGGCATATAGCTGTTTTTGACGAAGCGGATTATGGACGTCCAATTATGGGCCAATTTTTGGAGCATTGTGACATTTAATAGATGGTATGACACGAATAATACAAACTATGTTGGCCTCCAATGCGTCAATTGTTGATGGTTTATCAGCATATACCACTGACTTCAAGTGTCATCACAGGAAATAATCGAGGCTTGTTAAATCGCATGATATTGGAGGCCAATTGACAGGTACATTTCTCGAAATCAAGTTATCGCCAAATTTAGATTTGAATATATCGATGGTGGTCGCCGTATGGCACGTAGCATTTTCCTGTTAAAACCACATCTCAACCATATTTTCAAACAAAAAATGATTGAACATGTGAGCTCCGTCTTTATTTTTGAACAAATGAGGTCTGTTGATGCCACCAACATGTAAGCCACACCAAAAGTTGCATTTTTCTGGATGTAATGAAGTCTATTCGCTTTGGTGTGGATTGGTCTCACTCCATATGCGCCAAAATGCCTCATTGCTGAACGTAATTTTGCGATAAAACAGTCGTCTATAAGTTGCGCGAATCGATGACTGATTTTCAAAGTAAATTTGGTAGCGTTGTTCAACCGTCAATTTACTTATAATGCCAGAGTGGCCGCAGTATGACAGACAGTTCGTTTGAGGGTTAACACCTTTCGCAAGTTCTGTCGAGCTTAAGAAAACCCTTTATTATTAAAATTTTTGGAAAATGTATTGCAAGATTGTATAATATCGATCATATCATTCTTATGAGCGACAACTGTTTGCCACAAAACGGAAATAAAATAGTATGTCTGGTTTCCTTGACATTTTGTATTAAAGAAGTAACTTGAAACCAATTGTTCAAAAATGTTCAGAGCCGGGACATTAGCAAATTCAGGAGATTAACACTGTATATAGTGCAATAGACCGACTCCTAAAATTAAAAGAAATCCATACCTCTTAAGTTTCGAAAACAAAATCAATCCAAAAAGCTCACTTTAAAAATTCTATAAAACATCTATAAGTGAAATCGAATTTCAATCATCAAGTTTTAAAAAACGAGCTAGAAATGGAGTTTTCTCAAATTCAGATACAATTTTTACAACATTAATTTATTTAAAATAAAGTGAATTTAAACAAATCTATCGTACATCTTTTTAGTGTATGCGTTCCATATATATAAAAAATAAACGTTATAGTTAGATTCTATGCTGTATAATTCATGAACATAGAACGAATCGAAATGCCTATTATAATAATAATAGCATAATTTTTATTTTTTTTTAAATTTGTCATATACTTTAATCACATACGTGAAGATAACACAAGATTTTTATATTTCCAAAATTTCATACACTTTTTATTGTATATCCACAAAAATGGCACATACGGTATTATAACACATTAATTTTTTACCAAAAATAGATATACAACAAAATAGCTCCACAATATCTCAGAAATTATTAGAGATATAGACCTGGGGATCGAACAGATCGATAGATCTAAGAATTTTACACCAGAAAATGGTATTAACTCATTTTTTTTGATTTTGTGATATACGTGAAGATAACTTCGGGACGACGATGTGTACTTAAGTCATTCAAATATTTAATATCACGATCGTAGATAAATATCAAGATACATAATCATAAATGTTTTATTAGTTTTCTTATCTCTCTACTGTTTGGTAATTTATCGAAATTATCTTTCAATTATTAATTGTTAACAAGTGATGTTACACTGATTATTCGCATAAAATATTTAAGCAAAACCTGGTAATCACTTACATTGGAAGGTGGCAGCAAATGCCTAATAGTACAGCATTCCTTTTTTCATAACTATATATGTGAATACAGTGTTAATTAATTATTATTTTTATATGGTTGGACTTCAATGGCCATAATTTTTGTTTAAACAGTTTAAAACAAGCCTGGCTCAGCTGCACCTACATATTTGCAACAATATTTCCAACAGCATTCAAAACGTCATTCCCTTATGCTTCACTAGCAACTGGTGTTTTGAGTGTTTTTCTTTTTTTTTAAATATTTTTTTGTTCATCTTTTTAAATGAAAAACATGTGTGAATAGAAACATTTAAAAGTATACATGATTTGTTTTTGGTGTTTCTTCTGTGTCTAAGGTGTCAACATTAAAATGTTGAAAATATTGTTAGTCAGTCAGTTGGTCATAATTTTTGTATACAACCTGCATTCAAGGCAGCCAATATAATCTAAAACTAAAGTTTCTCTTATCTTAAATGTGTGGTGCTTCACTCAACTCAACCATCCGTACATTCATCTATCCATCCATCCATCTATCGAATCTTGTCAGCCAGTCAGCCAGCCAGCCAACCTGCCTGCCTTCAAACTGACAAGTCATTTAAACATTTATATATTTTATAGTCAAAGTGAAAATGAAAGTTTTTTTTCCAGCAAAATTTTTAGCAAAACTACGCATATATTATGAAAATGCAATTTAATTATTAAACATTTTCGCACCAATTTAATAAAGACATAATGTTTGCCATGTGTGACATTAGTGGTTGTAGAGTGGAAGTGGCTCGACTCGGCTCGGCTCGAACTGTTGGCTTTGGGAGTAACACTGGTGTTGGCGTTGGTTGGTGATGATGCTGGTGGCGAAGAAATTTGATTTAATATGTCAATACGCCATAAAGTGTTTTGAAAAGTTTATCATTGAAAAAAAATTGAAAACTACAAAGTTAAACAACAAACTTTCAACAATTATGTTTGTTGACCAATCCTTACAAGAAGTTTTTTTTTTTTGTCATAGCTACTAAATTAAATTTTCTTTGGTTGTCAAGACATTGCTTGTAACTATATAGTTAAATGGTGCACTCAAGAAAAATTCATTTAACTGGATAAAGCGATAATGTAATTTAAGATATAACATTGAATACCTCAAAATATGTACAGCTTGTCAAACTCTTCTAATTTAGTCATCTTCCTTATTCAAGGAATCCCTTAATTCAACCACATCAGGATTTTTAAGTCCCACAAGATACAATTCAGTTTCTTAGACTCCAAGCCAGTACAATCGAAATGCTCAAGTTCAGAGGACTCATTTTAGGTCATCTTTTATTATATTTCCTTATTCAAGTAATCCATTATTTTTACCACAAGAGGCCAAAGCAATAAATTATGCCGGTGTGAGAACAAAAATGTGGTCATTGCTGCCTCTTCAAAAGTCGTTGCAAGGGATTCTCAACCTTTGGGCATGTACCCATAGATACCAGTGTCCAGTAATAACCGCTATGAGGTGTCTATGACATATTCTAAGCAGATATCCATATTAGGCTAGATTTTTCTGGTCTCCTTGCAAGTGAGTTCTCTTTACAATCCTTGCTTACAAACTACACGAAGTTTGTGTGAAATCAGTAACTTACTCCTCAAGAGAGAAATGGTGGTGCCGGCTTTCGCAAAACGCATTACCCCTGTTATTACATTCTATGTCCCTGTAAGGATTTCCTAGACAATTTTATATATGATGTACCTTCTCTCTAGAGGTTTAAAGGCCGCTTTGTTATTATTTACTATATGTTTTATATGCTCTGGATAGCACCATAAATAGCTGACCTTTTGAAAAGTTACTGAGGTCAGCGGCACTTCCAATAACCGGTGCTATGACGGCAACGCCTACTAAGGCACTCTTTACCATGCTGAGTTGGATGTCGATTAATCTTCTGGCTAAACAATTGCAACATGTATAGCGATTAGACTCAGCAGTATAGACAAATTGAATCAACGAGCAAGGAGATATGCGAGGATATTAAAGATCCATCCTATCTGCTCTGATAATGTTGACTACATATCTGTGGGACTCTTGTAAATCTCTCACTCTGCGCGAGTCTTTACTCGGCCGAGAAATATGGTCAAATGAATCAACATTACGAGGGCCACATGACCCAGATTGGACTTGGTGCGTACTGTATATCTTCTTCGACTACAACGCATATAGATTAGTAACCTAGTATCAATTATCACTGGGTATTGTAGATTAGGTGTATATGTCAGGCGTATTTGACTCTCTTATAATGACTACTGTAGATGTTATGACAATGAGGAGGAGGATGAAACTGTAATTCATTTTCTATGTACGTGCCATGCGCTGGAGTATATGCGAGTATGTACTCTGGACGTTCGTTTTTTGATAATCTTTCTTAGCATTGATCGGTTAACATCATTTATAGGCCTGTCATGAATGCTGAGATCGGGCTCAGATATTCCTCATCTAAAAGGGAATTTGGTTTTCTTCATATCTGTAGGACTATCAGCACTCTCTTCCTCAGGTGGAACCCGTTACTTTCCAAAAGTGGAAAGTTGGTAGCGGCATCTTTATTGAGGAGTTCGGAATCAAGATTTATTTTAGACTCAATGATAAATGTGCTATTCTTAAGGCTGAGTATCAGCAATATAAAGAGCGGCATATTGGTTAAGGTACCATCGCATATCTGGCATGCATATACGTATTTATACTGACTACTCAGGGAAAGTTGAGTGTATACCACATTGAAACTGGTCAGTTAATGCTGGGAGCCTCTGAATTAGATGGCGAGACATTCGACAATAGCACTAATATGTGTGATAGGACATAGGGATATTTATGAAAAGCTAATTGTGGATGAATTTGCAAGTGAATGTTACATAACTCCGATAATGATAACATTGGTGATCACACTCTCTTCTTGTACATTTCTCACCCGTCGCATATGTTATGACTTAGTCCTGGAAAGATGGACAAATGAATCATCAATACGAGGGCAACATGACTTAGATTGTACTGGGTGCGTACTGCATATCTTCTGAGACTACAATGCATAAGCTAGTATCAATTCTCAGTGGACATTGTAGGTTTGGTGTACATGTCAGGCATATTTGAATCCCTTATAATGATTACTGTAGGTTAGGTTAGGTTCTATTGGCAGCAACTCTTCACTTCACTTGGGTTTATTTAAAACTCATCCCATTGTGATACCCAAGGGGTAAATAGCAGGGTATTTATTATACGTCCATTGTCTCCAAGTTAAACCAACCAGATTCCCTGATGAAGGTGCAGATTCGTCTAAGACTAATCCTTGATAGCTCATCCAAGCAAGATAGGAACGGGATTCCGAAGATGCGCTCTCTCGGGTTTATCAGAGCAGGGCATTGCTAGCGTACAGGAGACACCGTCTCCTCCTCTTCTTCATTATGACAGCTCCTACAGTACTCATCGTACCGTTGGCCTAGTCTTCATGTGTCCCAATTATACAGTGTCCTGTAATGAAGGAAAAAATTAGCCTTATTTGCTCACGACGAAATTCCATAAGAAGATTCGTCCTGCTGGCATCATATACGGGCCCAGTAAACCTCGTTATAACACAGGAAGGCTCGTTGGTTCACCTGTTTTGTGCCGTCTCATATTGTTTCTGCTGTACAGCCATCTTGCATCTAATAAGGGAAATAACAGAAAAGGGGTCAATCGCCTCATCATTGCACCCCTTTTGGCCAATTTATCTGCTATATAAGCGTTATCCTAGAATGTCTCGCTATCTCAATAAGGGATACCCGGCATTCCTCGGTTAACCTAGATGTCGTGAAGACACCCGCTATTCTGTTAACGACAGCCTTACTATCACTTAATATACATATAACACCAGATATTCGATAAAACCTCAGCCAGTTGGATGCACGTGCAGAAGTTAGGTAGCCTGAAGTAGGATTTTATCCCAAAGTTATCAAAAAATAAATCTCCACCGACCCTACTGCCCCTTTTTGAGCCATCGGTATATACCCTTATGACATCGTCAGGGGAAAGAGTCCGCGTTGCCATAAATCCCTATTGGGGATTATAATATGGAAATGCCTATCGAAAAAAGATTATGCGATGTAGTAATCGACACTACTATGTATGTGCCCATCAGTATCTTAGATTTCCCATGATTCTTACCAGACCACGAACAGACAGCATACAGTCTCACAGCAGAGTTGAGAGCCATTTGTGTCACCAGTTTAAAATAGTAAAAAGTGCCTTAGAGGGGGTAGACCTTAAAGCGCCTGTAATCAGTATTGTTACGAATGTTCAATGACGATTTGAATTCAACGGTCTGTAACGACTGCCTGCAGCATTCATCATGTTTGAAGGCACCTCCATCATTGACATTGTTTGTAAGTATGGCAACACTAAATGTTTGCGCTGCTGGCAATGACATCGAAAAGCTCTAGAAATCGAATGTACTAGTATGTCCGTTAAGAATATTGTAGATGATTCCCGATAGATGGCGCGTGTATAAATAGTGGCAGAGCTGGCAGTCGTGAGTTGAGTTTATCATTGGCGCTGTTAGAGTTAACATCAACTGTCTTGTGCATATAAGGTTGTTCGTAATAAAGTTTGTGTGCATTTCTGCGATTTGATAAACGTGTATAAAGACATTGAGTGACTATTTAATTCTGTTGTTGCTGTACATTCTAAATAAATAAAGAGTTGTTACAATTTTAAACTACTAAAACTGCTTTTATTTGCAATCAAAAGTATCCGGTTTATTTAAAGGAAATAAACCCACGTTTTTAAAAAGGTAAAAACGTAACAGTATCGCAACGAATATACCCCTTAGAACTCGTTCAACGGCCTTCCGGAGAGAAGCATTATCCAAGGCGTACCACCACATCAATACTCCATACAACAGGATAGGTTTAACAACTACTTAGAAGATCGAATTACTTAATACCCTTCGGCATAATACCTCAATTAGTACCAATTGCCCTTTTACAGGAATAGATCGCCACGTAGGCCTTATTAATCCTATTCTGAATGTTTAGATTCTAGGATAATCTTTTATCTAGAATGATGCCAAGGTACTTTGTATTATCCCTGTTTTTAAAGTACCTTGGCATGATGATTATCCTGCAATCTACACATGATTACTGTAGAGTTTCTGACAATGAGGAGAATGATGAAACTATATTTAATTTTCTATATACGTGGAGAGGCAGGACGTTGTTTCCTTGATCTTTGCTAGACTTGATCGGCTAAGATAATTTATAAGCCTGGCAGGAAGGCTCATAGCGGGCTCTGATCTGTAAGCACTTCTATTTCCTAAAATCATTATTTTTATTTATATTCCTCTAATTATCTTCAAAAATATTTTATGTCCAATGCGGACAGGCTGTGTCAATGTCAAATCTAACCTATCCTACTTTTACAGCCATTATTTCAGCTTGAATTATGTTACCGTATTTTGTAGTCTATAGCACGGTCTTAGATTTAGCTTTCCGAAAAGATACCACAGCCGAACTTATGGTGTGACCTTGATCCGACAGTGAAAATCTGAATGATATTCTCTGAAAGGTGGAGGCCATTGTTATAAACGGATGTATCCTGAAGCGAAAACGGGTACAAGTATCGTATAATAAGTATTAAATAATTATTATGCAAATTATCAAAAAAGAACTAACATTTTTTCCACCGTGTAACGTAAGTACTACTTGTCGTTTTCATATCAGGTGTGGCAATTTTCCTTTTTTAATTGTTTGCAATTTCATGCAAAATGTTGTAAACAACAGCAACAATATAAAACAATATAAGTATATGAAAAAAGGCCAACCACAAAACTATAAATCTATCTATTGTTTGGATTTCGTCTATGATTTTTAACAAAAATGTTCCATGGTATTGTTTGTTTTTTTGACAAATAATCTTAAGTTGGTTTCTGTTTATTTTTTAATATTTTTTTTTTTTTTTTTTAGCTTTTTCTCTCCCAATAATATGCAAATTGGCCAACTAACAACCACGATAACAACAAGTGTGCCAGGCTGTTTCTTTATTTATTTTTCAGTTTTTATTTTTGTTCAGCTATTTTCGCTGCCATAAATCTCAATGAAAATTGAAAGCCATAATTTGTGCAACTGTCAATAAACTATTTTAACTTGTATGCAATTTTTATGCATGCTCAAACATTCATTTAAGTTTATTTGATATGAACGAGTATGTTGGATGCATGTTGAATGTTTGTATGTACTTTTAATGTTATGCCATTACATACATTACTTTTGGAATCATATTCTCAACGGCCATTCGAAACGTGGGTCTACATAATTTAGTTTCAACGAATATATTGTACTTTGATATGTTCAGATGTAAGTATGTATGTCTGTCTGTCTGTACTTATGAGTTTGTGAATAAATGTATGTTTTTTTATGGCAAATGTGTGGGCGCAATTACTTCCGTTGATTAGATTTTTTATTCAATATGCTTTTTAAATGGTCTGCAAAAAATTTAATTTAACAATTTTTTATTTATTTTTTTAAAAATATGTGGATTTTTTTTTTCTTATAGCATACAATGTGGTGTCCAAAATCCATTTCAGATTTTGTAGTTATTTATTTTTCATTAATCAAGTGCAACGTAATCAAGTGGCACACAATTTGCTGTCTAAATTTTAAATGTTTGTCAATATTTTTATTATTCAAGTAGCACACGTTTTAATATTAATTTGATTATGGTAACATACAGTAAATATTTCAGAACACTCACACTTTAAATAATCAGTATAAGCCCAATGCTTCCTTATATGTCAATTGTATTTTTTATAAAATTTTTACATCGATTCATATTTGCAGAAATTGCAAACTTTAGCTCGTTTTTTGTATAAATTGTATATTTTTGCAGATAATATTCTGAAATTTGAACAAAAGAATTACATAACAGTTCTATAAAAAGTAACAAAATTCAAGAATTTTACTTTAGTTTTTGAAAGGACTTTAAATAAGCAAAAGACCTATATTCGGCTATGCAGAATCTTATATACCCTTCACCGAAGTTGGTACATTGTGGATCCGAATTTCTGTATAGTCTTATGTTACCTAGATAAGACCAATTCTTTTACATATGTGCCGCCTTAGTATGGTGAAATAAAGTGGAACAGGTGACTGCGATATCTTAATAAGGTGTCATCTGCTTTTCTATTTCGCTTACATACTTTGCTATTGAAGGAGGCCCATAGGAATACATCTGTACTACCAGGTATATCCGAAGTATTCTAGGGAAATTTTATAACGAGCCAATTACTTCTTATTGGCTACATTTTATTGATGCACAGTAATTTTAACCAGATTAGGGATCAGTGGTCAAATGAGATATTGTGGCATTAAAATATAGATCGGGTGTTTTTTATCTATGGTTGTAGGAAGGTCATTGATGACACTGGGACCATCATATATAAGACTAGCTTTGAAAAGGGTGTTTCAGTAAGAGCTTACCTATTAATATATCAAACGGAAATATAAGCCTTCCTTATTTGAGCTGCTGTGTTACATCTTTGAATAAATTACATATGTATGAAAATAGAGTAATTTTTTAAATCGTTTTCACTTTAAATTCTCTCTCCTTATCTTCTATGTATTTATTCTATGATAAGGGCCATGCAGGGAATGGACGGGTTTATAGGGCTTCTTTGGCATACGATATGCAAATTATTGGACCTTGGGTAGAACCAGAATTCGTCCGACATTGGACATAACTTATCAGGGCTCAGATTTTTTACTCTTTCCAGACTTACATTTTAAAAGTTAATGGGTGTATGACTTTAAAAGCGAGATTTAAAATAAATGGCGAATCTATTGAACTCGTCTTTTTTAATTACTTATATATTATTTTGAAGGGTAAATGTCTGTCGTTCATTCTCACTTAGTTATTAAACATTATAATGTAAAGTTTTTTTTGCTTCGAAAATGTCGAATTTTATCCTAAAAAAAACATGCGGGGATTTAGCTTTACTTCTTTAATTTGAAAAAAGTGCAGCTGAGCACACCAATTTCTCACCAAAGCTTATGGCGAATGTGTTCCATCGGTTTCAACGTGCGAAGTGGTAATTTTGACATGGAAGACAAAGATTGCCCAGGCCAGCTAAGCAGCAATTTAAAAACGTTTGCAGGATTCAATCAAAAGCAGGGAAATTGGGTACTACACCATTTCCAGTTGTATTTCAGAAGTTTCTAATTGTATTTCAGAAATTTCCAATTGAATTTCAGAAATTTCTAATTATATTTCAGAAAATTCCAATTCAATTTCAGAAATTTCCAATTATATTTCAGAACTTTCTAATTATATTTCAGAATATTCCAATTATATTTCAGAAGTTTCCATTTATATTTCAGAACTTTCTAATTGTATTTCAGAATTTTCTAATTGTATTTCAGAATTTTCCAATTGTATTTCAGAAATTTCCATTTGTATTTCAGAAGTTTTAATTTATACTTAAAATGTTTCTAATTGTATTTCAGAAATTTCTAATTATATTTCAGAAAATTCCAATTCAATTTCAGAAATTTCCAATTATATTTCAGAACTTTCTAATTATATTTCAGAATATTCCAATTATATTTCAGAAGTTTCCATTTATATTTCAGAACTTTCTAATTGTATTTCAGAATTTTCTAATTGTATTTCAGAATTTTCCAATTGTATTTCAGAAATTTCCATTTGTATTTCAGAAGTTTTAATTTATACTTAAAATGTTTCTAATTGTATTTCAGAAATTTCCAATTGTATTTCAGAATTTTCCAATTGTATTTCAGAAATGTCCATTTGTATTTCAGAAAATTCTAATAGCAATTCCAATGGAAATTTCTGAAATACAAATAGAAAATTCTGAAATACAAATAGGAATTTCTGAAATACAATTAGAAACTTTTTAAGTATAAATTAAAACTTCTGAAATACAAATGGAAATTTCTGAAATACAATTGGAAAATTCGACTTAATTTGAACTTTTGCGATTTTCTATGGTCTAAAATAGTTAAGTTATTCGACAACTAAATAAATGGCAGAAACGTATAAGAAAACAAGTTAGAGTGCTATATTCGGCTATGCCGAATCTTAAATACCCTCCACCTAAATTAGATGAAAATTATAGAAATTACATTGGTATAAACACTCTAATATCCATATTCAGTGTTTGTTATTGGGACTTAGCTCAGATTATGAAGATTGGTAGAATGTTAATGTAATACAGTAGTTTTCGCTTATAGTCTTCAAATACAGTTGCACAATTTTTGTGGACTATAAGCGAATTAGGACTATAACCGAATTTCTTTTTAAGCCACTTTATGGATTATATATGAATACTGATATAATACACATTTTGGACTATATACAAATTATGTATTTTCTTGAACAAAACCAAAACAAAAGTTTATTTAAAATAAAGTAGAATTTTATATATTGTTAAGAAAACTAGTTTACGCAGAAGATATTTTATTTCAAATGTATAAAAATGTTATCTAATTCAGCAATTTATAATTGAAATAACTACATATTCCTACCATTTCCAACAGAGTCCATAATTTTATAATAGGAATAAAATGTACTATTTAACAATTTATATACTTAATAATTGGTTAGCATTACCGATTGGCTCAACATTTTCCTTTTGTGAAGTAAAAGAGTATAAAAAAGGGTAAACAAATATATTTAGTCAAACTTCAAAATTATATTTTTGTTCTGTTCTAATGAATTTTCCGGATGTGAGCCTTATATATATAATTATGAACCCATAGTCACCAAATCTACTTGAAACCTATATCATAGAGAAATATACATAGAGTGGAAACTCTCCTGTCAAAGACCTAACTCAGTTGTCAAAAACCTAAGTGCTGAGAATGTATTAGTAAAAAAAACTATGTGAAAACAAGAACAACACTCGTATGTGTGATTATTTTGATTAAAATTTTTGTTTGAGTTTTTTTCTAGTTTCCGCTCTTGTTGTTTCTCTATGACTTATATCTGTTACATTTTTTACCGATATGAGTTTATATATGCATTAATGTATTTTTCGTATGTGCGACTTATTTGGAAGATATAATTAAATATTTTAACGTGATTTCTGTGTATTTAAGGCCAATTTTGATTGATATTTTTCTGTATAACATTATTTACAAGAGTTTTATGGGTATTATTGTGATTATCGGAAATGGAGCTAATATGGGTGCTATGGTCAAATATGGACCGATATTCACAAAACCCAGTAATTTAATGTTTGGATACAATATATTGATCTTTATACAATTTTAGTTCGATATCCATATATTTAAAATATTTATAGAGGTTAATGTGTTTTTCGGAAGTGGGTCTTATTTGGGAGCTATGACCAATTATCGGCCGATCTTCATAAAATTCAAAACATAGATTTTCGTATATATGGGAAATATTTATTTGAAATTTTAACCAGATAGAAGTTTTTATAAGAGATTTATAAGTATTTAAGTAATTTTCGGAAATGGACCTTATATGGTAGCTATAGTCAAATATGAACCGATATTCACACAATCTGGTAGTATCATTTATGAATTAATACTAACGATCTCTGTAAAATTTTAATTCGATAACCATATTTTTCAGATATTTATGAAAATGAATGTGGTCCTTATATGGGAGCTATAACCAATTATGGACCGATCTTCATGAAATTCCCAACAGCGATTTTCATGTACATGGGCATTATGCAAGTTGAATTTCAGCCTAATACCGGTATTTATAAGATATTAATGTGTATTTAAGAGATTTTCGGAAGTAAACTTTATATGAGGGCTATGGTCAAATAGTGCCCGATCCAAAAAAAAAATTTGTTTCGCGATTTTTGTTTGCACGAAACTTAGTTGTGCTGAATTTTGTATGGATACTGCAATTATATGGACATTTATATACCATAGCACCATATTTCGGGAAGAAATTTGTATGGAGGCTACGAGAAATTATGGACCGATTCTTTCCATTTTCAACCGAATTTGTCCTTTTATCATATAAATAATGAGTGAAAAATTTCATGGTATTCTCTGCAATGAATTTACCCAAAGTCACAAAAAATCATGTGAAAATTATCAAAATTTTTGGAGGTTGTCTTACATTTTGATCCATAACCCTGGTTCTACCAATTCGATTTTGCTGATTTTCAATACCAAACTGCTTAGAAAAATTATAAACATTTTGGTATGCATTTCATTAATTTTTCTTATGTATTTTGGACGTGAGAGTGTTTTACACAGACAGACAGACAGACAGACAGACAGACAGACGGACAGACGGACATTGCTCAATCGACTTAGAATTTCATAAGGATCAATAATATATATACTTTGTTGGGTCTCAGATGAATATTACTCAATGTTACACACGGAATGACAAACGTATATATACCCTCTTTCACCACTTGTGGTGGTGGAGGGTATAATATATTAATATGCCAGAGTTAAATAAAACTAATCCGAATAATTCCATCTGACAGAAATTACACCATATCAAAACCCTAAAACTGTTAAATACCAAAACTAATAAATTACACGTAACCAAAAGGTATTTTCAATAAAATCATGTTCAGGTGTATTAACATTGTTTAAATTTATCATTTGATATACTTTTACTTTCTTTTACTATGTAAATATTGAATATCGCAATACTATAAACTATAATGAATTTTGAATATTTCTTGGCTGCTTTTTTATCTTTTACTACTTAAATACATGATTACAGTAATTTATTGGTAGGAGGTGGAGTATAATGATTTAAGCGAAAATTATTGCTAAAAGTAACATGAGTATTAATTTGTTTACCAAATAAAAAATCACATCTACTAAAACTTAAAAGTAACAAAAAATTATATGTATATAAACAATTTATATGTATGTTTATACTGTATGCAACAGCAAAGTACTAGCAGCAAAATAAACTTGCAACAACATCGTGTTTTAACATAAAATTCAAAAAAAAAAAAAAAAAAAAACTAAAAAATATATTTATTTTTTGTTGTTGTTAATGTTTGATACGATTATATAATATAGATGAATGAATGAATGAAGGAATGAATGGCTGGATGTCTACCACAAAATGCTAAAGCCAGCAAAAACTGACTGAATGCCTACAAATATGAGTGTATCTTGTAAATTTCTTGACAGTTAAATCAATTTTCAATAAAAAAACTTTTTTTTTCCAACATACAGAAGTACGACTAAGTTTAAACATACTTTTCAATTTATGAACACAAACCAACCAAATAAACAAAAAAAAAAAAAACTAAAAATGTGTTACGCATTTTAAAGTTCGTATCTGAGTTTTGTACGAGTATTTCAGTTTAAGTTTTGAGTTTGCATGCTGCTTAATTCGCATGATTTGCATGTGCAAAAACCATATTTTTTATTGAAACTTTTTTCCCTCGAAAATCATGTAACAATTATGATAAAGAAATAAACAAGTGTTTTGGTTTTTCTTTTTTTTTTTTTTTTTGTTTTGTTTTGTCTTATTTTATTTTTATTTAGTGTTTTTATTGGAAAACAATTTTAACAAATTATGTAATACATACAACTATGTAACCATAAGTTTATTAAATACGTGTGTGTTAAAGTTACATTATTATTAAAAATTGACTTTAAAAGGTAATAAACTGTTTAATGCATAGTATTAAGGAAAATATATAGTTAATCTTATGTATGTGTTTGAGGACTACTTCAAAATAATAATTTTAAAAGAATGTAGTGTGAACTGAAATGAATATTATCTTGATTTCCAGCTTAAATATTCCGGGGTTTTGCAAAATTATTATTCAAAAGTATTTCATGGAATAGTTTACCGTTTAGAAACCTTTGTCATATATCGTTGACTTGTCGCCAAGAAGCCTTATGTGTTTTCTAAGATCTTTTCAGGAAAATCAAACAATTTTTTAAATAAATTTTCCATACAAATTCTCTCATGATCATTTGTGATAATTTCGAAATCAGTAGAAAAATGTTTAATTATATTAGTAATGTATTAACAGTTTAAAAAATTATTTAGAACAAACGATTTAAGGACCAGTTTTCTCTTCCTGAAATATTTGTCAAAAAGAACTTTGCTAAGGATTCAATTTGTCCAAAGGCAAACAAAAACTCTAGATAAAAACAAAATTGTTCTGGGAGGATCTAGACTGGACGGCCAATAAACTGAGACTTAGAGTGTACAAAAGGAATTTAAGATCTGAAAACTCTCATCTACCAAAAACATAATAAAATACTACGATGGACCTTGTAAGCAATGAAGCAAATATGTGGTCTGATATATTCTAATCTAATAGAAAAAGCAACCTCCTCTAAAAGTTGTAAAAAGAAATATTTAACTTGGCAAAATTTATCAAGCCTAAAGGGAGACCAAAGCAAATGAAACCCCTACTATCTGCAACATGATTTTACAGAGAGATATTGAATGTACTCGAGAGGATAAAATTGTCCTTGAAGGGTATATACTGGATATCTAATAAACTGCGACTTAGAGCATCATATAAATGTTTCTACCAAAAACATAAGAAAAGACTACGAAGGACCTTGTGAACAATGAAGCAAATATGTGGTATGATATACTATACTCAAATAGAAAAAGCAACCTCCTGTAAAAGTTGAAAAAAGAAACACTGCGTCTTTGACGTAATGTTTAACACCATAGAGAAACAAAAAGAGCAGAAACTCGAAAAAAACTCAAACAAAAATTTTACTTAAAATAATCACACATACGAGTGTTGTTTTTGTTTTCACATCTTTTTTGTTACCAATACATTCTTTGCACTTAGGTTTTCGACAACTGAGTTAGGTCTTTGACAGGAGAGTTTCCGCTCTATGTATATTGCTCTATGGTTAATACTTTCATCTAAGTCTTTTCCTTGGAAAAACTTATCTAGTCTAAAGGAAGACTAAAGATGATGAAAAACGCTACTTTCTGGAACAAGAGAGACATTGAATGTAGGCAAGTCTTGGAGAGGATAAAATTGTCCTAGGAGGATATATACTGGATAGCCAATAAACGGCGACTTAGAGCATATAAATGGGATAAATATACGATCCGAAAACCTTGGAAAAGGATTCATCTTGTCAAAGGACAGACCAAAATACAAGAAGATGCATACTCACTGAAACAAGACGTTATAGACAGTCTTTGGAGAGTCCACATTGGATCCACTGCACATACAAACGTTTCTACGAATACATTGAACAAAGCAAAGAAGGAAACTTTACGCAACTCCTTAAACATTTGTATACCAGAGAGCTCTCATTGAAGTCTTTACTACAGTAAGATAATTGTCTTAATGTCTTTGTATGATTTGTGGATTTTTATATGAATTTTAATAAGAATGAAAAACAAAAATTGCACAGGGGCACGACGCAAAAGAACAAACACTTGTTTTCGATAAAAGTTATAAACAGAAACTGAACTGATTTATTTGATATTTTCTTTTTTATACATGACAAGAGTTCTAAAACTGTAACTATGTAAAAAATTAACAAAAAATGTAGAAAATATTGGAAAACAAACTACAGTGTGGTTACAATATATTCCTGACGTATGGAAATGAATTGAATTATGAATTACTATACAATGTGAAAAGTTATTTTTGTTTTTTAAGAAAAATATTACTGAAATACAAATTATAAGACTTTAAAGGCTCCAACAGTCTTCAATCCAAAATCGTAGCAAAGCTCTCACATATAAGATTTTCCTATGAAAAGGATTGTAAGCATAAAAATCAAGATCAAATTGATGCAGATTTTCATTACTCATATAACAGAAGTAGATTAACTACGATTGCTCTGCATGAGCTACTTAATATTTTAGAGAAATATTTAATAAAATGGTAGATTACTTAACCCTCTAACCGGTAAGACGAACGATTTTTAGACCCCAGTGCTGTATTAAAAGTTTTTTAGATTTAAAATAGTGAAAAATGTCTTTAGACAACACTTTTATACATTTGTTATACTTCCTAATATTTTATGAGAATTCGTTTGCAAGCTATGATCAATCAAGTGAAAACAGTCAACAAATTAGCATCGAAAAAAGTATTGATAGCGATGACCGTGTTGCTGATTCCACTTATGTTTCCAAGACGAAACACCATCGCCGATAATACAAACCCAATAATATTAAATTGTTCGTGCTTTGTGATTCAAACGATTTTCCCTACAGTTTTTAAATCTACAAATATCATTTTACCTGTTACACTGGATATTGGAGCTACCTTAAATGTTTGGAGAATCACTTTTACACATCGAAGCCGATGTCAGTTTATTTACGAGCCAGAGGAAATTATGGTTTAGGCACAATGAGAGGTTCTAATTTTTTGTCATATTTCCTGTTAATCATGATTTCCTTTTGTGTAAGCAGCGAAATGAACAAAGAACAGAGATGATTTTGATTAGAATACATGACCTCAATCCATGGAGTCGATGTGAATACTGTATTATGGAAGAATAACAAATACGTCCACCCGTCATCGACATATGTAGGTATTGAACGTTTCAGAAGAACCAATCCTGGTAAACAAAAATCAAAGGTTCCTCAGTATGATAGAAAGCGGAAAAAATTCATCGAAATCAACTGCCCTCAAAATAATTCGAGAACACGATAATCGCATGGGTGAAGTAGATCTCATGGATGGTCTCCAAGGTCGATACCATAGTTGAGCTGATGATTAAGATGTTCTACCATTTTGTGGACATGGTCTCAAATGCATTAATTTTATACAAACGTCTGCATGTCGATGAGGCCAATACTTTCAAAAATGTTCCCATTAAAGAACTGCTTTTACAGCTTCCAGATTTGCGTGAGGAAATAGCTGCTGGACTTGTTTCCTTCAAAAATATACGTTCTGTAGGCCGACCATATGTTCCAAATCTCGGTGAGCCTTTATCACTACAGCCTGGCATTTAAGGTGTTGGGAAAAGAACTGCTCATCAAGTTTCTGATGTTCGGTTTGATGCTAAGGATCATTTTCATGTTTGGGTGGAGAGAAAAGCCAAATAAAGATGCAAACATTGCAAGAAATGTGACACACAAGTCGTTTGTTCCAAATGCGAGCTGGCTTTATACATTTAATTCGATCAAAATTGTTTCTGGAACTACCACCATCGAAAATAATTTGTATTTTAACTTTGTTTGTTCCCTTCTCAAAATAAAATTTGTTTATATATAAAATTTATAAAATTTTAAACATTGGTTCCTACAATCATACAAAAATTAACAAACAGAGTGTTACCTGTAACTCGAGAGTGAAGCAGTAGATAAATTCAATTCAAATCACACTGTTGTCACTCATATTTTATACTAAAAATCGAATTTTTGTATAAAAAACTCAAATTTCTTGTAGACAAATCCGGGTAAACAGTTTGAAGCCACTTTTAAATATGTATACAGGATTGAGATATATCTGTATTACAAACAAGTAGGTAAATGAGCAAAATCATTTTGCTTTTAAAGTTTCAATAATTTATTTTCGTGAATGATTTTCGCAAGAGTGCCCTATATGGGAGCTATGGATAATTATAGACCGATCGCCATGAAATTATGTCGGGTTATTTATGTCCATATGAAAATTGTTTGTGTTGAATTTTATGTGTATACCGAGATTTTTAAGAGATTTATGCTCGTTAAAGTGATTTTCGGAAGCGGACCTTGTATGGGAGCTATGACTGATTATGGACCGATCATAATAAAATTAGGTGACATGATTTCCGTATATATAAAACTTATTTGGAGCTTATTTGTGTATATACCTATGTGAATTAAACATTTATGATGGATAAAGTCCAACGGCCAGACGGACGGACGGACATCGTTTAGTCAACTCAGAAAGTGATTCTAATATTTTTGGGCGTTATAAACATCTGCACATACACATAATACCCTCCTCACTAAGGTGGTGTAGGGTATAAAATATGTCCGCAAAATGGAGTATTTTGAAATTAAAACTTGACAGTAATTCAATAGTGAAAAGGGAAATTGGTACTTTTACAACATTAAAAAATATTTAAAACTTATGTCGATAAACAAAAAAATAAGGAGAACTAATGGTACTTTTCGTTCTTCTAATGATACTTTTTGAATTTTTTATACTAATGTACCAAGAAACATGAAGTAGCTCATATATGGTTCTGAGTGAATGGGTATACAAAGGGGGTAATTATTGGTACTTTTTCTTTAAAAAATCATTAGTCAAAACGTCATTAGTCACAACGTAAAACTAGAACGTCTAACGGCGTGCTTTTTAGAAGTGTTTGTGAAATTAATATATTTTTTCCTGTGTAATATTTTTAAGGGTTTTACCCACTAATATCATATTTTCCTACCAAAACAAAAATGTTAAGTTGTTATAGGCAGCACATCGAATTACACGCGTATCACACTTAAATTCAATTTAATAATTAATCTTTAAAAGGATGCAAATATTGTGAACGTAACCACCTAACATTTTATTTACAGCTTTAATTAAATTTGAAGTTTGCAGTCAAGATACCAGTTCGCAATGATGTAAACAAATTGACAAATTTCTTTACATATATTTTTATCTTTTAACACATAATACAAGTATTACAATATTTATTATTATTATTCGTGAGCCTTATCTATTGTATATTTTACAGTAGCTTTTCTTTTAAATATACGAGTACAATGCTGGTAAATATAATAAAAATCATGTGTTGTTGAAATACAAATTTTACCTCATATTAAATTTATCACTTAAAGGCATCAATGAAAAATATACTCATTTTAATGTCTCTCATATTTTATCATTATTAAAGTAATTTTTCTTCTAATCTATGCATTGGACATTTTGATGCTTAGTTTTCTTTTCTTGTTTTTTCTTTCTTCTTAGGTGTAAAAGTGTAAAAATTTATTATATTAATTTCACACTTTCTTACATATTTTCTTTATTGTATTGGCTAATAATAATTTAAAATGTTTTGGCTTAAAATACCAGATTTTTAGTTCCAAGAAATAAAAACCACTTTTTTGAAGGAGGGAGGGGGGCTATAGAAATTGAAAGTTTTGTTATTTTAGCAGTTTATGCATATCATGCAGCAATTAAAATATTAAATTAAATATACACATAAACATACATTAAAATCACAAACCATAGGTTATCTTTAAAACGAAGAAATGAAATTTACAATGAAAAAGAAAAAAGTCAAGGCTGTCAAGTGCCTCTATTCATCAGACCGCGTGTAGAAAAATTTTATTAAGAGCAGAGTGTTGAAGTAGTAAATTCCTAAAAAAAAGTGGGTAACAAGAAATTTTACTTAACGTGTGACCTTGAAGATTTGTTTGAAAACTGCGGATTTTTATATACCCTACATCACCATAATGAGGAAGATATATTGGGATAATGCTGATGTTTGCATCTGCTCAAACTACAGGTCGCAATAATTCAAGAAAATTGTGTACAAGATTTTGTATTGCCCCAAAGACGAAGCCTATTGAATTTGGTTAGCATCGATCCATTATTTCTCCTAGCCCCCATACCATTAGTTAAGTTCTCATTAATATCTTATATAGTTATCAAAACCAAATTCAACACAAATAAGTTATATATAAGCCCAACTCACACCAACAAATTTTGTGATGAACGGTCCATAATTACTCATAGCTCCCATATAAGACACACTTCCAAAATTCATTTTAACGAGTATAGATGTCTTTAAAATGTTGGTATTCAAGACATGCCATGTAATTCAATTAGTCATAGCTCCTATATAATTTTTAAAATAAACCTGTTTATAATCGTATTCTGGGTATTGGGTAGCATATGGTCGGGCATTAACCGACTATACTTTCTGAATTGTATTTTAATGTTTTATTTAAGTTCTCTTGTTTTCCTCAATTCAAACTCGTAGTCAATATCGACATTTTCCCTTTCATTTTGATCCATTCATATTCATTGGATGTTCATTGGAATTTTGAGGAGTCAGGTGGAATTTCTTTCCACTTACCCGTTTTTGGATCACACAGCACGGCCTTAGCTTTCTTCATTTTGCAATTAAATTCCCAAGTATTTCATAAATTACTGGCTTAAAAATAGTTTTATTTTTCCACAATATAAAATCTTTTAATAAACGCAACTATCAGTGATTTTTCTTATTGGCTTGTACAGAGACAAAGCATCATTGTTTTGGGTTCTTCTACTGTTTGTTTGTCTTTGTCAATAGAACAACACCAAAGTCTGTCCTTTCACTACTTTTATAAAATGTGGCTCCGAATACAAAACTCAATATAAACCATAGAGAAATATACATAGAGCGGAACGAGAGAGAAATATTAATGGAAAAAATTACTCTCTTTTCATAAATACGGTTGTTATAATAACAAAATACATTGCAATACATTCTCACGAATTAGGTTTTTGTCAACAGACATAGGATGGGAACTAGTTACTTCAATAGCTAGGTGACTAGGTATTTTTACACTTACATGTCCTAAGCAGGAGCCAATTGACCCTTATTGACTACAATGAGACTGTCTAATAGCTGGTCCAACGCATCGGATTCACATACTGGTTAAATAAAGTCAGTTACCTTACTAGCTACCTAACTGGTAACTTGATCAGCTACATAACTAGTTATTTTAAAAAGTACGAGTGCTAATTGACCTCAAATAGTCAGCTAAAAGACATATCATAGGCAGTCCAATAAACGATAACTTGTAAACAAATCTTTCTTCGACAACTCTCCAATGGATTGCTTCTGGTGGGTAAAATAACTACTTTCTAAAGTGTAGTACAAAATTAACGTTTAAAGTGACTTCACTATAGGTTACTAAGACACACTAAGGTGACCATTGACTTCATTATATGGTACATGGGATATCAGTATACTTAAGTAAATATAAAAATTAACTGTATGAGTAATATATCAGCACAATTTGTATAAAACCAGTTTGAATGAATTATCACACAACACGTTTAAAGTGAATACACTCCAGATTACTTTGAGACGCTTAAGTGACAATTGTCTTCACGCTAGATTACCTGGGCTTGTCTTATCTCTGCACAACAAAGAGCACATACTTGTCAAATGACCAAAATATATAAATTGGAGTCAGCAAAGTGATAAGACATTTGTGACGATTACATTGACTACATGCTTAACAGCTGGGAAGCGACATTCTAGAAGCCGACCAAACAATTTGATTTCTGTACTGTGAAATTCAAAATCAACAATCCAATTGCTCGTCCGATTCGTCTTTATAGGTCTATTGTCCAAAAGCATGCCTATGAAAAAATGACTTCTCTGAGAATAAGAAAAATTACAGAGAATGACCTAGATATTAAATACAGCGCTTTCGGATACTATTGTTATACTCCAACAACTAATGCTACTAAATATCTGCATGGATACGGGAACATACTTCCCATATTTCGTAGTTCTAAAGTCACTATTTAATGCTAATAACAATGTGGCGATGCTCGACGAAATGGTATTCCTGGTAGACGGAGAATTATGTTGTATGGATCTCAATATCTACATAACAAAAGATAACACTGCACTAATTTCCAAGCATAGATTCTGGCTATCATGGACCTTATAATAGTTTGAAAACATCGGTTTTGTATTTTAAAGTTTGTTTATGTATTTCTCTTGAATTCTTTAGAACCCTTCCAATTCTATATGGACATTCTCCGTTTCATGGTACATATTTCCGTCATGTTGCTAAGAATTCTGGATTCAGCACTCTGTATAAGATCAATTTTGGCATTTGGATAACTGAATTCTGTACGTCCATGTTGGTTTTAATTATACTATATCATTCGCTACGTAACAAAAAATATCACATTTCACTATTCTTTAGGCATAGGCTATGGCAGTCAAGTTAATTGCGGACTGTCTTCGTTCAAGTCGTTTTCACAACAACATTAAAAATCTACTCTGACAGGTAAACCATCATAACGACTATTTAATACACATCCACACGCTGTTCTTATGTATTAACGAAATTGCTGAGCAATTTATTATCTGAGATCCTGGAACAGACGACTTAAGCCAACTGGGCATTTCCTTACGGTACTGTATAACTACAACTGAACTTTTTGAATTGTTTGTAGGATTGAAGAGTTAGAGAATAGAGATGCTTCTCTATGACTGCATGATAGCGAGTGAACTGTGACCACATCTGAAAAGAGGGCAGTCCAAATACAGCTGTGTGTCAGCTTCAGTGAGCCAAATTTTACTTTACACCCTTTAGCATTAAGTTCTCTTTTTGGATCATATAAAAAACGTCCCAAAGAAAAATTTTTTCTATTAAAGAAAAAAATATAGGGACTTTTTTGGGAAAAAAAAAATACGGCCTTTTTTATATGTTGCAATTTTGTATGCGTGTAACATTTTATAGGGACAAGATAACTCTTAGCAAGTTATTCCTATTTTATTTAGAATTTTATCACAAAATAGCTGATATCACTAAAAAACCATAAAAAGATAAATAAACCTAAATATCTCTTCAACTAATAGATATAACCTACATATGTTAGTGTATTTTTTGTAGATCTTCTTAAGGACTTTTTATATATTTTAAATTTCAGCTCATTTGGATCATAAATGGATTTTTATCGATTTTTTTTAAATTTTGAGACCCGAGGTGATCAACTTTGAGGCCCCCATTAGCGCTAGGAAGATGAACAAATACAAATAAACTCAAAAACACCTCAGTTCCAACCATGTGAAATTTCGTAACAATATCTCCAATAGTTCCCGAGATACAGTTTGTTTGTTTGTTTGTTTGTTTGTTTGTTTGTTTGTTTGTTTGTTTGTTTGTTTGTTTGTTTGTTTGTTTGTTTGTTTGTTTGTTTGTTTGTTTGTTTGTTTGTTTGTTTGTTTGTTTGTTTGTTTGTTTGTTTGTTTGTTTGTTTGTTTGTTTGTTTGTTTGTTTGTTTGTTTGTTTGTTTGTTTGTTTGTTTGTTTGTTTGTTTGTTTGTTTGTTTGTTTGTTTGTTTGTTTGTTTGTTTGTTTGTTTGTTTGTTTGTTTGTTTGTTTGTTTGTTTGTTTGTTTGTTTGTTTGTTTGTTTGTTTGTTTGTTTGTTTGTTTGTTTGTTTGTTTGTTTGTTTGTTTGTTTGTTTGTTTGTTTGTTTGTTTGTTTGTTTGTTTGTTTGTTTGTTTGTTTGTTTGTTTGTTTGTTTGTTTGTTTGTTTGTTTGTTTGTTTGTTTGTTTGTTTGTTTGTTTGTTTGTTTGTTTGTTTGTTTGTTTGTTTGTTTGTTTGTTTGTTTGTTTGTTTGTTTGTTTGTTTGTTTGTTTGTTTGTTTGTTTGTTTGTTTGTTTGTTTGTTTGTTTGTTTGTTTGTTTGTTTGTTTGTTTGTTTGTTTGTTTGTTTGTTTGTTTGTTTGTTTGTTTGTTTGTTTGTTTGTTTGTTTGTTTGTTTGTTTGTTTGTTTGTTTGTTTGTTTGTTTGTTTGTTTGTTTGTTTGTTTGTTTGTTTGTTTGTTTGTTTGTTTGTTTGTTTGTTTGTTTGTTTGTTTGTTTGTTTGTTTGTTTGTTTGTTTGTTTGTTTGTTTGTTTGTTTGTTTGTTTGTTTGTTTGTTTGTTTGTTTGTTTGTTTGTTTGTTTGTTTGTTTGTTTGTTTGTTTGTTTGTTTGTTTGTTTGTTTGTTTGTTTGTTTGTTTGTTTGTTTGTTTGTTTGTTTGTTTGTTTGTTTGTTTGTTTGTTTGTTTGTTTGTTTGTTTGTTTGTTTGTTTGTTTGTTTGTTTGTTTGTTTGTTTGTTTGTTTGTTTGTTTGTTTGTTTGTTTGTTTGTTTGTTTGTTTGTTTGTTTGTTTGTTTGTTTGTTTGTTTGTTTGTTTGTTTGTTTGTTTGTTTGTTTGTTTGTTTGTTTGTTTGTTTGTTTGTTTGTTTGTTTGTTTGTTTGTTTGTTTGTTTGTTTGTTTGAAATTTGGAACGTAGATAGATCCTTACTTGGAAGCGTCAATAGGCTATAAATTTTTTCAATACTTGGACCAGAAAGGGGGAAAAACGGGTAAAATTGGTACCTTTAGTTTTTAAACAATAATTACTAAACGGCTGAACCGATTTTTACATCGACAGGGGTAGCGAAGCGCACCGGGTCAAGCTAGTAATCCAATAAAGTAACCGAAACTTTTGTGATTATCATTTTCGAAGCATTGCTAGAAATATGGTATTGCTTCCATTTCCATTGTATCTGAATGATATTTTTTTTTGGGTAATGGTAAAGGCATCGTTTGGATTTGAGCTAAAAATTACCTTATGATCTTGAATTAAAAATTCAAACAAACACTTAACACTCCACTCCTTTATATAATGCCACAAAAGCGGGTGCATGCTCTTAAATACAGTCCTCCGGTAACTAGTCGACAAGCCAAATTCAAAGCAACAAATACACAATCAGCATTACGATTCAAAAATGTATGTCATTGCATAAATTCACATTATTTAGGCACAATATCTACAATATTATATTTTCTTCTTTTTAGCATTTCTTAAGTCACTGACCATTGTCCAATGACGAAGAAGAAAAAGAAGCTGAGACTAAGACTGGCAAGAAAAAGAAGTAGGAGCAAATCACACAAGTACATATATGGTGTAAGAGTAAAGTATGTCTGAACTTGCCAAAAAAAAACAAACTAAAAAAAATACAAAAAAGAGCTTGAATTGAAAAGAGTTCGCACGCTTTTCAATGCAGAACTTTCAATTTCAGTTTAGCAGTGAAAGTCACAAAAGTTCACCAAAAGAAAGACAGCAAGAGAGAGAGAGAAAAAACAAAAGAAATAATACATTAACAATAACATGACATTTCTGTGGACAAAAGTTCCATTTGGACAATTTATACATGTTTTGTTTCTTTTTTTTTAGTTTTTGTTTCGTTTTTTTTCAGTATTATTATTAGTTACTAGTCCTTATTAGTAAATAATGACTGTATTTGAATTTGAATAAATATGCTTTTAAGAAATTTTAAAATACAAATTAGGATTGAAAATGTTTAATCATTTGTTAAGACTAAATAAATATGAATTATTAAATTTGGAATAATTTTATTTAAAAAAGTGCAAGCTAGATTTTCGCGACTAATTAAAAACCAGACCTGTCGCGAAAACTGAATTTTTGCCATAACAGAATCCAAAATTTTATGTAATTTTTAAAATTAGAATTGTTTTTATTAATATATTTACATTTAAAACATTTTTAAAGAAATTGGAGATTTTGAGTTGCTTTTTTGATTGTAGATTTGTCTCATCAACGTAATCTTTAAAATCTTTCAGAAATGTATCAATAAGATGAGGTTTCGAAGACAATTTGTACTTTCGGCCCAAGGACAATTGAAACTGGTGAAAATCGGACCATTATTTTACCGAGCCCCCATACATATGTCCTCCCGAAGTACGACTTTATCGGCAATTAATAGTTGATTTATATATATGTAGATATCTACGATAATCAATTTAATGTACAATTAAATTATACCTACAATTGTGTGAACACGTTAGCTGCCATAATTCGTAAACAGCTGCCAATAAACCAACATCACTCATGGGAAGATATCACAGCAACATACAAGGTGGCGCAAAAGTAATCCTCCTATCAGAAAATGCTATAAATTTTGCGATTGGCCCCTAATGTCAGTTCTGTTTTGACATTTGTGTAGTAAACACATGCGAAATACACTCTAATAAACAATGTTACGCTACACTGCTCCAGAACGCGGAATATTGCTGACTATTTATTTGACTTTGGCACAACTTGAATTTCGTAGCAGATTTCCTGGCCGTCAACCGCCTACTGGTGAAACACTGCGACGTTTAGCCGCTCGCCTCGAAGAGACTGGCACAACACGAGATGCTGCCAGGATGTCATGGAAGCTGCTGTAGCCGAGGATGTCATGGAAGCGCTGTCAACATCGACCAGACGACGTGCCACGCAAATGGGTATCAGTCGACGGTCTTTACAGCGAATTTTGGTACAAGATTTAAAGGTGTTTCCGTACAAAGTCCAGATGGTGCATCAGCTGTTAGCTGCTGACCGCAGCTCAAGCTATCCTTAATCACCACCAAGAGGAAGATGATTTTTCATCAAAAATAATCATGAGTGATGAGGCACATTTCCATCTTAGCGGGTACGTAAATAAGCAAAATTTACGCTTCTGGGGCACTGAAAATCCGCGTGTAACCCACGAAGAGCCATTACACCCGCTCAAAGTCACTGTATGGTGTGCTGTTTTCGCTGGAGGAGTCATCAGCCCTTTTTTCTTCGAAGACGTCGCGGGCCAAACGGTTAATGATCAACGAGTTCTTTTTGCCGCAACTTGATGAATTGGGATTGGAAAACATGTGGTTCCAACAGGACGGTGCAACGGCACACACTGAACGTGCCACAACCGATATGCTGAAGGATGCATTTCCCGGGCGCCTAATCTCCCGTTTTGGCGATTGGCACTGACCAGCAAGATCGCCTGATTTGACCGCTCCAGACTTCTTTTTGTGGGGCTTTTTGAAGTCGCGGGCTTATGTCAACAAGCCTCAGACTCTTGCAGCTCTTAAAGACAATATCCGTCAAGAATGTGAGGACCTATCGCCGGAAGTTTTGGCCAAAGTGATGGAAAATGTCATAAAAAGGGCTCAAATGACAATCAACTGTGGCGGCGGCCAATTACATGATGGTCGACTTGATGTAAAAAAAATTAAAAGACCAAATAAAAATAATCCATAAGAAGAATCAAAGTTTTTCATTTTTTTTTTTTTAATTACAGCCAAAAAACATCGGAAGTTTACTTTTGCGCCACCTTGTATAACCGAGTCGCAGAAGAAATATTGGGTATAGCGCACCCACAAAGGAAGGCTTGGATATAAGACGACACTTGGAACCTAATTTCTCAAAGAAGGGAACTCAAACTGCAGTTAAACAACAACAACACTTTGAGACAGCAGTACCAACTACTGCCAAAACAAGTAAAGAAAGCTGCAAGAAGAGACAAAAGAAAGTTCCTAGAACGGCTTGCAATGTGGGCAGAAGAAGCGGGTAGCCAGAGCAATATGAGAAAACTACACCAGATGATAAACTGCCTTACCAATCGAAAGTGTAACAGGAACCAACCAGTTGCTGATCGCAGTGGTGAGCGGTTAACAAACAATGATGCACAGACACAAAGATGGAGTGAACATTTCGAAGAATTTAGTAACGTCACCTCGGATGCAACTACCATTAAAAACAACAGCCGTACAGAAAATATCCTAAGAATATCAAGCAGCGCTGTATAAGTGAGATAAAGGAGGCCATCGGGAAGATAAGAAATAACAGGGCAGCTGGCGAAGAAACCACATCGAAACCACAGCTGAACTTCTGCGACCACACATCACATCAGTCTTGGAGGAAAGCTACCTATAACTTGGAAGTATGGCATCATCGTTAAGTTACCGAAAAGTGGCTACTTGAAAGATTGCAACAACTGGAGAGGAATTACTATGCTTAACTCCATATACAAGCTACTAGCAGTCATAATACAGCGAAGGCTTCAAACTAAAATGGAGAACATTCTATGTAATGAACTAGCAGGTTTCCGACCAAACAGGAGCTGCGTAGACCAGGTCAACACTTTACGCATTAAAATAGAACAATCTCTAGAATGACGTACTCCCCTGTACCTACTGTTCGTAGATTTCAAGAAAGCCTTTGATACCATCAGACGGACTGCCATATGGAAAGCATTGAGAAGAAAAGGAGTACCACAGAAAATAACCGGAATCATCAGAGGATTATAAGTCAACCATTTCACCTCTGCTATTCACTATAGTGCTGGAACACATCATGAGCATAGTCTGTTCAGAGAGAAGAGGAATAACATGGAGCCACTCAAATCAAGTAGAGGATTTGGATTATGTGGATGATATTTATCTACTCTCGCACAAGAAGATTTTGGAAAGATTAGCACGCAATGTTGGACTTGAGATAAATATCAAGAAAATCAAAGCTATGAGAAACAATAACGTTCACACCGATAACATCATGCTAACCAGTTGAATACGTAGAAAGCTTCTGAAACAGACGTAAATAACCGGCTCAATAAAGCGAGAGCGGCATTAGGAAGTCTACAACCAGTATGGAGAAACTCACAAATATCCAGGCAAACCAAGATTAGAATATTCAACGCATATGTAAAGTCTACTTTGTTGTATGAAAGTGAAACATGGCTAGTATCGAACACCACCACATAAAAACTACAGGTATTCATTTACAAGTGCCTCAGAATCATATGCAGAATATGCTGGCCTAACAACATCAGCAACACAGATCTCTGAAACCTTACCAACGATGAACCCATACTAATACAAATAAAACGTAGGAAATGGAGGTAGATCGGCCATACTAGCAGAAAGAATCCTGAAAGTATAACAAGGATGGCGCTAGAGTGGACCCCTGAAGGTTCAAGAAGCCGTGATCGGCCAAAGAATACATGGAGACGCAAGATACTCCAAGATCTAGGACAGTGCAATCTTATATGGAAAGAAGCGAAAACAACTGCAACAAATTCCAAGAGGGGTAATGGAGAAAAAAAATTGTGTGCCGATCGAATCATATTTGGCTGCCATATAAGGCCCATTTAAGGAACTAACTTTGATGACGATCAGTACATAATTGGTTATAGTTATGAATCGATCTTCACTATATTTTGTAATTCACATTGACAAAAGGCTGATATGATCTGACACTTTATCTTAGTATTAAAATTCTTAGAAATTTATAAACAATTTTAGATATTTTATCTCACATTTCTAAACAAGTTAATTCTATAATAATTAAATAAACAGATGATTAAGATCAACTGGAATTTTTGTCATCAACTTATGTATTGATCTTATGATTTTATTCAAATTAGAAATATCATTATTTATTAACAACTTAGTAAGTGCAATTGATTCATTTTACTATTCACAGCACCTCATTAGTAAAATAAAATGCTAAACAGAAACCAAAAATTCTAACTTATTGTAATAATAGATTATTTCTTTATTTATTATCATGTCTCACAAAAACCAGGTGCGGTAATAATTTTGTTCGGGTAATTTACACATAAAAAAAAGTACAATAGGCTTATAATACAATAAAAGAACAAAAATAAACCAATAAACATTTTTTTTATTTCGCTTTGTTATGATCAATTTGCAAATATTTTAATTAAAATTTTGCTATTGTAAATGCACTTCTGCAGTAGGAAGCAAAATTAGTAAGATATTCTTAGTTATTTGTATAATTCAAATCTTTAAAGGTATTTAATGAAACTAGGGATCATTATATGAATGACTGGATATCGTTTTTCCAAACGACCCTACAATAAAATAGTGGTGATAGCATATTACTTTTGTGCTGATGTTTGTAAAACTCACAAATAGTAGTCCAACACCCACCCTAAAGTAAGGACTGAGATCGAAAAAACCTTTACACACGTTTTTCATTAAAACTTTTAACCCAAGTATTATTTGATTTTTTTTTTTTATAAAGTTATCTTTGTAAAGCATGTCAGTTATTATGTTTAATATCAATTATGTTCATTTGTTGTTAATCTAATTAAAATGAGTGACGAGAAAAAACTGCGCACTAAAATTATTAAATACTAGCTTGACCCGGTGCGCTTCGCTACACTTTTGTCGTAGTAAAAAAAATACCCCCTGTTTATCCCTTTCTCGTCCAAGTATTGAAAATAGTTATAGCCTATTGACGCTTTCAAGTAAGGATCTATCTACGTTCCAAATTTCAATAAAATCGGTTCAGCCGCTTAGGCGTGATGCTCAAACAAACAAACATACAAACTTACAAAGACATTTATATATTTATATAGATTTTCAACAAAACCCAAATTGGTCCTACAACAAGTTGGCCAAACAATCAAAGGTCTGCCGTCAAACTGATAACAATGTTATTAAACAGTATCAGGAGAACTTGTCCGTTGATAGAAAATCTGGTTCATGTAGAAGGAATGGTCCACATGATGTTTCTAAAACCAAAAAATAGAAAGAATTTTCAAAAGAGTTCCCAACACATCTGATAGGAAAGCTGTACGGTTAGCTCAATACTTGGACAATTTGGTATGAAAAGTAAAAGCCAATGCGGGTTTAAAAACATACAAGGCTCAAAAGGTTCCTGACATTAGCTCTGCTAAAAATTTAGAGACCAAAGACAGAGCACGGAAATTGAAGTCAAATTTTATAGAAAAAATATACCTTCTACATAATGGATGACGAAACGTAAATTGTTCGCAGCTTCCGTCTCGGTCAAATAATTTAGTTTTTTTTTAACATGGTTTTATTGTGCCCTTTAATTTCTTCAATTAAAATTCTTTAAAATTTTCTACTAGACACTGTAATATTGTGGCTCCTTTGTTCTATCTATTTCAACAATTTATCCAAATTTGGCAGAAACTCCATTGTATTGTGGCTGCTATTTTATTTGTTTATTTTTTCTTTTTGTATAGAATTAAAATACATATTTTCCATGAGTAATAGGCGCTTGTGAGAAAAACATACAGACTGACAGACGAACAGACACTCCAACCGCAAGTAACAAATGGTTTGTTTACTAAGCCCAGCTCACATTATGATGGATCAGTAGCGGTCCGGTAATTACGATAAACGCATAAATTTATAGTTCGATATATTTTTTTTTTAATCAATACTTCTCGAATATTTTAGCATTGTTTGCAATTTTCTTTACATTTTTGTTTTGTTTTCTTTTGTTGAATTCAATAATAAAATGTTCCATATATGTTTGTAAGGAAAATTAAATTAAATTGAGTTTGCAAAAAAAAAAAAACTACAAACAATTTTTGGGCTTGTCATGCTCGTATAAAAAAAATAAGTTCAACGTCAGACCCTGACATAAAAAATGTAAAAATGAGTGCATTTGATAGGAAAATCAAGTTATAATTTTTTTAATTATATGTATTTTATAATTAAAAATACATTGTAAATATAAACACTTGACTAATAAATTATTAAATTAAATTTTAAATATGGTGTAGAGAGTATTTATCAGTGTATCTGCAAAATTTCTATATGTAACAACACATCAGTTTTGAGACTAATTTGGATGTACTTAAAGATGTGCCTCACTTGGTACAACAGAACATATCCGAAGCTTACACAGACTTTATGTGCCAACTCTGCTCAGAGAAAAAGTGCTGAATTTGGTTTTGTTCATGGGCTCTCGAGAAAGTAGTTATATCTGACTTAATGGTTGCGGAAATGTGTCTAACATGGAAACAAGCTCTTGTGAATCTTTTAGACTTCCAGATGTACTTTTTTGTCTGAAGGCTTCATGTAATGGGAAATTTCACCTGATGTAATAATATGACTTTCTATATTGATAGTAATACGGCTCTGAAAGGTTACAGGGTCAAACCCAAACATGTATATAACTGCAAGAGCTCCCTGAACGGATTGATGGAACACTATTAAATAAGACAGTGTTAGGTACCAGGCAATCACATGGCGGATGAGCTTGTAAGAAAAGCCTCGGAGGTATCCTTCGAAAAACGGGAGAAATCACTACCACAATATTGAATGAAATCATGCATAAGATCAATCCTAGCTGGGAGAATGGACTGCAGAGTATCCGGGGCCTTGCGACCCAGTTTAAATATGGTAGATACAGACAGCTACTAAATTTGGACGGATATTAGTATTAAAGTTATCAAAGGTATGACAACAGGTCATAGAATAATAACTACTATAGGAAGCAGAGAACTGCGCCGAACGGCTGTAAGCCGCCTGAGCCGAGCCGCCGATAAATGTTCAAAGCCGCCGCCATCGAAATTTTTTCGGCTTAAGTAGGCTTGAAAATAGCCACCGTTTTTGATAAAAGTTCTTTAGAAATTTCATAAAGTTTTCAGAATTTCACTTTTTAAACTCTTTAGTCGGCTGACAGACGGCCAGCCGCCGACCGCAGGTCTCTGGTAGGAAGTGCACATTATCTGTCATTAAACGGCGGCCCACAGAGTAAAGTGGCTGGGTAAAGAATTTCATGGTGGATTAGAAAATATATTTTGCTTATTCAGAGTAATAAATTGGCTCAATGGCTAAAACATATTACCTGCATTTCTGTATCGCTGAAGGAATACGAGGTCTCCGAGTAGAGTTATACTAAGTACACTACGCTTCTAAACTAAACTAGAAAAATCCCAGAAAAATCATACCAAGCCTTACTTCGGCAGTTTTTGGTTCATGTCAGCTTTAAAGCTAAACCGCAGGAATTGCAACATTTACAACAGCCTCAACATAGTTATTATGTGCCATAAACGTTATTATGTACTTTCAACTGCAATCATATGCATTTGTGTAGAATAACCAAATGCATGTGCTTGGATACAGCTTTTAAAGGATATGAGATTTTCTGAAAAGGCTAAGTCATTAATTAATTTGGTGGTATTGTTCACTCGCTGGCCTTGGCTCATTGACAAGCTTGGATAAGTAAAATGTATTTTATTAAACGCTTCCTATTTTTAAATTTAAATAGAACAAAGTGTGTGTGAGATATCATCGACATTTTTTATTAATCTGAATGGCCTATCGATGAATATAACATCGTGCTAATGTCCACCGCGACTTCGCTGGGTTGCTCGCATCCGATATGTCCAATTTTCCAATTTTCTGGTGCATAAATCAGTCTGAATTTTAACGATGGCTTGGGGTATATTGGCTTTAAGGGCGCTGTTGTTGGTGGCTTATTTGCTTATACCTGCGACTTAAGAAAACCTCACAAGAAAAAGTCTATCGGGGTCAAATCGCACGATCATCTGGTTGGCTAGTTCAGATTACCTCCACGTGAGATGACCATGTCCTCAAATCGCTTGAGCAGAATGTCCAATGTGGCATGAGATGTGTGACACGTTGCTCCGTCCTATGGAAACCACATGTCGTTGGCATACATATCATCTAAGTCAGGCTAAGAAAAGTTGGTAATCATCTACCTAAAGCGCTTTCCGATGACAAACGTCATTCTCAAGGAAATATGGACCAATGAAAACTTCAGCCCAAATTCCGCACCAAACAGTGACTTTTTCGGAATGCATTGGACGCTCTTAGATCTCATGTGGATTGGTATTGTCCCAAATTCGATAATTTTTAAATGGCGAACAGAAAAACCATTTATATAAAACTATTTTATTATTTGCACGCTTTGTTGAACGCTATATCCATCCACAGTGATTTGGCAAAGCAAACTGAATGAATGACAGCCAATTAGACATACAAGCATCAACAATATAACCTCTATCAACTGTCAAAGAACGAAAGTCCCTATTAGAAGACCCTTTATAAACACAAAACTGACCGTTGTTCTTCATTGAACCTTTCTTTTAGTGCAAAACAAGCAACAGACAAATGCTTACCTACAGCTGAAAATCAAAAAGATGAGTTGGATGTGGTATCTACTCAAATTTTAACGGCGCAAAATATTTACTATTGTCCACAAATGCAGGAGGTATCTTAAGCAGGCCATCGAGTAATACTATCTGGATACTTGAATATGTTGTAGACAATTGTGTGACTGTTACTCTTGCGATGGCTGGAACTTTGTTAAATTTCATTGAGAACATCTGCCATATCTGTATATCTCTCCATATGTAAAAACTCATAATGGAACTTAATAGCGGTGATAACTACCCACTCGCCTTTTGAAACATATACAGACTACGACTTCAGTACAATGAGATTTTCAGAAGACGTTATAATAAGGAAGAGGAGGAATCAACCGAACATTTAATTTGTCACTGTTCACCTTTCAGCTCCTCAGTTGGATATTAATTCCACAGGTTGGAAACACAAGAGGGTTTATATTCGGATAGCCAAGCTATCGAATTATATATATTATGGGTGTCCGTAGGACATCGTCCTTCAATGCGGGCATATATATAGAGATGGCGAAAATTCCTTACTTGGTCTCTACTGTATACCAGATAATCATATCTAGGATACTTTGGCATAGGGTCGGTATTTGCTCTTAGAAGTGCAAATTTACCGATTTGGATGAGGCCAAACAAAACTAATTATAGGACAGGAAGGGTGATATGTTATAAATATTGTCGATCGATTGGTTTTCTTATATTTAAACTACCTGCTGGATATTTTGGAGGTGAACGTTAGAAGGATAAATGCTCGATCAATACGATCGTAGGGGATGCTGATTTAGTACTATTCACCTTGACATTTTCTTTACGAGTATCACATCGGGGTAATGAGTACCAAAGTGTATCGCTTCAATGTGTCAGCCTGTTTAACCTAACTTAACCTAACCACCTTACATCCAACTTATGCTATACCTAAATACCAATTTATGTATGCGATTTACATTCATATTTTATTTTCGCTTACAGTTTTGACATACTTAATCTTAATCGCATTAATTTCAAAATCTTAATTTCATTGCAAATTTAATTAAACTAAACTTTTCAGCTCGCAAGTTTACGTTTATATTGTCTTGTCTGGGAAACAAGTGTCAACATTGCCAGTGACACGTACTGGCAATTATAGTCCCACGTACGATATAAACAAATAATTATATTGTTCTTTTTTAACAATTTCAAGGAATTTATTGAACATGGATATTAAATACATATAAATTCGTACGTTCGTATGTGTGTGTGCCGGTAAAACAAGTAGTACAGGTGCGATTTATTGCAAGTTTAATGGTTTGTTATAGTCTTGTTGCAAATACCTCAAAAAAATGCCAGTATTGTTTGTACGTGCATTTGTTATTGCTTTAAATGTTGTAGGTGTAGTTTTGTGAAAAAAAGTACATATAAAAAGGTGTCCAGATTTTATGTAAATTTTTTTAAAAATGTTTCAGTTTAGTTTTGTTGAATAACCACTTAATTTATTTTTCCTTATGCCACTAAGTTGTCGATTTGTGATGATATAGTAATGCATATAAATAATAGTAAGAATCATTATCAATTTCCGGGTCGATTTAGCAATTTTAATCCACCCATGTAATAACTTTGGTTAGGTTAGGTTACGTAAGTTGCTCACAAGTAAACTAAGTTCACTCGGAGGCCTTGTGGCCCTTATAATTGCTGTTCCCTTATGCTGAAAATTTATACATAAGGGGAGAATAGTTTCCCTCCCTAATTTCGTTGACTATGCGAATCCTGTGGTTCCCGTGAGAACCACTCGTTACTTCTAATAAATCTAGTAATATTTACTAGTGACTCATCTCAGAGACAGTCCAGATCATGAAATAGAGCTCTACCAAGATATAGTACTCTATGCTCTTGTAAGGCTGGGCAGTCACATAGAAGGTGTTGTACGGATTCTTCCTCCTCCTCATCCAAATTTCTTCTACAATAGCTATAACGTGGGTAACCCATACGTTCCGACATATGTCCAATCATACAGTACCCAGTGATTATACCCGTAAAAAGCCTAATCGAATTCATACTAAAAAACAAAATAGTCTTAGTCCTATTCTCTGTCAGAGTAGGCCAGAGCAATCTGGATATTCTACAAGTGATGACATTTGACCACCTGAGTTCCATCTCACTCAAAGCATATTCATCTATCAATTTCGATACGGTCACCAAGAGAGTGTGAATATTCCTTTGCTCAAGAGTTACGTCTAGGGACGACCCGATTGTTGCGCATTCGTCACATACTTCATTTCCCAGGATGCCCTCATGTCTTGGGACCCATATTAACTCCATGTGATGTGTCAGTTGTGCCAGTAATTGGATGCAATTGAGAAGACATTTCGACTATGTCAATTAATTTCAAAATAGCAGAATTTCTTCAAATCACATCTCACAAGTAATAACATTAACTGCAAGAACTGACATTTGTTTCTACCTTTCCCACTTTCTTATCCATAATACACATGACCACTTAATAAATCATTTATCCATCTGAAGGTACTTTATGGTTATTATCAACACAAAACTGTATCAACACAAATTTGTAAGTCAAACGATCTACATTAAGCCCGTGTCTTTATTGTAAATATCAGCATCTTTCGCCTTACACATAAAATGTGTGTCTACTATAGAAGGATCAATCTTTTTGTGTTTTAGCACAAGTAATAGTTTAGTGGAAAGAAGTTAAATAAATATTGTATTTCAATAATTTGGTTTAATGCCCAGCTATAACTGAAAACATTATCTTTTTCATTCCGTAGGTAGTACCTACTAGGTACTCGCATCAAGTCTGTGCTCTTTTGTGTACTGACCACTAGTTGGGTCTAGTTGAATAATTTATAGAGGAGAAAATTAATAGATAATGTGATTAATATGAAATTACGGGCGTCACAAAATTCTTTTGGAATTCCACAAGCAAAATTAATTCTTTATTTAATTTCTTTACATACCCTCTCTATTCTTTTACTCATACTTGTGAGCTTAACGTGGTTGGTAGCAGTTCCAAATTCCAAACAATTGGCCGTCAAGTCTGAGGAGCAATTGAAGGGTAAGCTCAAAAAAATCATTGCAAAATACTATTTACTCTTCTGTATCTACGAACGCGAAGAGGAAAACCGTGTTAAATAACAGGCTATGGTAGTATCTTAAGTTAATGAATTACATAAGGAGCTCTTTCCATGTAGCAGCCCAAGAGGTTTTGAGCACAAAAAGCAAAAGCTCTCAGAATGAGGGGACATATCGCCAAAAAGGAGAAAGGTCATAGAGAAGTCAAGCGCTCCTGGACAGCTCCAGAGTCATCCACAAGATGCACATTAAACAAGGAAGTTAAAGATGAAAAGATTAGTACAATGCAATCTAGATTTTCGCGACTAATTAAAAATCAAACCTGTCACGAAAACTGAATTTTCTCGATAACAAACCCAATTTTTTTAAAGAATTTGTAGATTTTTAGTTGCTTTTTTGGCAAGTTATTTTTTAAAATAACAGCTGAATCACATAGTTCATATAGTGCTGTCAGCTTATCATTTTCCAAAGCCCATTGTATGCATATGTTTATTGATGTTATACAATCGTTCTCTTTAATTTTGTTTTCTTCACGACCACTATCGTATTAACCCTCCGATTTCGTATCTAATAGTTCCTTTTGCTCCTCATTACATTCCACATCAGATTCTTCTTGAATCCAGTTGTTTATGTTAGCATTCGTGTAAAGATGTTCTATACCAATTTGAGCTACAAGTGTACCAATAGTTGAAACATCTTTGTTTTCTTCCTAAAGTATATTTTGTAAAATATGTAAAGTCATCTCTTCACTCCATTCGAGCAAGGCGTTTCAGGATTTTCGGATATTGGACACTGACATTATATTCCAGAACGTAACTAGAATCTGAACTGAATTTTTGAGATTGAAGTTTTTTAGATTGAGCTCCAAATTTGTTACCTTCTGGTCAAGTAAGTGGGTGAGCAGTTGTTTTTTATAATTTAATTTTAGCAAGTTGATAACGTTTTAATCTAACGGTTGAACAAGCGTAGTGCAAACTGTCATCAGTTTTTAGTTCCTCAACTAAAAGCAAAACTGCTTTTTGCGGCAGACCTAAAAAATTTTTACTTATGAACAACTTACTTTTACTAATTGGTGAAAGTAAGTTGTTGAATATAAATGATGTCATCCAGACGTTATTACAGGATTACTGAGAAAGCATTTAAAGGCGCTTGGGTTTTTCGATTTTCCAACAACCAACAAGTTCAGTTTGTCTGTGCCATTCGCATTGAACAGGGCAAAAAAGTTATTCGTTCTTCACATATTTTTCTTCCGGGCGCTGTTTTCTCATTACATGTGACACGAGTGTGATTTGGAAGCATCCTATAATATAAACCAGATTCGTCGGCATTGTAGATTTGGTGAAGAGTCAACCCACTCTCATCAACATAATCCTTAAACTCTTTCACAAATGAATTAATAAGTTGAGGTTTCGAAGACAATTTCTCGCCGATTAAATTTCTTTAACCATCCTTCACTGGCATTAAAATCTGAATGGTTTGATATATTTTTGAAAACAAATGACTGGCTTTTGTTCGTAAAATCGCAGCTGATATTGGACAAATTTTTCCCTTTGTTTTACAAACCCCTTATAAAGCATTTTTTCCATTCTTGGGTACTCAGCTTTCTTTGAGGTGCAACGTTTGTCAGGACCACTTTCTGTTGTACATACGAACTTTTTAATGAATTTGCTTGCTTTATAATGCAGTAAACCGAAGACTTATGCAACTTTTAATTCACGAAAATTTAATTTATGTAATCTCCACTTTGAAATTTTTTTAAAATCTCTAATTATTGAGAAATCGTTTGGTTTAGAATAAGCAGAACTTTTCCAATATTAGGAGATGTATTTACAAAACAAATGACACGAATAAAAAAAGTTAAGCTGTCTTGATGGGTAGTCGCGAATACCGAGCTTGCACTGTACCATCAAATTGGCTTAGCTCGTTTTGGATTACGTATTCCTCAAAAAGGGATAGTCGGTTCCTCGTTTCGAGTCCAGCAAAATATTCACCGGGGATACATGGCGATCAAATGTTTGGAAGTCTTCTCGAAGGATTTTATTAGCAAATGCATTGGTAAGATAAGTGGTACATGGGATGGATTAAGTCCTCAGAATCCCAGAACTTCTATGATGATAGTTCTGTCATCAGTACCAAAGAACACAGTGATATTAGCACACGTGATTGTTTCTCGCCATATCTTAACCGGACTCAGTTGCGCTTAGGTGAGGTTGCGATAGAGATGATGTAGAAGAGGTTGCAGCCGCCAACGAACTGGTGACAGAATACACCATCCGATGAAGCCGTGCTGATTAATCTGCAGCCCTAAAAATGTACTACAGATAATCTGGGTCCTTCTAGTCCATCACAAGGGTGATCGTGTCTTGTCATTAATGCATCATTTGATCTCATTTTTCTTCAGCTCACCTTACAGTTACAAAGGTTGAACTGACCCAAGGAAATTGTTTCATTATGGCTCATGGCAAACCTACATCACCAGACGATGATATAAGTAATCCTGGGATGTGATGATAACTCTAAGCATAATATCTGGGGATATCTCGTAATACGAAGTAATAGAACAACAATAGGAAATAACAACCGTTTATTACAAGGTAATCCATACAAGAAGCAGTTGGACAGAGAACTAAATCATTTCCTATTCCTAAACTACATGTAGTTCATGCCTTAGCTTTTGTCATTGCCAATCGTAACAAAGTCAAACTGCATTACTGCAAACAAAAACACAGCCCACAATCTTGCCACCTCAAATCATAAATTGCTTAAATGCAACAATTTGTCAAAAATCGAATACTTAACTGTATTTCACATTTAATAACAACCGGCATAGTGGCCATAAATAAACATACATATCGTGTCCATAAATATTTATGTTAAAGGAATTTATCGTAATATTTGACAAGTATGCAAAATATGCGAAATTGTTGCACAAAAAAAAAAAAAAGTATTAAAAACTAAGGAAAATATTTAAACTGTAAAAATGCATGTGCAGTAATATTGCATTGTAAGCATTAACTGGAATCAAATGCCACAATTTTTTATTTATTTTTGTTATTTGTTTTTATACCCTACACCATAGTGTGGAGTGTATATTGGATTTCTGCAGATGTTTGTAACGCCCAAAAATATTAGTCTAACACCCACCTTAAAGTATACCGATCTACTTAGAATGATGGTGGGCATATAAGAATCTTAGATTATATAGTAGAATATTCTTCATATTTTTATACCCACCATCACTCCGTTTGAAAAATATTTATCACAGAACCACATTTGCATATATATTCTGGGTCCTCATATATATTCTGGATCCTCATAATATTCTAGGACGATCTGGCTGTGACCGTCGTCTTGTCCGCCTGTACGACTGTTGAAAACACGATAGAGCCCAAACGAATGGAGGTATACAAATGTCCCCCTTAAATACTATTTGAGCAGTAATGTGGATTATGCGGCAATCCTAATCAAATTTGGCACAAATTAGTTGTATGTATTCTGAAACTATACTGTAAACTATGGCGAAAATCAGACAATATTTCTCCCTAGTCCCCATACAAGGTCCCCCTCAGAAAATGATTTGAAAATTCATAATTGTCTTATAATAATTAATATCGTGATGAAATTTGACATAAACAAGTTGTATATGAACCTAAATTTTTCACTGAAAACATTCTATGTTCATAATTGTACACCTATCCCTCGATTTACATGACACCTTTTTACACGATATCCTGCACAATTCTCAAAAATAGGTATTTATAAAAAATCAAAACATAATAGGGAAAAGTGGGTCCGAATATTATACAATTTCTCGATGTTTCAAAATCATGACTGGATTCAAAGTTATATGCATTTGAATTTTAAAAATAAAAAAGGCGTTTTTATTGTGATTTTTTAAAATCGGTTATATTTTGAAATTTGCGATTTTTTGGTAAACTTTTTTCAAATATGTGTTTTTTTAAGAATTTCATTTTTTTTTAAATTGGCGATTTCGCTAATAAAATGTGGTTTTTAATGAAATTCACAAAATTTTTGTAAAACTGCCTTTTTAGGGGAAATTTAAATTAGTTTTCAAATTAAAGAATAGTTGGTGAAATTATAATTTTTTTGCCTTTAAGGAAATTTTTTTTTGAAATTTTTGATTTACAGTGCACTCGCGGTAACGTGAACTAATTAAAACCAAGGGAGTTCATGTTAGTGAAATTGTTCACGTTAGCGATTGTCGAATTTCATGGAAAAAATATAAAATTTTATAATATAAACCTGTGTTTTACAAGCTTGAACGTGAAATAAAACAAAATGATTGATTAAAATGCATTACAAAACAAAACGAGATCAAGAGAAACTATAAATTGAAATAAAATTACAAAGCAACTAAAATTACTCATTCGTTGCCATTAAAAAAATTAATTTAGAGGATATAAATACATTTTTTTTATAAGGGGATTCTCAAAACTTTAAAAATTGAATTTAATGTATGTATTGAAGTGTTGTCTGCATGATTATAAAACAAATGCAGTGAAAAAAAATTGTTCACGTTATAGAGCTTTCTGAGTTTGTTCACGTTACAAAGTAGTCAATGTAAGCAAAAGCTTGTTCACGTTAGGCGGTGTTCACGTTAGACGGTGTTCACGTTACCGCGAGTGCACTGTATATGTAAAATATGCGTGAAAGTATTTTTCCTAAATTTAACGATTTTATGTGGTTTTAGTAAATAATTTTTTTTTGTTTTTTTAATAAAATTTAAAACTTTTTGGTGAAAAATTTAATTTTGGTGATTTTTTTTGTAAAATTGACGATTTTTAATTTTTGGTGATTTTTTTTTTTTTATTTTTTGTGAAAATTTAATTTTAATGATTTTTTTTGGATTTTTGTTAAAATTTTAATTTTTTTTATTGAAAATTTAATTTTGGTGAAATTAGCGATTTTTGGCTAAATTGGCGATTTTTTGTAGAATTTTCAATAAATTTTTTTTTTTATTTTTGTGAAAATTTAATTTTTGATGAAAAATTTTTTTTTGTAAATTTTTTGCTATTTTTACGTATATATACCAATTCTATGAACGCAACAGGTACTTATTTCAATGACGTTGTATTGTTTCAAAAATAGTTATAATTGGGTCAACAAAATTGTACTCAAGCTAAAACTAATAATTTTTAACCAATCACAACGAAGAACGAATCACGGCTGTAAATTGAACATTTACATATGTCCCATGAAAAAATGAGAAGTGCATAGTAAGCACTGTGCTTACGTAAAATGTAAAGGCTTAATTTAACAGTGAATATTTTAAAGTAAACTAAAGCGAAATATAAAGTATTATATATCAATGGATAGGTAATTACATCTAGTTTTTAGAAATATAAGAAACTTTTTAATATTTTTAGTTTTAAAAATGTTTATAGACTTTTAAAAAGTTTTATTATTTTAAAATTTTATTATAATATTTTTGTTACCAAATTAAGTTGATATAAAGCTAAATAAATAATTCTTATACGTCAGTGATAGGTAATTATATATAGTTTTTAGAAATCTTAAAAGTTTTTCTTGTTTGGTAATTTTATAATATTTATTATGCAAAAACTATTTATCACTTCTTCCCGGTTGTTGTTGTTAAGGTTCCCCACATCAATAATTCCCTTAAATAAGAAATCGTCTTCCATAAATTTAATATTGTCTGTGATTATTAACCTTATTTAAAGGTAACATAAAATAGGGCCCACCAGGGGTACCCAAAATAGGATATTAGCATTTGAAAATTTAATTTTCAACATTTTAACCCACCCTACTCCAGTTTTTAGATAACCGCGGTTCCAAATATTACCCAATTTTGTCCGTGTTCCTTTTACAAGACTAAAAGCAAACGTATATATCAAATATATGCATTTTTTCTTTTTAATTTATTTAAAAAAATTCTAAAAAGATTTATATGGAATTTATACTTTTTGAAAATCCAAATTTACGCAGAATATTTTAAATTAAAAACAAAATTAAAAAATTTGATAAGGGGATTACTAATTATTATTACTAATATGTAAAATTCAACTTTAGGGCAAAAAGTCCCAAATCGCATATTTCTTAATTATTTTGTAAAGAGTTCCGGTAACACCACCCCTGTTATGGTTATTATGATCAAACAACAAAAAAAAACAACAGATAATACCATAGAGTTTTGCCCTCGTTTTTTCTATACTAAAATGACAAACTATGTTGAAAATGGTAAAAATCAGTCCATGATTTCTTCCAGTCAACATAAACTGCTTAATTTTATTTTAAAGTGTAATTTGGTGAAGGGTATATAAGATTCGGCACAGCCGAATACAGCTCTCTTATTTGTTTTTTATTAAAGATTAAATAAAGTGCTACCATACATAAAACAACATGCAACATGTTCAACCTGATCATATTCAGATCTGTTTTTTTTTTTTTTTTTGTTTGTTTTTATTTATGTGGGCGCTCTTGGTGCAGGAAATTCTTAAAAATCATTTGATCAGTTTTGCTGTGTGCACCCTACGATAGGATAAAATGTGGTTTGTGGTAAGGAGAATAATAATAGAGTAAATTATTTATCTATATCAGCTAATGTAGATCAGCTATACGGTATTGATTATACATACTGATACTACAGGTTGTGACTTTGTTACTAAAATATTAATTTTGTATTCCCGAATAACCTTTTAATGATATATGATGTAATTAATTCTACTGTGTATATCTCAGATTAAAACCATATTTATAGGGAATTATTGAATCGACCTTAACGATTGGTAAAAACGTTGGGTTCATTTTTTTCTTTGTTGTGTCTTGCTTGCGTTCTTGTGTTTCTTTCAAATGAAATTAAAGCACCATTTATATCAAGCTTGTATTCATTTCATGTCAGTGCTTGGATAACGATTATTTTTAATTTATTTTGAATATGATTGATGTTTCAAGAACCCATGTTCATCTCGCCATTAAACATACAAAAATTCATCGTACTCTGCACAGACATTCGTGTATAGAAATTCTTTTGTAATCTTAGTGGCTTCCGTTTATTAATCGCTTCAGATGTCATTCCATATACCCCCATCATTCTTAGCAAACAAATGGCTGAATATTTATTCATATTACCTCAGATGTATGTTAAAAGTAATAAAAATATAAATCAATGAAAGAAATTCATACAATTATTTATGTTAATCTATGATTATTGATGAAATATCTAATGGATTTGGGATCATAACATGTTGGTTTTTCTACCTGCATGAATGAAATAATATTCAGCCACAAATACTTAGACTAGTAGAAGATTGTAAGTTGCTTGCAGAATCCACCATAAACATAATAATAAAGAAATACGTAAGATTAAACAAGTTTTATTTAATTTTCCATTTTAAGTATTTGTGTTGCTTTAATTTATGGTCATTAAGGAGATTGATATGAGTACTAAAAATATCTTAAGTGCAAGTAGTCAAATGACAGTTGTGATAAATAATATTTCAATTAAGACATTTTATTATGAAACAGGTTGTCACACTAATTGATCTTAAGTAAAAAATGCTCAATCAGTTTTAGTTTAAGCAAATTGAAAAGTTGTAGGTTTAATGTGGTAAATGAAACATTTTAACTTTTTATGTTTTCTTATTAATTCGTATCTGAAAGCAAATTTTCTTTGGCGTTTCCTTTAGCGAACTGCCTATGTATAGTAGAGTGGTTCTTATATGGAACCACCAGGAGGGTAGAAATAAAATATTTTGTAAATAAATCTGCAATTTCTAATAGCAATCCGATTGACGTAGCAGAGTAGCATTTGACTATAACATTTTTGCTAACGGACAATACACAGCACTCAGAACGGCGCTGTGGGGTCTCAATGTAGAACACATCAGACATGCAAAATTTTGAATCGCTTTCCTCCAAAATCCAAGATTTTAAAAAATTCGTAAAGTCCTCGATTTGGCATATGAAAAACATAAACAATTTTAATTTCATAATTTCACCATAGATTCACCCAATTTTTTCACAATGTTTGACCAATATCTTCTACGCAGAAAAAATGTTTGAATTGTTGCTTGGGTTGACAGCCCTTGGTCGAGTAGCGTGGGTCATTCCGGAGCGTAGAAACGGCTTAATGGGAATGGTATATTTACCTCCTCACAATCACCACTGACAGAACATGGGGAATGGATAAATATACCTTGTTGGCATCCTTCAAGACGATTTGTCAGTCAGTGGTCATTTACACTGCTTCAGTCACCTTCGTAAATGATACACAGTGGACATGCACAGTTCGCATGCAGATTACCTCGTAACACCATATAGACGAGGAAAAGAAGGTTCTTCCAGTAAATAAACACAACAGAATGTAGTCAAAACTGTTTCATTGGGATGTCATCGCATGAATCATACTAGCTTCAATACTAGACAGTTGAAACGTCCCCCAAAGCATGTTAGGAAGGACCAACGTGTATATGAAGACAACATACAAAGAAATGTGCAGGATCCATTGGATTGGAATTCGTATACGGCAGCTTTGAACGACATTCATAGAGACGCCATGAATAACGCATGAATGTCGTACATGCAGACTCGGAGAAAAATCTGCCGCGGAAAACAAGAGAAGTTCTGGCACAACTAAGGTCGGAATGGAGCAACAGTCTCAATGACTACTGGTCCCGCATAAACCGCGCCGTCCCAAATTTATGCCCATCTTGTGGACAGTGTACCCATGATACCCTACACATATTCAACTGCCCAGCCAAACATAGGAATTTAAACCAACCCATAGGATTTGTTAATTATTTGTTTTTCTTCAAAATATATATTTTCCCAAAGCCTTTCCAACCTACGAACCAAATTTATTCTAAAAAGAGAAATTCATTTGTATTAAATTTAATATTAAGATCCTTTTCATTGCATTTAAATTGTTATTTAAGTAATTAATAATGAGTGGGTACAGAAATCAATTTTGTATTTATGTGGCCAACAAATAAAAAGAAAAATAACTTAAAGGCATATTCATTCATTTGCCTTATAAATCTGGACTTTAATGAAAATGTAAACTGTGCCGCATATTTTGTTTAAACGTTAAATTGAATTTCATGCTGTTCAAAAGAATAAAGCTCTATAGACCGCATATTTCCTGACAAACTGTCAGCAGGGCATTTTAAAATCAGCGCCATGTTCTTAATCAATAACCTTCAAGCACTCAACTCTACTCAGCTCAACACAATAATAAAATCATATAGAAAAAGCAATATGAAAAAAAAAACAACATAGAGTTTAAGAAAAAGCTCAAAGTGACAAAGAATATGTGAGACAAAAATTAAATTTTAAAAAAATACATGGAAATTTAAATTCGATTCATATTTTTATTATAACAAACGTGATAAAATGTTTATATGTGTAAATGATAATTTTGTTTTATTAAAATTTTGTTCTTTTATCTTTAGTTACCCTGTCATGCTCCCAATGCATACATTTAAGCCAAAAAAATAGTTTGCAAATTTTTTGTTTTTTTCATTGTTGTTATTAGTTTGAAAAAAAAAAATATAAATCAAAACCATTAGATGTTTTCTTAGTCGATATGGCAAATTGACTGACACCTAAGAACTTTAGGTTCTTTTTGTATGTCTCTCATGTTTGTGTTTAAATATTTTTGTATCTACGTATGCTTGGTGGGTTCTTGTTTGTATTTCTAGCTCTAAGAACGAATTTCTCTCCTTGAAACGTTTTTGTATGTTTAAATTCTCACGTTTCTGGATGGTGACCTACAAAACGGCCAAAAATTGGTGGAAAGATACTTGAGGCGTATCATGAAATGTGTGGACGGCGAATTAAAATAAACTGATACACAAAGAAATTTAAGTTTTTTTTTTATTTCAATTGAATTCTAACTAAATTAGAAAACTATATAATTAAATTAACATTTGTCAAGAGATTTTTTTTTTTATACAAATTAAGATTTTTATGATTTATCTGAGAAAAAGATCTAAAATTCCGAAATGGGATGAAATTGAAACTATGATTATTAAAAGGTTGTTAGTTTGATTTATATTTGTTAATTATGCCAAACGCAAGAAATACAGTCTTTTGAAGAAACACTTAAAAATATCAAGGATATTTCATGCTAATGTGTTTGGGTTTCAAAACCTTATGTTTAATGAAATGATGAACTAATACAAGATAAAAGGAGCATAATCGGGTTAGCCTAATCTTACGGTATCCTACAGCTGTTGGCAGTACGTAGAACTTTATTTTGGAATACAATAATGACCACATCCAAATTGAATATTTGAGGTAGGTGATCACTTTTGTATAAGAAATTCAGAGATGTGCCAGGTGATAATAATCTAAAATTGCACATACATATTTAAAAAGTTTTTATCAATTTCAATTAATTAAAAATTCGATAAAAATTCCAATAGAAGCCAAGGTTTGTGAGACTCCTGAATATTAGATATAAGCACTATGTACAATTATTTGTTATTATTGAAAACCTTAGGACTAGAGGAATAATATCACTGTGCTACAGTGCACAGTGGGACAAAATCAAAAGAAATGCCAGATATATTTCCAAACAATTTTGATTCTGCCCAACTGTGCAGTGCTACTTGGAAAATGACCTAGCGTGGGTTGTAGGTCTTGTTTAGTATATTACAAATTATGTGAAATATGTTCAGAAAAACATTCAAATTCAGAATTTATTCATAAAAACCGTTTTCAGTGATGTTGGTCAACTTATCGACCTGTAACTCAGTCAGTTGTTGTCGGATTTCAATCTTTTAACTGGTTTGGAAAGAAAACTCATTACGCTTTAAAATGACGTGCATTTTTTTTTTATACTTTTTAGATTTAGTAGCTTTTCATTGCTTATTTTGATATGAAAGCTTATAAAAATATATACCAATGGATAAAAATTTTAGTTTTTTTAAAAGTTATTCAACACTTTTTTTAATATTTTCTCACCCAGCGCAAAAATATGAATAAAAAAACAATCAACTGAATTGAATCGTTTATTTCAAAAATCAGTTTGAGTTATTGAGCGATTACTGTTTTGTAAAGGTAACTGGATCGTTTAAAGCAAAAAAAATATTAAATACTCTTATAATGGTGAAGCAAAGCCCCTTTTATGATGATCCAAAACCGAGAAATTCGTGTTTAGTGCAGAAAGAAGTCAAGTGACTTCTTATACTATGTAATTGTAGGCTCTAATCTATAATCTAATCTTTCCGCCGATACATTTCTTCAGGTTTGGAAACAAGAAATAGTTATTCGGGCCTAATTTTGGAGAATAGGACGGAAGAGCGAGCATTTAGTAGCATAATTCATGAATTTTTGCCATGAAAACTGCACATGTGTGAACCTTTTTCTGCAACCGATTGTGAGCAAACGCGGCAGCCATCTTGCGGAAAGCATCCTCATACGAAACTGATCATTCAAAATTAAAACCACTGAGCCATGTGAGATGCCTCAACTGGCCGACTAGAACGTTCGGCATCTTCCGTGCTTGTACGGCCACAATGAAATTCAGTAAACCACTTTTTTATCATTGAAATTGATGGTGGAGAGTTCCATAGTATTTATCAAGCTAAGCCTTTATTTGAGTGATGATTTTTTTCCGCAAAAATTAATGCGTAATGAGCAGATGAATTTCTCATTTTTCCGATTTCTCCTAAAATCACTATGTAGTCTGCTATCAGTGTCTGTCAAACACTTGAACAGCTTGTTCGAGTTTTGACCGGAGTCAACTGACAGATGCCAATTGACAGCAGCAGTGTTGCCCTTTGAGTTATGAGCCGGAAAATTCAAAAAGTCGCCGACTCATTGACCCACTCTCGTATATAAAAATTAAATGGTCCATGTAATAGCATCACGTGAGAATGGCTGGAGCAATTTGGTTGATATTTTTTTATGCGAAATTTTCAGGAGATGGCTTATTACCTCCTTTTCACTTCTCATTTTTCTTAATAAGAGAAATTTTTTGGAGAAACTTGAAGAACTAACATTAATAGTTAGCTATAAATATAAATATGATGTTAAATCTTTAAAAAGTTCATTTGTTATTTTACTTTTGAAGTTTCTAATAAAATTATAATATTTTGTATGAAATTTACAATAGTGATTTACAATTTGTTTGTTTATCAAAAAGTTACACAAATGGATAAGTTTTATAGGAAAAACTGTCAATTTTATAAAAGTTATTTTTAGGTTGCTAAGAAGTTTTCTTTGATTTACTCAAAATCAATATTGTATTGCTTGACAGGTTTTTGAATTAACTATTCTTTTTTCGAAAAATTTTAATAACAATTGCAAATATAAACCGATTTTATCAAGTAATGTCTAGTTATTTTTTTATATAAAAATGTCTTTGAAAAAATGTGCAAAAAATGGTTTTTATAGAAAAACATTAAAATAACTATTGTTGTATTTGAAAATTTACGAAACGTTTAATAAAAATACTTAATTTCTTGGAATACACTTTATGCATACATTTTATGAAAGCGTAATTATTTGCCTACCCAAAACAGTTTAAAATTTTGAAATCGGTCTAAAGATATGTGATATAGAGAAACTAAAGTACTACGACCTACACTAAACTTGAAATTCAAATTCTTTTAAACGGGGGAAATATTTAAAAAAATTAGTTTTTAAGGTGATTTTTACATTCATCAGGAAATCTAAGTTTAAATGGTTAAACTATACTTTTTATATGGACTTAGAGCTTTTTTTTGTGATAAATTGGACTAAGCGCTTTTGCTCATCACTACAAACCAGCAACAAAAAACGAGATAACTGTAATTTTTATCTTTGAAATCGAAGTATTTTTATTTATTGTACATTACTGCATTAAAATCTCAATTTCTAAAAAAGTGGACTTAGAGCCTTTGCATGTTAAGCCAGCGACATGTAGACGTATTTTTTGTAGACATTTTCAAATACTGTCTAAATATAAAAGTTCTTGACATTCGGATAAGAACAGCATTTTTGGTGATACATCAATAACTATAAAACAATGGTTTCCATACGAAATTGGTATATCTGATCAAAATAAATGTTTTTATACAAAATGTACAAAAATCGGTGATCGCCTAAAATGGAGGTTTGGTGAATTTTGAAATATCGTTAAAAAATGTTGGATAAAAAAATACGAATATCTTTGTTCGGACAACTATAAACAAATTGGATGAACCAGATAAATATTTTATATAAAGGATGTAATGTAGTGGAAATTACTATGTCCTATAAAATATGTGTTATAATGTTCATAATAAGCCTGGCTACTTATCTCTAATGCCATTTTTATTACATATAGTGAACCACTTTTCTAGCACTAAAAATAAAAAAAATAAAAAATTTACTTAATTTCCTTTTAATAAATTGCTTTCAAATTAAAGTGACCACACATGTAAATTGTATTTATAAAAATGTTTTAGTTTTAATTAAAACCTGTGTGGATACCTCTTCATAACGCTTAAAAACATCTCATCTGATTTCTTAACAGACGGTCAACATCAAATAAATGTTAAAACTGTAATTTACAACTAAAATTAAAAAAAAAAAAAAAAAAAAAAAAAGTAATGTTGAACAATTTTCCAACTGATATACAAGAGTAGTGTAACAACTGTCAAAGAACATGACAGTTACATGTGTACTATAAATAAAGCTTATTTGTAGTAATAAAAAATATAACTAACAGATATGACAGGATGTGACTTTATTTAAAAATATTTTGCCTCTAACAATCTTGAACAGAAAACATAAAAACTCATTAGAAAACTTTAACACATTCAAAAGTGACAGAAACATTTTGCTGCTTTAAAAAAAAAAACTTCGACTAGGCGAATGTCATGTAAGTAGTCAGTCAGTCACTCACTAAAAAAAAGTCAATAAAATACAATATTAATATACTGCACAAATATGAGAAGAAAAATAAAATAATACCTACCTTGAACTCAAAATAATTAATTCTTCAATCATAAAAGTCAAATATCATGGTTTTGGGTTTGAGTATGCGAATGAGTGTGTTTGAATTTCTGTTTCTCTTTGGTAATAAGTTTATGGTCGTTACAGTAGATCAAGCATAAGTTATGCATAATTTAATCGATTAAATTGGAAAATAATAGAAAAATTAATGTCAATATGAATTATTTATGAGATTGTATTGAAAATTGTTTAATTTAGCACAATTTGTTCTAAATTATATGCGCATATATTTTATGAGCTACATGAAGGTAAATACCGTTATTAATTTATATATGTTTTAAATATTAACTCAATTATGGAGTAATAAAAATAAGAAAAGTTTTTAGTCTTTTCCTTCATCTCAATTCACCTTAGTAAATCTAATGTAATACTTATAATACTACTAAATAGTCAAAGTAGAAAAAGCTTAATATGGAGAAGCTTTTAAAGAGCTCTCATCTTGTGCAATTGCTGACTGCACTCCGGTCAACTCCGAAATGTGCCGTTTTGAAAACTTTAGCATACTACTTTCCGCACTGCCTAAAAAAAGAGAATTTTCCAAAAAATGGTAATAAAACAGCAATTTCTTAATGAACAGGACCATGGTGGTCTGGTAACGGCCATGCGTTTATTTTGGGAAGTGTATCTTATCTTCCTGTTAACATTGACTACTGCACTCTCCTACCCATTATCGACAGACGCTTCACTGTATCGTTGGTGGGCGATTTACCTTCTTCTAGGGACACATTTGTCAGCTATACAGATGGCTCAAAGTTTGCGGCTGGGGTGGGTGATGGCTTCTATATTCCCTATTTTCAGAAGGTGGTGTGTTTCAGGCTACAGGATCAATGTAGTGTAATTCAAGCTGAGATTCAAAAGGACGGTACAATGGTTGAAGAACAACTATAAGTTATTTGGTGTGAATATCCGAATATGTACTGACAGTAAACCTGCTATCAAATCCCTATCTGATGTATACTCGACATCAAGATTGGTACATGAATGCCCGGTATCTCTTAACGAGATGGCGAGACATTCTAACCTGTAGTTATTCTGGGCGCCGGGTCACTCTGGTGTACTTGACAATGCTATTGCGGATGAATTGGCCAAAAGCGGCTCACGTCTACAAGTCGATAAATCACTCATACAGCGTAACTTTTTGAGTCTGCTCAGCTCAGATGGTCAAATCTGACAAACTGCTCGATATCGAGGCTCACATGGCCCGTTTTTGACCATCACAGGTCAATGTACTTCACGGGACTATCACGGGCTAGACTGCGAGCTCTGATATAAGTGATTACTGGGCACTGATTGATTAGTGCGCATGCTAGGAGACTGAACACTCCATACAATGACTTCTGTAGAAGTTGCCATGATGAATACGAGGAGGAAACAGTTGAACATCTCCTCTGTCTTTGCCCAGCTCTATCGTGGGCTCCGACTATGGCAATGGACAGTTCATTTTTTGCACGGCCTAGCGGACATATCCACTGTGGATGTCATGAAGATAGATTCGTTCATTTGTGCGTCAGGTTGGTTCGACATTGAACCCATTTCTGACATGTGAAGGACCTCTTGAGGACCTGAGCATGATCCTTAGGGTATCACAAAGGGACCAATTTATGGACCAAAGTGAGCTGGTTAATACTGGCTGTCTTTATAACCTAACCAGAGTTCTTCACGATTGTATGGACGAAAATAATTTGAAGGTATATGCCGCCCCCCCACTACAATTGTTCTATGTATTGTAAAAACATGTTGTGTAAAATATAGGATGATAGGATAACGTTAACTGGTGGCGCAACGATGCTGTAATTTTGTTTCAAAAAATGTTGTTAACCCTTTGTCGACCGACGGTACTTATAAGTACCATAACAATAATAAGTTTTCCGATTTTAGTAAAACTTTCAGAGTATATTTAATGCAAACTGTTTACGTCTCTGGCAGCCATAGTCCACGTTTCACAGCCATAGAGGAGCACAGACTTAACACACGAGTTGAAGATTGTTATCTTAGTGCGGGTGGAGATTGATGATGATTTCCACACTGTGTTTAATTGGCCGAAAGATTGACGAGCTCTCATGGTGCGATTTAAGACATCATCAGAAGAGCCTCCAGTCGATGTTATGATGGTACTCAAATACCAAAAGTGGTGCACGTCCTGTAGTTGGATGTCTTGGATAGAGAATGGCCGTTTGGATGTTGCATTTACTCGCATTACCTTCGTCTTATTTATATTTATTTTGAGTCCTGCCTTTGCAGCTTCTGTCTCTACCATTTAAAGGCTTTGCACCATCTCAGAGTGACTGTGTGTCAGAAGGCATAGTCAAGTTCGGCCGCCTTAACCCCATGTTTTGCCTCTGGTGTGGCTCGTTGCATAACGGCGACAAGATGCAGCCTTATAGTACACCAGCTTTAACAGAAATAAACCTTATCGTTAACTGAATTCAGGTGAAGTATACGACAATTTGCGTTTCTGTATAGCTCTTGGATGATTCCTATTTATTTCCTAGGTACTCCTTTGCATGTGAGTGCTTTCCGAATAGTAGTGTGGGCAAGTGTGTTGAAAGTTTTTTCGAAGTCTATGAAGACCAGGTATAGGAGGGACCTCCATTTTACTTATTTCTCAATTATTATGCGGAGGCTGTATACGTGGTCAACACAGGATTTTGAGCTCTGAATCCAGCCTGTTCGCAACGAAACTCTTTGTCAAGGGAGTTAGCAAGTCTCGTGTTGATAATGTTTGCGATTACCTTATTTATCATGCTTAGGAGTGTGACCCCCCTCCAGTTTTTGCACTCCGTGAGATCACCTTTTTGATGATCAGACCCTCTTTCAGTTCGTCGGAAAGTTCATTATCATCCCATAGTCTTTGCACCACATTCTGAAGCAGGAAGGCACTTGTTTGTGGGTCTGCTTTTAGCAGCTCTGGGTTGATGTTGTCAGATCCTTGAGCCTTGTGCTGTTTAAGGGCGCAAATAGCGTTTGCTATTTCGGTTGTAGTGGGGGAGGTTGTAGGTATGTATATCGTCCCTTTCGATGTGCCGAGTGCAGTTACATAATGGTAGGGGTATGTGCACATCCATTGACAACATGTTGGAGTAGAGCTGGCTGTTTTTCGAGGTGATGAGATCTCCATTGTTGTTTCGTAAAGGTTTTGAGGAATTGAAGTTTTTATTAGCGAGCCTTTTCGTTATCCTGTATACATCGCGTGTTCTACCTGATTCAGCTGCCGTTTCCTTTACATTAAATTGCAAAATTTATTATTTAATGGCAAAACTATTACAATAACTGAAAAGTAATTTTTCTTTTAACAATATAATTGACGAATCCGCCGATAAAAAGGTTAACACACATTTTTTTGAAAGAGATTATTAATTGTCCACCAATAACTTTGGGAAATATTTGGGAAATTCAAACGGTCTGCTATTAAATCATATTGTCCTTATATATTATGACAGTCTAAACAAAATGTTCTGCTTCAAACAAAAAAGGTGTTATTTTATGACAAAACAATTGGTCAATTCACAAGGTCTCTTATCAGTCATATTGTCATAATGACCTAATATATCACGACTCGGCTCTTAGGGATACGGCGTTGGTCTCTGTTGGTTTGTTACGATAACACAATAAACATAGCATAGAAAGTAGTATTATTTTAGGAAATTTTTTGCTTGAAAAGCAATAAAAACCATTGTGAAATATTAGGACATTATGACAATATGACATGATAAGAGACCTTGTGAATTGACCAAATAAACAAAGTTTAGAAAGTCTTATTAGTTTAGAACTTTTTTTGTTTGAAACACGTGTGAATCCCCCAATTGAATTTTAAAATCAGTACTCATAACAAAGTACAGGTCGCAATATTTCCTAAGGCTTAAAGACGATGCCTATTCAAAATGGTTGAAATCGATTCATTAGTTCATCTAGCCTCCATACACATGTGTTCCTGACACACACAGTGGAATGGAAAACAAATAAATATATTTGTGGAAGCGGAACCATTCCATATTAGCTTTTTTATTGGCGCACTCCTCATTTTATTTGCATTCTTTAGTGACAGTATTGTAATACTCAGTATCGCTTATATTAAGGCTGAGATAGAATATGTATGTACGTAGCTACGTTTTCATTACATTAATTTTGATACTCTTATAGATTAGATCAATTATATAATGACGGAAACCCCTAAATTATTATTAATCCATTACTATTTCTTGTTTACACTTGCACATATTTCTTATCACACTTACTGTTGAATAATTAATGGCTCTCATTTCCAATTCATCATCAGTTTTTTTTTTCCAATTAAATTTAGGAGACCAACAAAATATGAAAACAAAACTTCACATTTGTTAAAATGTTAATTTTAAATATAATATTGTTTGAAGTGAATACTTACATTTACAAAGACAATTTATTATATTTTTGCATATATACTTACATACATGCATATGTATGTATGTAATGTATGAATTACATTATATACAATACTAGTGTATACATTGATACATTATATGTATTTATTATATTTTATGCGCCTAAAAAGAAATCAAATTTCGTTAAATTTTGATTTCACATTACCGTAGGGGTGAAATTTTTGGTTTCTGTAATAATAACCAAAATACAACAATAACAACAACAAAATAAAAACTAAACTGAAAAATTGCCAAAGTTTGACTTGCATGATTTATCTATTATTTTACATCATTTTTGTATTTTTTTTTTTTTTTTTGTTTTTATGTTTTATTTTTTATTTAACAAAATGTAAAACTTTGTATTATTTTTTGCTGTTTTCTTTGCGGTTTTAGTTGTTGTCGTTTTGTTGGTTGTTGCTCATGCTATAGTTGCCACCACAATTGTTGACTTTCAATCTCTTTATACAGTTTAAGGGGGGGAGATTTTGTTGCCGTTGTTTTTTTTTCCACTATTTTTTTTTGGACTTCACCACATCAGATATTATTTATGCTTGCGCTATTTTTAATGCGATTATAGCCTAAACATCTATAAAATGTTGTATTTTTATTTTTTTGTTCAATGGTTTTGGTAGTTTTTCATCAGTTTTCGGTGTTTTTGTTTTGTTGTTTTCAGTTTTACACTTGCGGGTGTTGATGCCATAATTTTGTAATTTTCCTTGAAAGACTAACATTTTGACTATATGTCGGTTTAGGTAGAAGTGTTTGAATAGGAAGTGTTATTTAAAAACAAGTCACAATTGATCTGGATCATATTATTTTAATTAATACAATTTGCTGATAATTATTTATATGATTTATAGCTCACATACTAACAAAACCCTTTTAAGCTTTCATATTGAACCAAGAATTAACAAGTTAGAGTGCTATACTCGGCTATGCCGAATCTTAAATACCCTCCACCTAAATTAGATGAAAATTATAGAAATTACATTGGTATAAACACTCTAATATCCATATTCAGTGTTTGTTATTGGGACTTAGCTCCGATTATGAAGAATGGTAGAATGGTAATTTAATACAGTAGTTTTAGCTTATAGTCTACAAATACAGTTGCACAATTTATGTGGACTATGAGCGAATTAGGACTACAACCGAATTTCTTTTTAAGCCACTTTATGGATTATATATGAATCATGATATAATACACATTTTGGACTATATACAAATTATGTACTTTCTTCAATAAAACATAGTTGTATAGTAGTATTTTATATATTGTTAGAAAAACTAGTTTACTTAGAAGATATTTTATTTCAAATGTATAAAAATGTTATCTACTTCAGCAATTTATATTTGAAATAACTACATATTCCTACCGTTTCCAACAGATTCTATACTTTTATAATAGGAATAAGATGTACTATTTAACAACTTATATACTTAATAATTGGTTAACATTACCGATTGGCTCAACATTTTTATTATTCACCACAAGTGAATTAAAAGAGTATAAAAAAGGGTAAACAAATATATTTAGTAAAACTTCAAAAGTATATTTTTGTTCTGTTCTAATGAATTTTCCGGATGTGAGCCTTCTATATATAATCAAGAACCCATAGTCACCAAATCAACTTGAAACTTATATCTGTTACATTTTTACCGATATGAGTGTATATATGCGTTAATGTATTTTTCGGATGTGCGACTTATTTGGAAGATATAATTAAATATTTTAAAGCGATTTCTATGAATTTGAGGCCTATTTTTCTTAATAGTTTTGTCCATAACATTATTTATAAGAATTTTATGGGTATTATTGTGATTATCAGGCATCGAGCTAATATGGGTGCTATGGTCAAATATGGACCGATATTCACAAAACCCAGTAGTATAATTTTTGGATACAATATATTGATCGGTATACAATTTTAGTTCGATATCCATATATTTAAAATATTTACAGAGGTTAATGTGTTTTTCGGAAGTGGCCCTTATATGGGAGCTATGACCAATTATCGGCCGATCTTCACAAAATTCAACACATCGATTTTCGTATATAATGGAAATATTTGTTTGAAATTTAAACTAGATAGAAGCTTTTATAAAAGAGTTATTAGTATTTAAGTAATTTTCGGAAATGGACCTTATATGGGAGCTATGGTCAAATATGAACCGATATTCACACAATCTAGTAGTATCATTTGTGAATTAATACAACCGATCTGTGTAAAATTTTAATTCGATAACGATATTTTTCAGATATTTATGAAAATTAATGTGGTTTTTAGAAGTGGTCCTTATATGGGAGCTATAACCAATTATGGGCCGATCTTCATGAAATTCCCTACAGCGATTTTCATGTGCATGGGAATTATTCAAGTTGAATTTCAACCTGATACCGATATATATAAGATATTTAAGTGTATTTAAATGATTTTCGGAAGTAAACTTTATATGGGGGCTATGGTCAAATAGTGCCCGATCCAAAAAAAAATTGGTGTTGCAATTTCTGTTTTCACGAAACTTAGTTGTGCTTAATTTTGTATAGATACTGCAATTCTATGGGCATTTACGCACCATAGCACCATATTTCGGGAAGAAATTTGTATGGGGGCTACGAGAAACTATGGACCGATTCTTTCCATTTTCAACAGAATTTGTCCTTTTATCAGATAAATAATGTGTGCAAAATTTCATGGTATTCTCTGGAATGGATTTACCAAAAATCAGAAAAAAACATGTGAAAATGATCTAAATTTTTGGAGGTTGTCTTACATTTTAATCCATAACCCTGGTTCTACCAACTCGATTTTGCTGATTTTCAATACCAAACTGCTTAGAAAAATTATAAACATTTTGGTATATATTTCATTAATTTTGCTTATGTATTTTGGGCGTGAGAGTGTTTTACACAGACAGACAGACAGACAGACAGACAGACGGACAGACGGACAGACGGACAGACAGACGGACATTGCTCAATCGACTTAGAATTTCATAAGGATTAATAATATATATACTTTGTTGGGTCTCAGATGAATATTTCTCAATGTTACACACGGAATGACAAACGTATATATACCCTCTTTCACCACTTGTGGTGGTGGAGGGTATAAAACACATTTGTATTTAAAAATGTTGCATCACGACTTCATGACTTGTTTTGCAATTTTTAGATTTTCTATACTCCCAAGGTCAAACATTTTTATCCGTCCCTTAAATCCCAAATACTTGAAATCTCAGCAAAATCAAATAACGTTTAGATGTTACCAATTTTATTTGAAGGTTCAAGTTTTGGGTCAAAGTAGTAATATTTTCAAAAAGCAAGAGAGCTATATTCGGCTGTGCCATATCTTATATACACTACGGAAAGTTGATTTCCACATACAGACGGACAGACGGACATAACTATATCGACTTCGATAACTATAACGATACAGAATATATATACTTTGTAGGGTCGCAAATTTTAATAAATGCAGTGATATGAAAATATCGTCAAATACCTATAAAAATTCCTCGTGACAGTTAAATGGATTTCGAGCCAAATGAACTGCTCATTGCTTTTGAGGTCAAGAACGAATCAGAGAGAGTGTTCTGCATTGATCAAAATAATATCTAGTCGGACGGAGCACCGTTTGTACTATAAAGTGGGTGAGGCAAAACTTCACAACCATTTCATTCTAAATACTTTTTAACAGCTACTTATTGCAACATGTGGCCGAGCGTTGTAAAGATGGTATATTACGGTTTCATATCTGGCCGCATATTTTGGTCATTCAGTTGCATTCGGTACTGGTTACCAGATTTCAGCATCTCAAAATAGATAGGACCCTTTTGCTCCCACCAAATACAGATAATTACCATAGCGCCATGGATGTTTGACTTTGGTGTCGATTCAGCTGGTTGGCCGGGCTTCAAACACGATCTCAAGTGCAAGTAATGATTCGGTGCAAAAATGATTTTCTTTCAAGCATAATTTCGGACATGCAAACTCGTCTTTGAAGGTCTCTAGGCTTGAATTCATATTTTCCGCTTTCGGATGAATCCTGTTGCTGGCAAACGTTTTGAAATTGCTGCTGGAGTAGCTCATAGTTCCGAGAGAGTTCTATGAATTCGCATCATTATACCAACTTTTATACCGATCGACTCAGAATCACTTTCGTCGATGGATCCATAATGGTCATAGCTCTCATAAAAGGTCCACTTGCGAAAATCGCTTTAACGATTATAATACTCTTAAAAATGTTGGTAAATAAGTTTCACATAGAAAGAAATCACGCGACCTAATTTCATGGCGATAGGTCCATAATTTGTAATACTTTGCATCCATATAAGACCCATGATATTCTGCAGTCATGGATCTTATATGGATGCTAAGTACTATTGAAATTTTTAAAGTCAAATGTACCCAGTGTATATTATTATATGGTCGGGCTTCGCCGACTATACTTTCTTATTGTACTTGTTTTAATTTCACTTAAGTAAAAGATTTTTTTTAAAGAATTCTCCGATATTGATGCAAATTTCAGCACTGGGTTTTTAGATGATTGACGACAATTTTAAGCCCTGTATGCTATTTGTAATATTGTACTGCAGCTCTGATCAGTTATTTAGATTTATTTAACCAATTTTCGATTATAGATTGTGTGTGTTCAGATTTCAGAAAAGGAGAGTTGCTAAACTGCAAAATCTAACCCATAATAACCTAATTCTTGCAATACCCTGTATAGTATGTAAATATATTTTCCTAAACCTAATAGTGCTTTTGTATATGTTGAAAATATAATTTTGCTGGTTTTTTTTTCTACCTAAATAACTATATATTTTTTCTAGTTTCATTTCATTTGTCGTACACCATGGTCTTATACATATATTGTTGTAATTTTATATGGAATCGAGGGGTTAAAGAAATTATTGGTATGTGATGTAAAACTGATTATATTTTTTAAACATTTTTTTTTTTCTCTTTTACTTCTAAAATTGTTGTTACTTAATAATATTAAAGTGTATGAACTTTAAGTAAAATGCTATTTTCATTTAATATACTGCTCGCCAACTTTATGATTATGTTAATGTTTCCTTTTTAAACATTTGTAAACAAAAATCAAAAATAAAAAATTGTTGCAATCATCTCTTTTTTCTTATTATTTATTACAAATTTGAGCCAAGAAAATTATAGTGGGGATGTTAATTTTGAAAATGTTTTTGATGCTAAAGTGTCTTTTAGTGATGTGAAAATTTAAATAAAATAAAATATAAGATGATCCACAAAGAGCAGCAGATAATAACAGATATTTGTTAAGGAAATCGGTTTAAATGTTTGAAAATAATTTGACAAAAGAAAGGAAGATAATAAATCTTATAATTTTACTAAACAGATACTTGATTTTTATTTTATTTTTTTTAAACCATTAAGATGATTTTTTCATGTAATGCTTGATGGCTTCGGCGATCAATAAAAACTTTTTAAGTTCCCCACTGAGGCATCATGAAGAGACAGAATATAAATATTTTGGATATAAATCTGCCATTTCTAAGTTACTGACTCAATTGACATGAAATTTCACATAGGGTGAGCCGTTTAGCTTTTAGCTGAAGTTCAAGAAAATGCTAGAGAAGTCAAAGAACCTTCTAAAGCCAACAACGAGAAACTTCTTGCTGAATTTCAAGAGACTTTTGCAGTAAACAATGAGAAATTGTTAGCTAAAGTTCAAATCAACAACGAGAAACTCCTCACTGAAATGGAATCGAAATTTAAAGAATATTCTAGAGCCACTACGAGAAAATTCTGGAAATGTCAGAAGTTATTAACAGCCGAGTGGTGAATAATATTCAATGCCAAGATGGACCGGTGCGAATTATTCCAGAAATCTCTAGCAGAACAATGGCCCCGACTTCTGATGGCATGTAATGTGTTCAAGTTCCAGTGAGTTGTTAAAATTTTTAAACTTCTGAACGCTTTTATTTACCATTAAAAGAATCCGGGTAATTTGAAGGAAATACACCAAAGTTTAACAATACGTAAATCATAGAGAAATACATATAGAACGGAAAATAAAAAAAAAACTCAAACAAAAAAAAATTCTGAAAATAATTATACATACGAGTGTTATTTTTCTTAATAATACATTAATACTTAGGTTTTTGACAACTGAGTTAGGCTTTTGACAGAAGAGTTTCCGATATATGTGTACTTATCTATAATGTAAATCTAAATAATTACTTGATACAAATTAAAAGACTTTGAGCCTATTTACATTACATATTAATCTATTTGTTCCTTAAAAATATTTCAAAACTGACAACAATTTAGAAGCAAAACTTGAAAAATCCCTTACTCTACACATCTAGCCAACAAATAAAAAAGTAGCTGTAATTTATCGCACGAAAAAGTGCAAATGCAAATAGGCTCTTTGTAGAAAAAGAATCCCATATTTCCGAAAAATATTAAGAAAATATCAATAATATGGGAATTTGTGGATTTTTTCCCATTGGAACAATATTTGGTCCAATTTGCTAATTGATTAAAAGATTTTGTTTTGATATTATTAGTCGATTACATACTAAAAATAAAAAAATCCAAAAAATTATTATTATTGCATATTTTTATTTATTTGTTTGTTTGCCTGTGACTTATAGGAACCTAAACCACTAGACTGATCCTCTTGAAATGTTTACTGTGTGTGTTCCTCTATATATGGAAGGAAAAATATCATACTTTTTATTTTGAAATTTTAAGTGGGCGTGTTATTATGATATGTCTACAGAACTATAATTGTAAAAGCCGCAAAACATCGCGAAATTTACTTCGGTACCACTGTGCGCATCTTGGCTAAAAACTGGCGGAAGTGGGAAAATGAGCGTGGAACCACCACACTAACTAAATGTATATATTCCATTAGAACTATAATTGCGACAGTCTTCAAACTTTATAGGAATCAATTTCGTATCAGTCCATGAAGTTAAACCAAAAATTGGCTTGGATCGGTACAGGGGGTGAGTCACATCCCATACAAAGTAAACAGATATTTCTAAATACCTTAAATATCAAACTTTTTATTTCATTACGATACGGATAGCGAAGTACGGGGTTTTCCAGCTTGAACAAATATTCAACGGGCAGCTGAATTTTATTTTATTTGTTAAATAATACTTGTACTTACTACCTCCAATAGCTTAGAGTACAGGATCGGGCAAGATAAAAAATATTTCACACAATCATATTAATTTTTGATTGAAAAAAAATTATGAAGGACAAAATATGAATATTTTTCAACTCCTACGGCGTTCCTTTAATCAATACAATGACAAAAACTAGAGACTTTTTTTTATCGACTTTTGGCCACACAAATGGACATTTGGCCATACTGTGCGCTGTTATCAAAAAAACTGGAGAAGGGTGAGTAAAATTGATGAAAATTTAATTTTCAAATGCGACTCCTAAGCTTTATGAGATAATTTCTAGCTACGACGAGGATTTTTGAAAATCTATATGTGTAATTTTTTTGAAATCGGAACACAAACGAAGAATGTAACATACATGAGGTGTCCTACTTTGGGGACCCCTGGCCGCGCCTCTTGTGAATCCACGAGGTCCAAATTTAAAACAGGAACACTTTCTCTTTACGCATGTGAAATTTCATTCAAACCGTTTAGAAGCTACAGATTTATTTCAAATTTTTTTTCTATACCACTGTGCGACGGTTGAAAAATAACTGTAGCACATTAGCAGAAAGTTACCAAAGAATTAGTTTTTGCAATCGGAAGTTGGGTCATTTGGCAACACTATATAAAGACCACATTTGGCCCAGTGCTGGCAAAAATATGCAAATTTTTGAACACTTCGCCTAAACTCAAAATTTCGATGAAAAATTAGGTGCAATTCGGTTAGCCCCAAGGCGTTTCATTTTAAGGCTATTCTTATTGAGATACCAATCAACAAATTATAAATTCAAATTATAAAAATTGTTTTCCAGGAGCAATGGCAAATAGCGGTTTTCGTTCAAGAAAATACAAAAAATCCACATTTTCTCGATTATTTTTATATCCAGCATCAAAAAATATCTGTCTGAAATTTTTCACAAATACTCTCTGTTGATAAGGTATTGAAAATGGGTAATATCGGTATATGATTTCAACTAGCCCCAATACAAATGTTCCCCCGGAATATTGTTTGAGTAGTCATAAATATGTTGATAATGGGGCAATCATGATAAAATTTTGCACAAATTAGTTTTAAGTAATGAAATTATACTGTAAATTATGGCGAAAATCGGGCAACATTTGTATGTAGTCCCCATACAAGGTCCCTCTTAGAAAATGACTTGAACATTCATAATTGTCTTATAATAAAGTCGTGATTGGATATAAACAAATTTTATATGAACCTAAATCTTCCTACCAACTTTTGTGAGAAACGGCCCATAATTGACCCAATCAAAAAAAACATTGGTAGGTATACAAAGCCGAATATAGTATATCAAGATGTTAAGGATTATTACTACAATTAGAATACTGGTGGAAAAAATTGTCTCTGCAAGCATTGGTAATACTTAGTAGTCAAATGGGTGGTACGATTACTACAGTACTTTTGTTAATAGCTGGATTATTGTTTAATATAGCACTCCTCTTACATATAGCATTTTGTTTGCATTCGCGTAATTCTAAATCCGAAAAACCCACTGACATAATTTAAATCAACTCGAATGTTTCAAGTCCAATATGTATTTACAATAAAAATGTCTTGTTTACATTTACGTTTATATTGTTATAAAAACAATGCTTTCAATTTCCATTACTATCAAATACCTATTTACTTTTGAAAAACAAACAAATGACTTTACAGCATTTGAAACTTACATTGTTACACTTTAAATCTCAAACGGGGAAAACAAAACAACCAAAACATTTAACAACAATGTCAATCAGTTACAATCAAAGGGCCGAAATTGGAAACATTTATACCACGATTAAGACATAAATCATGTAAAATTATACAGTTTTGTGTCTTGTTACACTACTGACACACAAAAAACAACAGAAACGATTTGTTTGGATTTCATTCAACATTGTCATACGAGTATGGAGCATGGAGTAAGTAAGTACCAACCAATATATACTACGTACTTGTTCCACATAAAGACAGGCAGTCGTCAGTCAGGCACATGGATGTAAATATTTTAGAGATAGACGGACATAACTTATATTCATATTCAATAAACATAAATTTTATGTTGTTGTCTTTAGTTACATATTTAGTTATTCATAAAAAATAAATATGATCGACATAGTTAAGACAATAAATACTGCACTTACATACACACATTATTAAAGTACTCGTGCATACATTACCCAACAGTTCTTGAAGACTGCCCCAAGCTAGTGATATTACCTATCATTTAGGGTGACAACTAGTTATATAACTAGCTACGTGACTAGTAGCGAGCATGCCATAAGCTGAACTTTTTTGATTACAAAGAGACTGTCTGGCAAAGTAGTCAATGCATTGAATTCACATATTGGTTACATAGCGTCAGTTACCGTGTGGAGTTCTCAGTCTTAGTATGGAGTTCTCAGTCTTTCCGTTCTCAGGAGTTCTCAGTCTCCCATCGGTCGCGTCCCAGGTGGAGTCTAGTGATACTGTTTTCTATAATAGGTCACTGGTCCTGACAATTTCATGAATAATCCATACCCTTACGCGCATACTCGTGGGAACAATATGAACACTAAAAACAAAAATGATATTAACAAACAAACAAAGACAACAGCAGGAAGTCAGCAGGGGAAACCTATGCTGGCTGAATGCAAAAAATCAGCTGTCTAACCTCCAGGTGATAGTCTGATCAAAAGCAGTGAGGTAGCCTTGGACTTCAAGCCTTGCACCTCCAAAGCTGCAACAACACTCCCTGCTTCGGGCACAGTCGATAAGACAGCTGTCCATGCGACAATGTTACAGGATGGATCGTCAAACCAGAAGTCGGGTCCAACCTCTGTAACCTCTGTAACCTCTGTAACATGGTTCCAAGTCGGTCGATGCGCTAACTAACGACGAGTTGTCGAAATTAAGCTGGGCTAAGGCCATGCTGACTGAGCTGGACAGTTCGGATCCTCCAACTAGCACAAATGTAGCGGACCAAGCCGCAACTGTCGGGTCTAAACGGCAACGCTCGGAGGAGGAACCACTTCAACAGCAAACCCAACAGCCGAAGACTAAATGTCCGAAGCAAGAGGCTCGCGCGATAAGAAGACCCTACAGTGAGGTTGCTCGCAACCCACTAATAAGGGCTATTATCGACAGGAGCGTTGAGGACGGAGCTATCTCCCAGGAGAAATGGTCCATCCTTGCAAAACGACGATACTGGCTGGTATCAAGGCCATGTAAAATTGCTAGCATGTACAAATGACCGCTCAGCTCTATTGCTACAATCCCTAGGGAAATTGTAGCCCGGCGGGAAACTGGACGTGATCCCGGTAAGTGAGATACCTCGCAGACCGAGATCACTCGCAGTTATACCGGCGGAACCACATGTACCTGAGGAAATCCTTGCGTACATTCAGAGCGGGAATCCTGACCTACCGACCCACAATTAGAAAGGGGTCAAGGTCTCCGCTCCTGAATGTGCGAACAGGAAGGTGGTCGTGGTTATAAACAAGGAATCATTGGCCCCACTGCGGGAGAGTCAACGCCGAATATACTACGGATTTAATAGTATTAGGCTGCGCGTCTATCGTGGTGACGACAAGATCGACCCCGAAACTTCTGAGGTTCTGATTTAGATGGAGACCTAATCAAACTCCGGTATGGTATGGAGATCTATTCCGTGGTGTGAGTGAAGTGGAGGACGAGGACGCTCTTCTGGACTCTGATCCAGAAGACGTGGATGTAACCGTCGTCTATGACCCCGATTATGGTGAAGGTGATCCAGGTTAACCTTCATCATTCTAAAGCAGCATATTACAAGGATGATATGGCCTGCGTAGGACTATAGACGCACGTCATATCTACTTCGACTACAACGAATACGACTCAGCAATATGGTGGCGATGATCACCGGACATTGCACTTTCGGTCTCCATGCTGCAAGACTTGGGTTACCTTATAACGACTTCTGCAGAAGTTGGAAGAAACTATTCTACACTTATTTTGTAATTGTCCGGCACTTGGCGATCTACGGGCCAGACTTTTAGTAACCTCTCCGGGCTATCAGTAAAGGAACTAAAGTGCATAGACGCCTTTATTAGGGAAAACAGGTGGTTGCTAAGACCGGACTTCCAAATTGCACCTCATGGCGACTCGACATCTGTCCCTACCCAACAGCATGGGTGGGGACAACAGTCTGTGTTACTTGACTCTCAACATCCTCTCCTCTTATTCCTCCAATTTCTTTAAATTTCTTCTATAGAATTCCTTTCTTCTACTTCAAATTCTCTCCTCTCTGTGTTTCATTTTCTTTCAGGTACCACATAGTTAACGATTATTGGACCCAAGTGAGCTGTACCAACGAAGGTTTTGGACGACTGCCTGATAACCTAACCTACCTTACTAACTACCTAACCAGTTACTTAATCAGCTATGTACATAACTAGTAGTTTTAATATGTACGGGTGCTAATTGACCTCAAATAGTTAGTTAAAAAGACATATCATGGAGAGTTCAATAACCGATTGCTTGTAAACAACACTTCCTCCGACAACTCTCCAATAGATTACTTCTGGTGCGTAAAATAATTACTTTTTAAAGTGCAGTACAAAATAATCGTTTAAAGTGACCACACTCTAGATTACTTAGAGACACTTAAGTGACAATTGTCTTCAAGCTAGATTGTATGAAATGTACAAAGTAACCAATTGACTTTTCTCTGCACTACTAAGAGCACACATGTGTCAAATGACGCAAAAATAATAAATTGGAGTCAACCAAGTGGTCAGACATTAATGACAATTACTGTATATAAGGGATACATTAACTACTTGCTTAACTGCTGGGTACATACTGTACAGTGTGCAACTGAGATGCAGATTTGTACTCACAACCAGTAACAAATCATGGGTGGTAAAAATAACAAATCAACTACAGTATTTATCACTTGACATAAGTGGAGCAAAAATATTGTATATAAGACACATTCAGGTAGATAGATAAACATAAATACATAACTGTCTATATGTATTTATAAGGCACAGTGCTCTCGAAAACAGTTAGAATAACTGCAAAGGTAAACACGCAGAAAATTATATGGAAAAACTGTAATGAATCTTAAATACCTATGTGTAACTTGGAGGAAAAAGAATTTATAAATAAATATTTTCACTAATTAAAATTTGTTTAATTAGCTGAAGATTTTTTTAGAGCTAAACTGTTTTATATTATTTGTATGACAGCAAAGAAATAAAAACTCTTATGGGAGAATGATTCTACGAAGGCCTTGACACCAAAGTTCTAAAATGGATTTTGAATTGGAAATTCCGAAAATTTAAAAATTCCACTATAAGAACCTCCCTATTTAAGAGTTTTGGTATTTCAAGCAGTTGGCATAAAATATATTTCAACAATTCTCCCTTAATAAATTTCCATTTATATACAAAATTTATATACAAAAAATATCAATCCTATTTAACAACATATGAATTTAAACAAAGCAAAACTACTTTTGAAAAATAATACTTATGCGTAGACCTGAACAAGTAAAAATTCCTTGCTAACGGACCCATTAAAGAAAACCATATTTTAAAATATTTTTCTTGCAACTCCAGCATCACTGTGAGAAATATTTGTATGCTGTATGTGAACGAGAAAAAAATATTTATATTTATGCTTTAAGGTACAAACATTTAAAAATAAATAAATACGAATAAATAAACAAAGAAAGAGAGAAAAAAAAACTAAACCCATAAATACAATAATGATAAACCAAAAACTAAATGCAAACTTAGGAATACGACTACAAATTGAACTTGCATGAATTTTAAGTGTTTTTAGTTGTTTTCGTTTTCTTGTTTTTTTTTTTCTCAACTCGCTCGTTATTTTTTGCCATTTTATTTTTTTTTTTTAATGAAATTTGCATATTTCACTTTGAGTCGTGGATTTTTTTAGTGTGGCCCAGAGTTTAATGCGTCCAAGATGTGTGTGTAAGTGTTTATTTGTCCGTATGTTGGCATTTCTGGGCTAAAAGTAACTCTATTGATACGAGCTTAACACATTCATTCATTTGTTCATTCAGTTTTATTCACGTTCACATCGAACGTAGGTCAGAATCAGTCAATCGAAGTTTAGATTGTATTTTAGTGTCGTTTATAACGTTTTTTTGTTTTTTTTTTAAGGCATTTAAGTTATTGTGTCAGTATTTATATTCATTCCATTTGAGGTTGTTTTTAATTCAAATACACAAGAATTTAATTCAATTTATTAAAATATTACATGAAAAATTCATTTACTTCAAAAAATAAACTTACAAAATAAGAATAATTAAACTACGTATGTATAATACTGACATCATTCAAATTTTAAAAGTAAAAGTGTTTGCTGCTTGCAACCTTAATTGTATTTTTGTTTTTAATTTAACAAACAATATCAAACTATGGGGGCCTTTTGGTGCATATCTGTTGAATTAATTGAAGGAATTAAATTTTGTGATTGCAGAAAAGTTTAAGAAATGATATCAGAGAAATTTCTATATTTAATAACAATCGTTTATCATAACATTTCTAGTTTGTATAATAATATTCCAGCCGTCGGGAATGGATTGAGCAATGCACAAAAATGAGATTTATGGTCTTGTTCAAGTGAGCTCATTCCACGACCTAAGGAAGCGTAGCTGAATGCTACCGGGCGCGTCCACAGGTTGCGGATAGTGGAAAGTTTCTTAGATATGCGGAGCAGCTGCCATGGCAGTTGAGGACTATTGCTCAATTTAGCTTTTAATACATATCCGTTCAATTCCTATTGAAAAGAAGAAGTACTAACACAATCCCACCATCAAATAAGATTGGGGGTTTATTGATATTGTCATTTCGTTTGTAACACATCAAAATATTTATCGCATATCCACATCAGTTTATATATTCTTGGTCCTCATAAAATTCTAAGTCAATCCAGCTATGTCTGTGCGTCCGTCCGTCTGTCTGTTGAAAACACGATAGGGCCCAAAAGAAACGAGTTATCAAGCTGAAATTAAAATACTCTCTGTTGATAAGGTATTGAAAATTGGCAATATCTGTCCGGAATAATGTTTGAATACTCATAAATACATTAATTATGTGGCAATTCAGATACAATTTTGCACAAATTAGTTCTAAGTACTCTGAAATTATGGCATAAAGTATAGCGAATGTTGGATAGTAATTCAGACACATTTTTTTCAACAAGATCGGTCAAAAACTCGCTGAGTTAGAGTGGGTCAAAATTTTACATTTTTGCCAAACAGGTGTTTTTTTCTCATCCATGTAACTTATTACCTATTGTTCTTAGCAAAATCTATCCCAAATAGTATTTCTTCAATCTTTCAAAAAAAAAATTAAAAAAATGTTTGATATTTTTTTTCAAAATCAAACACTTTTTTGACTCTTATTTCAAAATGGGCCCTTTTTCTCAAAAGAAAGCTTAGACCTTTTTCTTTAAGAAATTTTTGGATGTGAGTGGGATATCTCTCAAAATAAATGTTTCGTTACTCAAGACATATGTTAGGTTAGGTCTTCAGGTAGCCATCCAAAGCTTTTCGTCCTGAGGAAGATAAAGAAAGTAGAGAAGAGAACACAGAGGCAAATAAGAGAGAATATAATCGATAAGAGCAATTGTTTATGGAAATTATGGAAATTGGAGAAGAAGTTTACAGGGCGCAAACCATCATGCAACAGAAGCGGGGACACTTTGAGGTGCAATTTGCATGTCCGGTCTAAATTACCATCTGCTTTTCCTAAAGAAGGCATCTGCCTTAATTTCCACCCAGATAGTCCGGAGAGGCTGATAAAGGATCTTTAAAAGTCTAGAACGCAGATCACCTAGTGTCGGGCAGTTACAGAAGAAGTGTAGCATGGGTAACGAAGGTGCAATGTCCGGTGATCATCGCCACCATATTGCTAAATCGTATTCATTGCAAGCCGAGTAGATACGACCTGCGTTTACAGTTCAACGCAGGCCATATCTTCCTCGTGATCACACAAGTTAATTCGTTAACCCACCGCTGTTGAGCGGTGGGCTAATTCCGACAGCGGAATGCCACATAGGAAGTATATGTCATCTTCCGACATCAAGGTTACTCAAGACATACAATTTTCGATTTTTTTTTTTAAACAAAAACTTTTTTTACTTATTTTTTGCTCAAAAGCAAGCTTAGGTCTTTTCCTGTAAGAGCTTTTTGGTCGCTTAGTTGGTTACGAGTAGGATATCTATCAACATAAATGTTTTGTAACTCAAGACATACAATTTTTGGGTTAAAACATTTAAGGTGACAACCACCCATGACGAAACTGCAATAAAAAACTGTTTAATTTTGTACATTCTTCGGTTTCGGTTTAGGCGTTGCACAGTGGTATAGAAAAAAAAATAGGGAAATAAATCTGTAACTTCTAAACCTTTAGTCAGATTTGAATGACTTATGACATGCGCAAAGAAGAATTGTTGCCGAGTCTAATTTTTGAATTTGGACTACGTGGGCTCACCAAGGGTGCGGTCAAGGGTCTCCAAAACAGGACACCTCGGGTATGCTCAATTTTTAAAACGATTGATAACAAATATTTCCCGATTTTCTCCATTTTCCTTTTGTTGAATTAATAATAATTGTATATATCAAACAGAAAAAGCATTTTTTAAAAATCTTGACTGGCTCCAACGTAATATGCATTTGAATTTAAAAAATTCAAAAAAGTTGATTTTTCGCTAGTTTTTGGAAAAAAAATTACTAAGAAGATGTATTAGAAATTTATCCTTCTTTAAAAGCTAACTTTATTTTAAATATTCTAAATGAAAACAAATTTGAAAATTGTTGATACGGAGGGGACTAGGTCTGTCCAAATAACGCCTATTTTTTATGTAAAATTCAAATTTATGGCAAACATTCTCAAATCACATAGTCGATATCAAAATATAGTAACCCATTTTAGATGGCCAAATATGTTCCTAATTATTTTGTAAAGTGTTCCGATAACCCCGCCCCTGGCCAAAAAAATAAAAAGTCCCATTTTTGGGATTTTTCAACACTTTTTTGGGAATTGTGGGATTTCAGAATACAAATTTCAAAATTTGTTTTTATTTTTCCATTTGCAATAGAAAAATCTATATAACTGTAAAATTTCAATAAAAAATATTCATAAATAAAAATTTAATTTCAATTTGAAAAATTTGTATCTTTGCAATTTTAATTTTCAAATGCGAATATCTCCTAAGTTATAATTGATAGCTACGACCATGTTTTTTGTAGTCCCCTTCGAGGGTATTCTATATATGTATTTTTTTTTTAATCGGTACACTGACGAAGAAATAGGATTGTTTTAAAAATTGAACATACCCGAGTTGTCCTAAAATTCATTCAAATCTGACTAAATCTAACCGAGGATCGCTTAATACTCAAACATTTCACAACACAGATTCCAGCAATTAATCAGACCCAGATTTAACTCTTTAAATTATACTCTCTATAACTGTTTAAGTTAACATTTATTGTTGTTCTTTGAGAAAAAGATGGATGTATTAAATCGAATATCTTAGTATTAATACAAGTCTAACATCACAGTATTTAGAGCCTCCTTTAATCGATTTAAAATCATTAAAATAATGATCGTGCTGTAAAGTAGTAAGTAGTAGTTTTATCTCGTAATACATAAATGGATTCGAAGAGCGAGTAATAAACTGTCTTATTTAAAAACTCTACAATTTTTTGAAACAAAATGTGTTTCTTAACGTTGACAGAATTTCGTCATCAATATTTGTATGATTATTAACTAATACGCATTTTTTTATGCTATTTCTGTAACAAATTCGCAAGAAAAACATTTTATTGATCCAATATATTGTCGATTGAAGCCTAAGTTTATTATTTTTATTAAAAACTAGCTGACCCGACAGACGTTGTCCTGTCCATATATTAGAAAAAATGTTTGTGTTCGATTTGTGAATTTGTGAGAAGCTGTTTGAATTATGAAAAAATAGTAAAAAGAGACAAACAACGTACTTTTAAATGATAATTTTTATTTATGTAGGTTTGAGGTGTGTTTAAATTACATTTGATTTGAAAATATGTACAATATATGGTGTTATATTTACATTTTGATTGAAAGATCGATGTTCAGGAACCAATTAAAATAAAGAAATACTTTTTTCTGTTGCTTTGCAGTGATATCGTAGTTTCCGTCATTGCAATGCTTTATGATACACGACATTTTTAGTTTTGTTGCCTGGCGCGTAAATAAATAATGCTGATGGTGTTCCGACACGGGAACAGGCGACATACAATTGACCATGCGAGAAGCATGGATTTTCAAGGTTAATGCCGCAAACACGCAATGACTGCCCTTGAGATTTATTAATTGTCATAGCGAATGCAAGCCGTACCGGAAACTGCAATCGTTTAAAATCGAATGGCATGTCGGTCAGAGCCATTGGGATCCGTGGTATCAAAACGTCTTCTCCTTTGTACTTTCCTTTAAGTATTGTTGCTTCGATGACGTTGTTCATCAGGTTTTTTACCGCAAGTCGGGTGCCATTACAAAGACGTGGTTGGTTTATGTTTCGTAACATTATGATTACCGATCCGACTTTCAGTTGGAGATTGTGAGGCGGTAATCCGGGTAATTCCAGCGAGTTTAAAAACTCGGTTGGATAGTTGACAACATCATTTTGGGAAGTAACGGAATCCACCGATTTGTACGTCATCAATTCGACAGCAATTTCACCTTGAATCTTAAAATTCAATTCGTCGACATCAATGTTTTTCGCAGCCAATATAGCACGTTCGCTCAACCAATCATGATTTTTGTAATTTTGTGCAATGTTTGGAAATACCTTTCGGATTAGCTCGGATTTTGATTCGGTGAACTGACAGAAACCGGGGGGAAATTGAATGCAACCGGTCGAAATGTCAACCGGGATTTTGCCGTTGCCAATGTCCAGCAATTGTTTGGAAAATGCTTCTCCAGATTGATCGTTCTGCAGCTCGACACGCATGTTCACAGTCAATTTGAGTTTCTTGAAGTGTTTCCACAAAACGGACGACTTCAAACATGCATTAAGTTCATCGGCTGGCGTTGACCGTGGAATCACTGGCAATGTTTGCCGAAAATCCCCTGCCAACAGAATCATTGCACCACCAAAACGGCTTTGATTGTTTCGTAAATCTTGCAAAGTTTTATCTAATGCCTCCAAAGACTTTTTATGCGCCATTGTACACTCATCCCAAACGATTAGTTTGCTTTGCTGCAAAACTTTGGCCATTGCACTGTTCTTGGAAATGTTGCATGTTGGATTTTCATTGATGTGCAACTTCAATGGCAACTTGAGTGCTGAATGGGCAGTACGACCGCCTTCCAACAACGTAGCTGCAATTCCTGATGAAGCAAGTGCAAGTGCAATATAATTCTGCGAGCGTATCGTGGCCAAAATCAACGCAATCAAAAAAGTTTTTCCAGTTCCACCGGGAGCATCCAAAAAAAAAATTCCTCCAGTTCCATCTTTCACAACTTTCATAAGAGTGTCGTATGCATATTTTTGTTGTCGATTCAACAGTGGAACGTTTGTTCGTACTAATTCCTTCAAGGCATCGCAATCATATTGTATTTCGCGTCGCAACTCTTGATTAAATACGTCGTGCATCGGTCGATTGGTAGCTGCCATGCCTAACTCAGACAATACCTTGTTCGCCATCATCAAGCACATGTCCTCAATTAAAATCAAAGCCTCGTTGTAAATTTCCTCATTCAGTTGCAAATTTGGATTTGATGTTCTAATACGCACCTGATGCAAAATATCATCACACATGGCATCTTTGTATTTGCTCCATAAATCAGTCGGTTTGGATGGGCAGCATGTTGAAACAATTATCGAAAACAGTGTTCGTATTTGATGAGCATTTGATGAAAGCACAGCATCTTCGAGGGTGCATTCCCAATGAGCGTCATTCTCCAACAATCGCAAGCGTTGACATGCTTCTCTATACGTGTCACACAATTCACCATTTATAGTTCTCAAATCTTGGAATGATGTTGGGCCACGAACGTTGACTAATAGCAAACGCAAATAGAAACACTCATCGTTTCTTGGATGAACTGTGTAAATACGACCTAATGCGTTGGTGGAAAATAAATTGGGGAAACCTGGAACAGGATTTCCTTGTTTCCGTCGTTGAAATTTCTTTGTCGATTGATTCCAAGTATAATATCTTGGCATTTCGGAGTATAGTAACGTTCGGGCAAATTCATCGTTCCTGCACATTTCAAAAAATCTGGTCAATGTTGTAGGTGGCGGTCGATCAACTCGTTGTAATACATTCTCCTCAGTAAAGTACACTCTTTGACCATTTTCCAAATGTACGGCTAAATGAATAACAGAAGGATGTCTTTCATGAATGCTAAATGAAAAAATGCGCCAAATTGCTTCGTTACTACTAACATAGCGGCCCATTTGAAATTGAGTGACTTCATCGATGGAATTCTCCGCACTAACTCCAATCACAGCCATGTCACTACCTTTGGTCACATATTTGCAGATGTATTTGATGGATTTCACGGAATGGCAAGATTCGACGTTGATATGTGCTTTGAATGTTTTGGAGAGTAGTGGCGAATACGGAACAATCCAACGGTTATCAATTTGAATGTCCTGCTGATTCACTTTCACCATTGTTGATCTTCCATTGTCAGCAATTGAACGGCGACGATACAGTGGGTAACCATCATTTCCGGTAATTGTTTCAGCTACTAATGGCCTTGGATAACGCTTCGAACATTTGCCGTCGACCATACACGGAGAAAGGATATTTAATGATCCACAGGGACCATGAATCATGTTTTTAGTAACAACCTCGTGCAAGCCTGGATCTTCTACTTCATCAGGAATTTCAGCTGATATCACATCATCGATTTCATTCGGTCTTATCTTCTCAATCAACCAAATGAGGATATGCGCGTGTGGTAGTCCGCGTTTTTGCCACTCTACTGAATACATCCAGCAGCGCGTCTCGCCGAACACGCGATACTTCACAATGAAATCCATCAGTGATTTTAATTTTTGTTTGAAGACTCTCGCGGTGACGTCATGGCGATCGATGGGTGATTGGCCAGGGAATAATTCTTGCCGAATTTCTATCCACTGTGGATTGCAAGTGAAAGTTATGAATAAATCTGCTGTACCGTAGTGTCGAACGTAGGTTATAGCATCCTGAGCATATTCATGCATATGGCGAGGACTTCCGACGTACGTTGCTGGGAGAATCGTCATCCGGCCGATATTGTGTGCGTTCCCGTCCACATTTATGGCATCTCGAAGGTGTATGTACTCTTCGGAACGCAGTTTTTTCTGGTTCAATCTAATGAATGTCAATCTTTCTGTTTCTATTTTTACATACATATCGACAGCATATTGGTGGAAAAGACGACGACATTTCAATATGTGATTGTCCTCATTTTCACGAACAATCAGTCGAAATGCATAATAGTTCATTGAACTTACTTTTTTGTTTGTTTCAGCGCCTGTACATTAATTTTCGCGTCAATAAAATTAATTGATCTTATAATAGAAAAAATATAGATTTGATATTCACCTGTAAGCGGATTTATCATTTTGATCGAGAAATGATAACCGTCTTCACCTTGCCAAAATATGATTGGATATTGTAACGCATCATATGATCGGTGAGTTTCGTACACACGCTGCTGCTGATTATTTCGTCGATGTAGAACGATATCACGTGATTCCAAATTTTCACCAACGACGACAATGGCGACATCATCAATTGTTGGTGCATTGAAACGTCTTGCGTGTTCTCCCGTAGGAGTCTTATCGGCTCTGATAACAATTTTGTGATTATCAGAGGGCATGCGGTCTAGTGCGGTTTTGAACAATGCAATCAATTGATTGTGTTGATGGAAAAAAGTTTGCAGTTGCTCAACAATTGGTCTTTTTACCGAACTGTTGTATGCACAACGCTGTTCTACTTCTTGTGGAGCATTGCCCATGAAGTAAATCTGCAGAAATTTATAGTCAGCACCCGGAACTGGCAAAAGCGAACCTGCTCGATGATATATTTGACCTTGAATCTGTAATGTTTAATTTACATAAGAAAACAAAATAAAATGCTGTAAGTGGTGAAATTACCTTGAAAGTAGGCATGAAATTATCCGGAATCACATTTGTTGCGCCAAATGAAGTCATTTGGAAACAATTGTTGTAGTTCTGGATTTGTGTTAGGAAATGCTTGGAATGAGCTCCTGTTCCAGAAACCAATGAGAGCAATGGCTCTGGTGGTGGAATCAACGGTGTCAATTTCACTTTGCCACTTGCGCAACACAATCCAGGAGTTTCATTTTTATATTTCAATGCCTTACAATGTGGGCACACAACGCTCATCGAACCAATAGCAACGGAATGGTCTGCACTGTAATCGACTGTCCTGTTGTAATGAAATGCAGCTCGATGAGTATTTAACGCAACATTTGTTTCTCTTCTTGCACGTACATTTGAATTAATTATCACTCGGTTGGATTCTATAGAACGATTGTGTCTCATTCGATGCATATCTACTTCGTTTGCATATTCTCTTTCTTCTTGTGTACGTGCAGAACGTGTTTGTGATAATCGATTTCGTTCAATTTCATTTCGCTCTTCGAGTTGTTCCGCAGTTTGATTAGATCGAAAATACGCTTGATTTGAAGCATTGCGAGTTCTGCGACCTAAATTGCTCCTTCTTATTGGCGGCATTACAATGCGATAGAATTTATTGACTTTGCTCTTACCTTTTAACCGTTTATAACTTCAAAACCCACAGTCTATAGTAGGTTAATCTATAAATTTGTTTGAGGTAACACGATTTAACTTATTTCAATTAATGAATTGATTGCAATGTACTTACAATGGAATCTTAATTCAAAAAAAAACTTATCACCGTTAGTTAACTTTTTTAGAAACACTTTAAACTTTTTTTAATTCACAATTAACAATTGCACTTATTTTATTTTTCGTCCACCGATTAATTTGATCAACAATTTGACAATAAGCAGTCAATCAACATTTGCACATTTACCAAAATAAATTGGAATGTAAATAAAAAAGTAACGGTATTTTCGGACAAATCACGAAACAATACAAAAGTAATAACAAATGAGTTATTTACAACATAAGAATATCCCAGAAAAAACTTTACTTACAAATAAGCCGAAAAATAAGGAGAATTTGACAAATCGGTGCAGCCGTTTTCCGATTTTAGATAAATCGAAAAAAGTGGGCGTGGTAAATTTTTCTTTCAGTAAAAACTTAAATTAGATTACTACGATCATTTAAATAAAAGATTAGCCATATCGGTGCAGCCGTTTTCCGATTTTAGATAAATGGAAAAAAGTGGGCGTAAAAGTGGGCGTGGTCAATTTTTCTTTCCGTAAAAACCTAAGTTGGACTATGACGAACATTTCAGTAAAAAAATTGTCCAAATCGGTCTAGCCGTTCTCAACTGATGCAATTACCAACGAACGACAATTGATTTTTATTTATATAGAAGATTGTGATATTATGCAGACAAATATACATTTTGAAGTAAAATATAACAAAATGTGGAAATAAATTGATTAGGGTGTAAATTAACTTGCCCTTACTTGTAGTAGTACTTGGAAGTCAATACTAAGTTTTAGCTGCAAGTAGATTTTGTATTGAATTAAATTTAATTTACTGATATTTCAGTTATTCATGTGTTTGAAGTATCTTATCTTTACTTTTTCGACTATGAAAAAGATGTAAACTTTTCTTTATCAGTAAAAATCTTATAAAAAATAAAAATTCTTAATTTCATTGTTAATTTTAATTGTATAAAAATATATGATTAAATAACACGTCTTTACTTGTATATCTGATATAGATTTTAACTGTATTTAAGACTTTATAAAACATACAATTATTAAGTAATTCATGTGATAATATTTATTGATAATTCATAAACATCATGCAAAAAAAACGTCTTTAAATGTTGCAGAAATAATTTCCGCAACTAATCGTTTTTGAATTAAAATGCTTTGTACAGATTTATTAAAATTCAGGCTTTTAACACAAATGTTTTCTTAAACAACATTTATTTTAGAGATACTTCATTCAGCACCATTCCTTTTACTTCTTAGTGCTGAAGTTAAATACTGTGTAGGCATTTCTCAATTATTGCTGACTAGGTCAACTAAAGTACATACTACTGTTTGTTTATTCTGCATAAAAATATTTACATTTTAAAAAAAAACACTCATAAATCACTGCCCACTTTTTTTGAAAATAAATTTCATATTAAAATAAAAACTTAAGTTCATTACCATCAAAACATTAATTTACATTTAGAACAACAGCAATTGAATAAAAAAAAATAAATTTATTTGACAATGACCTTCAACTTTATCATTTTTTTTTTTTTTTTTCGTTCAATGTTCAATAAAATCTAGAAAATATTAAAAAAATAAACTCTTTTGCTGCCATAAAGACTACTCGAACTAAACTAAAAAAAAAAAAAGTATTGTTAGTAAAAGGTGGCTGGCTGCAAATAGCTACATAAATATCCAAGTAAATAAGTGAGGGAATGAATGACTGAATAAATATTAAGAGTATGAAGTCATTGAACGTCTAAAGTAGCAGCAGCCAGCGATTTAATATGAAAATCGTGAATGTCTATTGACACCTGCATAAAGCGTCTTGAAGTACCACGTTTTTACGTAGACCGACACCGACTAAATATTGATAGGAAACTAAATCGTAATGAAATAAAATGCAACCAAATGAAATGAAATAAAAATTTCAAACATAAAAAAATACAAATGTTCCAACACTAAACAAACAAAAAGATACAAACAAACAAACAAACAACAAATATCATTTGCAATTAACGACAATAAAAAAACCAAAAGATAACGTTTTAATTAGAAATATTAATAATAACAACAACAAAAACAGAAATATAAACAAAGTTTAATTAAACTTTACCCACCCAGGTATCAAAAAAAAAGTAACCAATACTATTAAATACAAACATATTTATGTGGCTGCCACATACAATGTGGGATAAATGGATGTATCTTTGGTTAGTCGGTTGGTTTGTTGGTTGGTTGTCTGATTCGCTGCAGTAGTGATCAAGGCCACATACACCTACATACAAGTCATAGATACCAAATGTATCTACAAGCATAAACCAACCAACTAACAAGTCTTGCAAACACATGTACGGACCGTTGGACGGACATTTAAAGAATTGATAAATTTTTTATGATTTAATGTGTTTTGTTTAATTTTTTATTATTTAATACAATTAAATTCGAGAATTTTTATATTTTCGCAATAGATACATTGTGTTTGAAGTTATTTGAAAATGTTTTTTTTTTTAATTTGAATTAAAAAAATATATATTTTAAAGTACGAGAAATATTTAGTTTCATACATTATTTTAAAAGTTTGTGATTTTACATAAGTGAAGGAAAACTAAAAAGCTGTAAGTTTTAATTTTCAGGAGAAAAAACATTATGAACGAACGCCAGGTAAAAAATTGTGATGACCGTCTGTAGATCTACTCCACCCATGCGATCATTGTATTCTCGAATAATTTGAGGGCAGTTGATTTCGATGAATTGATTCTGCTTTCTATCATACCGAGGAACCTTTGATTGTTGTTCACCAGGATTGATTCTTCTGAAACTTTCAATACCTGCATATGTAGATGAAGTATTCCATAATACAGTATTCACATCGACTCCATGGATTGAGGTCATGTATTCTATGCAAAATCATCTCTGCCCTTTGTTTATTTTGCTGTCGGTCGTCAGCTTACTCAAAAGCAAATCATGATCACCAAGAAATATGACAAAAATTATTAGTACCTCACATTGTGGCCAAACCATTTAATCGTCTGGCTCGTAAATAGACTAACATCGGCTTGCCCCATAAAAAGATCGAACAAAATTTAAAAAAAAAATCAATAAACCTAAATATCTCTTCAACTAATATAGATAACCTACATAGGTACGTGTATTTTTTTGTAGATCTTCTTAAGGACTATTTATATTTTAAATATCAGCTCATTTGGATCATAGATAGATTTTTGACTGAACAAATGCAAATAAATTTAAAAACACCTCAGCTCCAACCATGTGAAATTTCATAACAATATCTCCAATAGTTCCTGAGATACCGAATTATTTCCAAAAAAAGTTTCTAAACCACTGTGCGGTGTTAAGAATCATTCCTAGGAAGTTCACATGTTCTAGAAAGTTTGTAGTTGTTTGTTTCCTTGAATTTTGAACGGTTTGCTACCTGTGGACCCGAACAGCGGAAAAAGGTTTATAAATCTATTTTTTAAGTTTTTTGTGATTTTGATCCTGAAGATGAAGTGCTACCTGAACGGTGTTAAGAATCATTCCTAGGAAGTTCACATGTTCTTCTTCTTTATGACAAGAGCTACAACTTTGCCTCAGAATTCCGAACGGTTTGCAAGATATGAGACTGAGAAAATTATCACTTCTTTTTTTTTTTTGCAAGAATGACACCGAGGACCCAAATCTTTGGGGGCCCATAAAAAGTGCATTATTTTGGGTAAAACTGGGAGACACGGGTCTTTTTTTTGGTCTTTTATCACGTAGAGGTGTCCGTGTTAAACAATTATGAATGTTCAAGTCATTTTCTATCTTTATCTTACGTGATTACTAAGCTATCGCAATTTTTTACTATTTTAATTTAATTGAATATCTCTGATCAGACGGCCTGATGTAAACTATCAGACTTAAGACTGAATACGACTGCATTATTTTAAACATAAAGGACCTGCTTCGAAAAGCATAGGCGCCTAATTTATTTTTTTAAATAATGTATGGTTAATTTGATTCTTTCTATAATAAAATTTATGTTAAAAAATCTACGACATGTTAGCGATTTTACAAAATATATCGTCAAACGTCAAATCACAAATGATGTAAACACCTAACGTCATAAACAGTCATAAAGAGTCCAATAACCAATTGCTAGTAAACAAACCTTCCTCCTACAACTCTCCAATAGACAACTTTTGGTGGCTAAAATAAATACTTTCTAAACTGCAGTGCTAAATAAATGTTTAAAGTGACTACACTCTAGATTACTTAGAGACACTTTAGTGACGATTGACTTCACGCTAGATTACCTTGGATGTATAAAGTGATCAATTGACTTCTTTCTACACTACAAAGAGCAGAAGCGTGTCAAATGACCCAAAATATATAAAAGGGATACATTGACTACTTGCTTAACTGCTGGGTGTCTACTTCGTTAAAGAAACCTAAAGGCATACTTGAACTTTGAGGGTCTGATTCAGAAGCACAAACAGCAAATTTATTTTAAATATGTATATAAAAATCACTCAGTTTTCAAATAAATTTTTAGTGTTTTTCTTAGAAAATTTTAAAAATAGTTCGTGTTTCCGAATTAGGGTTTTAAAGACATTGTTATACTCTAATAAAAGTTTAACTGATATACAACCGGGTTTGCGATGAAAATCCAATGAAAAGAATTATACATTGCACTTCCAAAAATTTAGATTTATACAGTTGTGATATACTTATCAGAAAACTGTAGCAAAATTTATATTCAAGGTATGACCTGAGTAATAAATTTAGTTTGTAAAGGTGTTTAAAACACGTATGTATGTGGTTTTCATAGACTTACTTACATACTTTGTATACTGCAACAAATTATTATGATTTGCGGTAGTTTATTAGGATTATTTCTACTTTATAATCTTAATTTGTGTAACCACATAAAAGAACTTTATTTTAAACAAAATATTGTGTACTTCACACACGATATTACCGCATATTTTGTTACTTTTCAATTAACCTTAATGTAATAAAAATAAGATTTTTTTATTTAAGCCTCCTCTACTCAATAACTACTTTACAACATGGTTTAGGTTATGGAACACAGTTGAATGCTTTATGTTAAATGCTTCAATATATCTCACATGATTTTTAAAGCTCCCCCATCATTTGAATGTGTTGTCATTTGGTTTTCTGTTATTGCACGTAACTTGTTTGTGTGAGTATTGGAAACTGAGTAACATCGTGGAAATAATGGACCACAACATGGAGTGAGCGGTATTTATTTCCAGTGGCATATGAGAGCGAAAGTTTTTTACTTGTGGTAGGTTAACAGTTGGCTCTTTAGTTTCGACCAGTTTTAACAGCAAAATGCGAAATGAGGTTTTTGTTAACAGTTTATATTAACGGGGCTAATACTGAATATGTCTAAATTGTACTTGAGATGATGTTAAGAAATAGTGTATTGGTGGGAGATCTTTTAAAAGCAAATGTATACAATGACATATTTACAGTTAATTAATTGAAGACATATTAAAAACATACTAAGGTTTGCTTTGGGATTGTAGGACAAATATGTAAGCTAAATTCGAAATTTCGACATAAAATAAGGAAAACTTGGGAGGACCTTATTAAAACTTGTAAACATTTATTATGCTACAATAATCTCTGTTGCAATATCTTTAAGAATATAATAAAATACTGTATGTATGAAATTCAAAATTTCTGCAATATTAAACTCTAAAGTCAATTATTATTGGATCCGTACAAAAAATTTAATGGTTTTTTTTTACCCACCACCAAAAAAATGGGGGTATATTGAGTTTGTAATTCCGTTTGTAACATATCGAAATATTGGTCGTAGAACCAAAAACTAGGTCCTTATAAAATTCTAAGACGATCTATTAATGTTCGTCCGTCTGTTTTTGGCAAGATAGGGCCACAATTTTTCCCAGATATTCTTTGTTGATCAAAAATGTCTGTTATTGAAAATGGGTATAATCGGGCAACGCAACCTCCCAAAAAATATAAATATTTCAAAAATGTTTTGCTATTTTCTTTAAATATACAGCAGATATTACCTGGAAATTTTGCACACATAGTTCCTATGATAAAAAGATAAGTTGTATTATAAATTATAAGAATCGGCCAATGATTCTCACATCCCACACTCAAATTTGTTCCCAAAATATGGCTCTATGGTATAGAATATTCATAGTAAATGCAGCAAGAATTAGTTCTATGAGAAAAGCAAAATTTTGTTTGGATCAGTCCACATTTGACCATAGTCCCATATATAGACCACTTCCTAAAATCATTCACTTCTGACAAATATCGTTATCAGGTTAAAATTTAATATAAATAATCCGCATATATGTAGAGATCGCTGTACTGAATTAAGATCGGTCCATAATTGATCATAGCTCCCATATAAGGACCACTTCCTCAAAATAATCTATACAGAGAAAACAGATTCATAGTAGCAAACGAATGTTTCTGCCAATCGAATGATTCGGTTGAGGACATAGAACTTTTTGGTTCTATCAACAGAAAGTCAGTTCAAATTTTGTAGCCAGGGTTATTTTCCAGTTTTGTGGTGTTATTGTAATTGATGGACTTTATGTTACATTTTTCTCAAGTTTCATTAAAATCGGCCCAAAAATATATAACATTTCGCTATATTTACATTAGTTATTCCAAAGATTGAACAATTTGACCCTTAATCTTTACGGTTTAAGTGTTAACGTTTTCCGATTTTAGTAAAACTTTCATAGTATATCTGAAATTATCTGAGTTATAAGATTCTGCACAGGTTTTACTTAAAATTCGTAACAATAAGGAAATTGCTCTCATTCGCCAAAATATGACCAAAAAAATATTTTTTCCCGAAAATCACAAAATTTAAATCGTAGGTACGGAAAAACTGTAAGAGTTATTTTTTCATATTTTTATTCTCTATTATGATCTCAATAAATCCCAATGTGATGATAAAAAAAAGTCTGATATTTGTTTAACAAAATTTTTAAAATTTTGAAATTGGAGATTTGAAACTGCCGTTAAAAAAATTTAATTTTGTTTGTCATACCTGCGAATAGATTAACGGTATCCTACGAAGACCAAAACTCATACACAAGTAAATACAGTTATATGTTAATTTTTTCCTAAATTTCTTATTCAAGTGGCCTGAGACACGTCAATGTTCTGGGGAATTTTTAATAACTTTAAAATTTTTTAGACAGACAGAGAGACAGACAGACAGACAGACAGACAGACAGAAAGACAAACAGACAGACAGATAGACAGACAGACAGACAGACAGACAGACAGACAGACAGACAGACAGACAGACAGACAGACAGACAGACAGACAGACAGACAGACAGATAGACAGACAGACAGACAGACAGACAGACAGACAGACAGACAGACAGACAGACAGACAGATAGATAGACAGACAGACAGACAGACAGACAGACAGACAGACAGACAGACAGACAGACAGACAGACAGACAGACAGACAGACAGACAGACAGACAGACAGACAGACAGACAGACAGACAGACAGACAGACAGACAGACAGACAGACAGACAGACAGACAGACAGACAGACAGACAGACAGACAGACAGACAGACAGACAGACAGACAGACAGACAGACAGACAGACAGACAGACAGACAGACAGACAGACAGACAGACAGACAGACAGACAGACAGACAGACAGACAGACAGACAGACAGACAGACAGACAGACAGACATGGCTTAAGCGACTCCGCTATCTCTAAGGATCTAGAACATATATACTTTATTGGGTCAGAAAATTATATTGTGGAAATTACAAACGGAATGACAAACTTATATGTACCCTTCTCATGAAGGTGAAGGGGATAAAAAATAGGTTAAATTTGGATGAGCCTATGGAAACCCTATTAGCATATTTTAAGCGTTTTCTATTTTAATGCTATCCCTGTTGAGATACCGTTCAACAAAATAAAAAAGCATTATAAGTTCCTTAAGAAAATTTCTTAATTTCATTTAATATCAATAATGAATATAACAACTATTTGCCATATTATGGAGTATAACTTATATCTTGACCGCTGGAATTTTACGGCAGAAATGAACTATACAAAATTTGATAGCGAAATACATAAACCTACCTTATTATTTGATGTTCTGCAAATAACAAGCATGTTAAAATTAATTGCCAAAATATAAGGTCCAACATTGTCCCCAAGCACTTCCTGGGTTAAATGTAATCACATAAAGAATTTCTTAAAATATAATTTTTTTTTTTTTCAACACAGTTGCCATGTAAACTGACAAAATAGTTGAATAATTAATACTTTAATACACATTATTAAATCGAAAGAAAAAAAAATCACATAAAATAATCCAGAGTGTTCGAAAATTTCACTTTTCACCTGCCGCGTTATTCTGCGAACAACAAATGACGGAGGCAACACGCAAAAACACAAATTATCTTTAATAAAGGTTTATACTTAAATTTATAGCCATTAAATCATGGTTTAACGTATTTTAAACATGATTTTTTTTTTGTATTCTTCAGCTTACTCTTGGACTTAAGACCTCCTTACCAACGATGTAGTACAAGACTGTGAAAATTTATCTCAGCAAAGTTGTACACAAAAAAAGTGTGGTCAAAGTTTTAAAACACACACTTGCCACCACCACCATAATCATCATCATCATCATCTCATTGTTGAGACTATATCCAAACATATAATGGATGTTAAAGCGGGTGTTTTACAATGGAATATGGTGGCATGATTGAATGAAAACAAGTTCGTGTGTACGAGTAAGTACGCATGCGCCCAGCAACAAAAATATAATCATATTTTTTTACACCTCAAATAAACAAAAAAAAAAACAATTGCGGATAATATGAGAGTTTAAATAAATACAAAATACTTCCGTTTATTTCATAAAGAAGACAAGGTTTTTATAATTTGGCGCCATCTTTAGTTTTACTACATATCTGTCATACGTTCTCATTTAGTTATTGAAAATTATAGTGAAAACAACAAAGTTTTCGTTTGCTTCGAAAATGTCCAATTTTGTGCCAACAAAGCGTCATATGCGGGAAGTTTTGCTCATATCTCCGTTATTTATGAACGGATTTTGCTGATTTTAAATAGGAAACTTCTCGAAAACATGTCTGACAGAATTATTGAAGATTTGGATCCCCAAGATATCTGGGGTCTTCAAAAAATTGATTTCAACAGACAGACAGACAGACAGACAGACAGACAGACAGACAGACAGACAGACAGACAGACAGACAGACAGACAGACAGACAGACAGACAGACAGACAGACAGACAGACAGACAGACAGACAGACAGACAGACAGACAGACAGACAGACAGACAGACAGACAGACAGACAGACAGACAGACAGACAGACAGACAGACAGACAGACAGACAGACAGACAGACAGACAGACAGACAGACATACAGACAGACAGACAGACAGACAGACAGACAGACAGACAGACAGACAGACAGACTTGATCGCAATAAAAAAATTAATTTTTGTACAGAATCATTACTTGCGATAAAGCGTTAGAGATCGTACCGGCCAACCAACCGAATCGACACCAATGTCAAATATCCTTGGTGCTCAGGTAATGCTTTGTATTTGGTGAGAGCAAAAGGGTCCTATCTATTATGAGCTGTTGAAATCTGTCCAGACCATCACGTGGAATCTGTACCGAAAGCAACTGATGCATTTGAAGTGAGCATTGACCGAAAAATGCTCAGAATATGCTGCCAGACATGAAACCGTAATATTCCATCATGCCTCACCCCCTTTATAGTCCAAACCGTGTCCCGTCCAACTACTATTCGATGCAGAACGCTCTCTCTGGGCTACTCTTCACTTTGGAATAGAGTATTCGATGTTGGCTTGATTCGTTTTTGGTCTCAAGCCAACAATTGTTTTGACTCGGAATCTATATGTTGCCAAAAAGATGAGAAAAGGTAAAAGCTTTATTGTACAAATGTTTCAAAATAAATGCTAAAAATTTTATAAAATCACGCCTTTTGAAGGCATATAACTTATTTGTGGGAAAATTTATGTGGATATCTGAATATCCAAAACAAAAACTAAAAAAAAGTTTTTTTTCGTTTTTTTTTTTTTTCGTTTTTTTTTTTTGTTATCGTTAGATCAAAAATATTTTGGGAGACATCCTAAAACAAACCAAGGTTTAATTTTGAGAGGATAACAAAATCGCTTTTTTCCTCTCCATACGAAGTGAGTTGATCTAAGGAACACCAATACCGAAATTGATTACTAATCGCTATAGTTTCCTTCCTGACAAATGTCCAAACAATTACTTACAAGGTATTATAGAGATTTGGCTGACTTTAGCGCCCACTGTAATTTACGTACGGTAACACTTTGTGCTATTATGTTCACTATAATTATTTTCCTGTTTTATTCTTGTTATTTTTTTTTTTTTTCAATTAATTGCAAAATAAGTTGACAATAGAATTACATAGTTATTATTACAATGTAAATAAATTAACAAGTATCTAAAGGGTGGTGCAATAATTTGTTTTCAATGATATTTATAAAACTCAATTAATTTTAAAAACTATTTGTATATATATTCCAAGATCTAGAAGACAATATAATTCTTTGAATCAAATAATAAAGTTCTTCAAGGACAAATAATAAAATAATTATCAATCAATTCAACAGTTTTTACGCTCTCCTGAAAAAATTTTAAATTCCACTTAAGTTGTTTTGTCAAAAGTCCACAGATTTGTAAATTATTTATTGACAATAATATATTTTTCTGATAAAGGATTTATATTGGTGTTAGAGTCAGTTATTGTTGATCCTCACAAAAGTTGGTAGAATTATTATAAGACAATTATGAATGTTCAAGTCATTTTCTGAGGGGGACCTTTTATGGGGACAAGGGACAAATCTTGCCGGATTTTCGACATACTTTCCAGTATAATTTCAGAGTACTTAGAACTAATTTATGCAAAATTTTATCAGGATTGCGATATAATCAATAATTTATGACTGCTCAAACATTATTCTGGATGGATATTTGTGTGAGGGCTAGCCGAAATCATAGACAGATAACCTTATCAACAAAGAGCATTTGTGGAGAATTTCAGCCAGCTAGCTCCTTTCGTTTGGGCCCTATCGTGTTACCAACAGACAGATGGACAAATGGACGGATATAGCTAGATCATCTTAGAATCGTATGAGGACTCAGAATGGACTAATGTGCGTCTGCGACAAATATTTTGATGTTTGCAAACGGATTGACAAAATCAATATACCCCCATCTTTTATGATGGAGGGTATAATAATTAAAAATACACCTATGTGTTACTTATAAAAGATTGTATCTACAGTGGCTTAAAATATAAATCATAAATTCGTTTTAATTTATAAATATTTAAATAGAAATACCAAAATCATCTGGTTGTGGCAGTGTTCTTGAGATTCAGATCGATTGAGAGCCATATATGTATTTTATTTTAACTCATATGCTCCACTTTTGGTATTTTATCAATAATAGGTTTATTTCCTTCATTATCTGCCTTTCATTATCAGCTATGGTAAAATATAACAAATTCTTCCCGATGCAAATAAAAAAATTTTGGAAAAAAATACAAATGCTTTTTTCAAATTAGTTCCTATTTTATTAGGCGGATGAGGGAGCAATTCGTAGCCTAATTCATGGACTTTTGTTATTGAAACTGCGCATATTTGCACACATCTTGCGAAAAGCTTATCATACCCAAGTGATCATTCAATATTGAAAACAGTGAGCCATGTGAGATGCCTATGGCTTCCACAATCTCTCACCATTTCAATCTCCGATCGGCCAACTCCATAACGTGAATTCTTTCAATTGTTTCGGGACTAGAGACCTCAACTGAATGTCCAAAACGCTCGTCATCTTCCGTACTTGTACGGCTACAAGGAAATTCAGTAAACCACTTTTTTCCAATTGAAATTGATGGTAGGGAGTTCGGCATCTTCCGTACTTGTACGGCTACAAGGAAATTCAGTAAACCACTTTTTTCCAATTGAAATTGCTGGTGGAGAGTTCCCTTAGTATTTATTATCTTCAAAAAAGAATGCTTAACGATAACACTAAATTCACTTTTTCCCTTTTTCAAGTCACGCTTTAGTCTGCTATCAATGGCTGTCAAACACACACTAAATGATGCAGCTTGTTCAAATTTGGACAGAAGTCAAATGACAGATGCCTGTTGACAGAAGCAGTGTTAAGATACGGAAATTAAAAAAGTTACGGACTTATTGACCCGCCCTCGTAACTATAGGCCAGATTGCCAAATAGTTTTTTATAGTATTAATTTAGGAAACTTATAGGGCATGTGTTCCTAAACAACTCTCATCCCACCTTGTCCATCTTTCTATTTTATTTCCAATTTTAATGGAAATACTGAAATGACAACATTTCTACTTAAATAAATTTAGCCACTAAATAAATTTGTCCAGATAGATTTGGAGTTGAAACCACAGTAAGCAGTTCCGATGAGAGTAACCCACGAAATGTCGATAATTATTGCTCTGAAGCTCTCACCGTTCACCAAAATCGTGTTTCGATGTTCATGTATTAAGTCGCACATGCCAAGAAGAAGGCTGCCTACCGTAACTGCTAAATTACCCTTTAGCTCCAAAACAAACCCAATTACCGTTACCGATAAAATACCGTTACTGAAATAACCCAAATTAGTGTTACCGCTTCGAATAGGTAGCCAACCACGCAATATTATATCCATAGCCTCTATAGACAGTCGAACCTGAAATCTTCGTTCATGTGGAGATGGCTGATCAGTCTAACATAAGCATCAATTGAGTTTCGCGACATCTAGGAAAATGTCAGCATTGTAATAACATTGGGTCAACGCTGGGGACTCTATTTAAGAATTGTCCTATGATATGAAAATGAATCATGAAGTTTGTGTGAAATTAGTTATTTATCCCTCAAGAAAATTCGTTTAAATGTCGGTATTCGGTGTTCACTGAAACATTTCGTTCCGTGAAGTTGTAAAACTGACTGATGGTTAAAATGTTAAGCGAAAAAAGCTTTCACTATCAACATAATACAAAAGAAAAGATACCTCTATTTGGAATACTCTGTATGTCTGTACGAATATTTAAATTAACCTTTAATTTCAGGTCGCTTGTATTTTATTGGCTTTTGCTGTGTGAGAACAATTTATTACATCTACTCGTATCATGTTTTATTTCAGTTTTCGGTTGTTTGTTTGTTTTGTCAAAAAGTATAACATTTAAATGCAACTTTATTCTAACTTTGAATACCAAGCCTCTCTCTGTCATGATATTTGTACATATTTTTTCCTACTATTTTATTAGTTTTTCTGTTGTTTTTCTTTTTTTGTGTCTTATTATTGTTAAGAAAAAAACTCCTAAATAATTCTTGCACTAAATCACAGTTTAAGATGTCAAATTGTTATTTTATTACTCGTACTTTTTTGCTGCGAGAACAACATTTAGGCGGACAGACGCCGCTTTAACGAACTTAACTACGAAATAGATAGACATTCTTGGAGTAACATTGACTTCAACTAAGTAAATCGTTAACCTTTTTGTCATTATGTTTTTAATGCATTGATTTATGACAGATATCGTTGTAGGTGGTCTTATTTAGAAGTTGGAAGGTGGTAGTGATAGTAGTAGTAAATGGTAAATAGAAGTGGTAGTAGTTCAAATTATAATGGTAAAGATCGTGATTTAGCAAATAGGGAGCCTGGGAATCATTTTATTTATAACCTCCACAAGTTCAGATCAGTTCATACTGCCAGTATAAACGTTTTATTTTTTAGATTTCATATTGTATGTTATAAATCAAATTTATGTTTTTATGTTTGTTTAAATAAAATTGTATGCTCTTTTTATTAGTTTATATCTTCCTGGCTCAGTGTTCTTTAGTTCAATCTGTCTTTCCCATTTTTAGTTCTTGGAATAACATTCAGCCTCTTTTATTACATCACAGTGGCTGTTGTCTAGATAGTTGTGGAATCAGCCAGTGTATCCAAATAAAAGTGAAGTTATAAAAGAAAACTGTTTTGTAATAAGTATTCCCAGCCATAATATTGCACAGAGTATTGCAAGTTTATGTTGTTGTGGTTTTTATATGAAAAGAATAAAATTGTATCCTTTTTTTCGTTTGATTGTGAAGATTTTTGCACAAGTTTTTGTAAAGCAAAAGCTGTATGCATATTGATCTATCTATATATAACTGAGACTTTTAAAGAATCACATTTAAGAAAAACAATTGATTTAGTTTCTATTTTTTACAATTGATCTCTCTGTAATGTTTCTAAGTATATTTTAACTATACAAAACTTGTGGACACTAGGGTGGCCCTTATTTTACACTTTTTGATTTGATTAAAATTGCTTTTATAAGGAGCTGAGATTGACACAACAAGGCACGTCTCTGCAATAGGAATGTTAGCACCCTATCATCAGGCTGGCTGCGTGAGACTGACCATCATATCAAGGCATAGTACTGAACTGGAACTCTTTCTGGTCACATGTGCGCTCTGCCGTTTCGACTTAAACCAGGAGAATTACTTCTAAATTAGATGACCGAGGAATCATTTAAACCAATATGCCAAATATGAGAAATATTGTCACGAAAAGGCTGGGATTTAATATCATCATAGCCTGAAAAGATTTCTGACAATCGAACCTAAAATCTTTGTTCATTTATAGATGGCTGATCAGCCTAACATAAGCATCAATTGGGTTTCGGGAAACACATGGAGATGCCAGCTTAATAATTATATCGGGTTGGGTTGACGCTGGGGACTCTATTTAAGAACTGTCCTGTGGTATGAAAATATACCAATAAGAAGAGTTTAGGTTTAATAAACAGCCGCCTGAATCATACCCCACATGGGTTTTAGCGTAGATCCCGTTGTGATGTTTCTTGGCCTGTTACCCGTAAGCTTTTGCGTGTATTAACCATACGATTTTCTTATCTTGGATCTCCTAACTTAATTTAACAGATAATTTACCAATCTCCTCTTCAATGACATTTCGATACACTTCAATCTTGCTAATCTCAGCTAGTCGATTTTTCTAAGTGAAGTCGCTTTTCCGACCTAAAGATGTGGGACTATTAAATGAGACTAAACATAACTACCCAAATGGCCAGAGATCTCTCATCTGAAGCTAGGACTAGGTTGGATTTAATTGGCAGTCGCTTGAAGCATAACTCACCTGTGTCTTAGTTGCCGTCGTTCCACCTTCTACTTAGAGGCCAGTGATAAGTAATGAGTGATATAAATATTCTTAGGTGAAATCTAGGCTGATTTTTCGCAAGTCGTCTCTTCTTCATATCTATATTTCTTTGTTAAAGTTTACATTATTATACCCTTCACCATGAGTGGCAAGGGTATATATAAGTTTGTCATTCCGTTTGTAATTTCTATATTTTTCATTTGCGACCCCATAAAGTATATATATTCTGGATCGTTATAGATAGTGGAGTATATGTAGCCATAACCGTCTGTCGGTTGAAATCAGCTTTTCAAATCCCCTAAATAACATATAAACATGATTGATACATTAATATTTCGGGAATTCTTCCAAGTCGGTTGCTTTTTGATTTCGATAAATTTAGTCCACAAATAGCTTAGATAAAAGGAAAAACCCGGGACAACCTCGATTTTTTTTCCTATTTCTGATCTATGTATATCTGGATTACTAAATCATTAATATAGACAATATGGATGTCTAATGATAGATATTTCAAAGTCCATTGCAACGATGTATATAAGGCTTCTATCCGTCTGGCTGGCAGGTTGTCCAAGTAAACTTTGTAGAAACGTCCTTTTTGGAAACAATTCGATATTTCGGAAACTTTTTTTAGGTATTGTTACAAAATTTCACACGGTTGGAGCTGAGGTGTATTCGAGTTGATTCACATATGTTCAGATTTGTAGCGCCAATAGCAGTCAGTACGCAGACCCTCAAAGTTGGTCACCTTGGGTCTCAAATTTTTAAAAAAAAATTGCCGAAAACACATTTACAATCCGAATGAGTTGGAATTTTAAATATAAATTGTCCTTGAGAAGATCTACAAAAAATATGCTGATATGTGTAGGTTATCTCTATTAGTTGAAGAGATATTCAGGTTTATTAAATAATTTATTTTTTTTTTTTTAATTTTGCTTGATCATTTTATGGTTTTTTTAGATATGGCGGGTCTATAGAGGGTCAAAATTTATTCTATCAGCTATATTGGCGATAAAATTGTAAATAAAATAAAAAAAACTTTCTAATTTCTTCGGGACTACATAAAATTTTTACATGTTTCAGAAAGATAATTTAATGCAAAAGCGTGTAAAGTAAAATTTAGCTCACTTAAGCGGACATAACACCCCCCTGACCTATCCAAACTTGGCCAATTTAAAAAAAATAAAAAATCAGTTTGTGTAAAAAATTCTAAAAAGGCTAAGCACCGATCCACAAATCAACTCCATATTTGTGTAATCCTATATGTTTCCTAAATAATTGCGAAGTTTTTTTTCTATCACACTGTAAATAACGTCACAGTAGTCACTTTTCAAAAAAAAAATCAGTTTTTGGAATACATTTTCCCCGTTCTAGGAATTTTGGTATTTGAAAAAAAAACATTAAAAAATTCCAAATAAAATTTAACAGAAATAAGTTTCACATAGAAATAAATCAAGCGACTTAATTTCATTGCGATCGGTCAGTAATTGGTCAAAGCTCCCCATATATCAACCACATCCGAAAATAATAAATTATTGTAATTTAATGGGAAAAAGTTGTTTGCTACTCAGTGTAGGGTATCATATGGTAGGGCTTGGCCGACTATACTCTCTATCTTGTTTTAATTTTTTTTTTTAAATTTAAAGGGAAAAAGTTGTTTGCTACTCAGTGTAGGGTATCATATGGTAGGGCTTGGCCGACTATACTCTCTATCTTGTTTTAATTTTTTTTTTTTAATTTAAAGGGAAAAAGTTGTTTGCTACTCAGTGTAGGGTATCATATGGTAGGGCTTGGCCGACTATACTCTCTATCTTGTTTTAATTTTTTTTTTTAAATTATACTTGACTCAAAACTTCAAATAAAATGAGCAATCTCTAAACATTTTCCAATTTTCAGCATTTGGTTTTTAAATGATGGAGAACAAATTTAGACCTTGAGAGTTCGGAAAATCTAAAAATTCCAGCACATGAGCCACCCTAATGCATATTGATATTTAACTGAGACTTTAACAAATCTATGAAGAGTTAAACAAAACAAATTTATTGCGAATTTTATCCAATTTTCATTATACAATCCTTATACAGCATTATTTAAAACAGAATTTAGAAAAAAATAAATAAATATTCCCAAACAATATTTACCTAAATAAATACATATAAACGTATAAATAAAAAATTAACTTAATGCCAGCCATCAAAATAACAGTCATCTATCTTAATGCACTTATTGTTAGACACTTTAAGTAAATTTTATTTTGTGATTTTACAAATTTGTTGTAATTATTGTTAAATTTTCTTTCTTTTTTTTTTTTTTTTTTTTTTTTTTTTTTGCCAAAAACCAACAAAATATAAATCTTCAAAATTGTTATTTAGACATGACATGTGTTAAAGGGGAAAAACAAATTATAATTGGTGTTAACAAAAATAATATTTACTTAAAGTACCAGTAAGAGGGTACCAGCAAAAAAAAAAAAAACACAGCAGATGATTATTAGTGGTACGAGTAGTTATTGTGATTGCAATAGTGATTACTATAATAGTGGTAGTAGTAGTATCTAATAGTAGTAGTAATAGTGTTGGTCTGTGCTGTAAGTATTACCCCCTTATAGTGGCAAGAAAATGTGTGGTCGATAAATCGCTTGTTTGTTGATTCATTCCATCGCATTTCATTTGCTGGTCAATTACCATTGGAGAAAAGTTTCATTATAATAAGTCATGTCTGTTTATTTTTACAATGATTTAACTATTTTAATATTTTTATTGCATAATTACAATTTGTGGTACATACTCCTTTTTTTTTCTTTTATTTTTTGAAAGCAAACAAAAAGATAATATAATAACAAAAAACTCACTGAAAGAAAGACCGACAGACAGCCTAACAAAGATGCAGTAATCATAAGTTCAATAAGTGAAAGAATTAAATATGTATTTGACTAAGAGAAAATACATTTTGTAAAGTTGAATCTAACTGATGGGATACTCTACATTAATTGATTTGAGTTGACATACATAGCTCAGATTATCAGCTTATGTGCCTGAATTTAATAATAATACTTTATTTAAATATTGATTAGCAAGGCAAGGATTTTCATGCACTAAAAAATTAAAAATATGCGCTTATAATATGCACTATAAAGAGAGAAAATATGCACTAAAAATTACAAAAATATGCAATAAAAACAAGTTTTTTATTTGAAATATATTTATTAATAAAAGACAGATATAAATTTTAGGTCACATTTTCAATATATATGTACATATAAAGGAACATAAAAGGTTTTAAATATATTTTATAGTAAAAATAAGAAAATTGATGTATGTATGTAAATTATACAATATTTATATTAAAAAAAACATTTATTTTCATGTTACAAAATTACTTAATTTAGATTTCTATTTGTATAAACAAATACATTTTTTTTTAAATTTCCAAAAAGAAAACTTTGTCTGCTCAGATGAAAACAGCTTTAATACATTGAAAATGTAAGCTCAACGTCAACAGAAGTTAAAGGTGCATATTTAAATGAAGCCAGTTCAATTGGAGAATATTAATTTTCAATTCGATTTTCTTCATTAAAATTGCTATCTAATTGTCACAAAATTTTTTTATTATATGAAATCCAGTATTTTTCGGTAATATATTCTTTAGTTTTGTTTTAATTTGGTAAGAAATTTCTCCGTTTACATTATTAATTTTATTGGCAGCATCATCAGTTAATTTTACTTGTGCATTCAGCGAATTGAATCCCTGTAGTTTAGTAATATTTTCAGAAATAAAGATATAATTTGAGCACAGAAATGCTAATTGGCTTTAATATTATGTGTCACAAATAGAACAAAGTCGAAAAGTCGATATAAAAAATTTTTCGAAAAGTCGACAATTTCAAAAAGCTAAAAAATCGATTCATAAATTGAAAAGTTGAAAAGTTGACTTTTTCTTTCAACAATATAATTCTAGTGTCAATATATTTACTATTTTTACAACACTAAATAGAGTTGCCAAATATATGTATGTGATATAAAAATATGTATGTGATATAAAAATATGTGTACACTGATATAAAAATATGTCCAAAAGAAAATTAAATATTCAATAAAATGGAAAAATATGCTAAATATATGCATTTATAACAAAATATGCAAAAATATGCAACAACAAATCGATGCCATTTTGTTGCAAATTCATCGATTCGGAAAGATAAATTGTCAAAAGTGATTTTGAGTTACTGACTACAAACATGCATTTGCATAGAAATCCTTGCCCTGTTGATTAGTATTAAAATTATTAAAGCTCGAAATTTATTCTACATACGTACAGTATGACACATAAACTACGTATCGTTAGCTTAGTGAGCAAACGTGCCAAGAGAGATTTGAATTAAAAACGAATTAGTAAAAATTCACTATATGCTTAAAACACGTTTACTATAGTTTATTATCCTTGTTCTATTTTGGTATGCAGAAGTTCTAAGTCCATTTTTTCAAAATTTCGAAATTTGTTATCTCAGTGAAATGGAGTATAATAAATTTAGTATAATTACTTATTATTGAAAAATATAAAATATGCACCTGTTCAGAAACATAAAATAATTAACTATGGATCGCGCAATTCTCAACAATTACTGAACTAAATTCCCACTAGATAGGACGCTTTAAATTATACTAAGTAATAACTAATGGTTAACGTTTTAAAATTATAATTGTTCTTCTGAGAAAACGTTGGATATATTAATTCTTATATATTGAGATTAAAGCTTGCTTAAAGCCATAATCTTGAAAACCTCCAATATGCGAATTTCCATTTTAAAACATCAAAATATTGATCGTGCTTTAAAGCAGCATCCAACCATAATTGTTGTCTCGTACTAAATGACTGTGAAGAGCGCTAACTGTGTAAGTGAAGTTACAAAATCTTTCGGTAAAAACAACTTTTATAAATCGAAATTTCGGTGTCTTCCGATTTTTAATTTTTGGTGATTTTTTTATATTTTTTGTGAAAATTTAATTTTAGTGCTTTTTTTGGATTTTTGTTATAATTTAAAATTTTTTATTGAAAATTTAATTTTGGTGAAATTAGCGATTTTTGGCTAAATTGGCGATTTTTTGTAGAATTTCCAATAATTTTTTTTTTTTTATTTTTGTGAAAATTTAATTTTTGATGAAAAATTTTTTTTTTTGGAAATTTTTTGCCATTTTGACAAATATACCAATTCTATGAACGCAACAGTTACATATTACATTAACGTTGGATTGGTATTAAAAATAGTTAAAGTTGGGTCAACAAAATTATACTTAAGCTAAAACTAATAATTTTTAACCAATCACAACGAAGTAGAAGAATCATGTCTAAAAACAACAGCACTTTAAATGAACATTTACATATGTCCCATGAAAAAATGAGAAGTGCATAGTAAGCACTGTGCTTACTCAAAAAGTAAAGGCTTACTTTAACAGTGAATATTTTAAAGTAAACTAAAGCGGAATATAAAGTATTATATATCAATGAATAGGTAATTACATCTAATTTTTAGAAATATAAAAAAGTTTTTAATATTTTTAGGTTTATAAATGTTTATAGACTTTTAAAAAGTTTTATTATTTTAAAATTTTATTTTATAATATTTTTGTTACCAAATTAAGTTGAAATAAAGCTAAATAAATAATTCTTATATGTCAATGGATAGGTAATTTTGTATAGTTTTTAGAAATCTAAAATTGTTTAATATTTTTGTTTGCTATTTAGTGTTATTCATTAGGAAACAACTCTTTATTACGTCTTCCCGATTGTTGTTGATATCAATATGTTTAGTTTCCCCACATCAATAATTCCCTTAATCGTCTTCCATAAATTTAATGTTGTCTGTGTTTATATACCTCATTAAAAGGGAAACATAAAAGAGGGCCCACCAGAGACGTGGCCAGGGGTCCCCAAAATAGGACACCTCGTATATGTTACATTTTTAAAACGATCCTATTTCTTCGTTTGTGCTCCGATTTCAAAATAATTTCATATATAAAATATTCACGTCAAGCATTACAAAAAACCTCGTATCTCTTATAGCTTTGCAGATATTAGCATTTGAAAATTTAATTTTCAACATTTTTACCCACCCTTCTCCAGTTTTTAGATAACAGCGGGTCCGAATATTACCCAATTTTGTCGATGTTTCTTCTGTTAGGCTAGCAGTAAATGTATATGTTAAATAAATAAAAGAACTGTTTAAAAATCATGACTCATGGGCACAAAGTTATATGCATTTGAATTTAAAAAAGGATTTTTTTCGAAAAAAAAGTACTTTTTTTCATTTTAAGTTATTTAAAAAATTTCTGAAAAGATGTATATGGAATTTATACTTTTTGAAAATCCTACTTTACGTAGAATATTTTAAAAAAAAATTTTGATACCAACCAGACGAGGTCTATCCAAAAAAAAGTATATTTTATATGTAAAATTCAACTTTAGGGCAATAAGTCCCAATTCGCATAGTTCTTAATTATTTTGTAAAGAGTTCCGGTAACCCCGTCCCTGCTATGGTTATTATGGCCAAAAAAAGCTATTTTTTTTAAATTGTCGATTTTTGTTGGTATCAGTGATTTTTAAAAATTGGTTATATTTTGAAATTTGCGATTTTTTGGTAAACTTTTTAAACTTGATAATTTGTTGTAAAATTTGTGTTTTTTTAAGAATTTGAATTTTTTTTTATTGGCGATTTTGCTAATAAAATGTGGTTTTTAGGGGAAATTTAAATTAGTTTTCAAATTAAAGATTTGGTAATGGTTGGTGAATTTATAGTTTTTTTGCGTTAATAGAAATTTTTTGGTGAAATTTCTGATTTATTTGTGAAAGTATATTTCCTAATTTTAGCGGTTTTATGTGGTTTTACTAAATAATTATTTTTTGTTTTTTTAATAAAATTTAAAACTTTTTGGTGAAAAATTTACTTTTGGTGATTTTTATGTAAAATTGGCGATTTTTAATTTTTGGTGATTTTTTTTTAATTTTTTGTGAAAATTTTAGTGCTTTTTTTGAATTTTTGTTAAAATTTAAAATTTTTTATTGAAAATTTAATTTTGGTGAAATTAGCGATTTTTGGCTAAATTGGCGATTTTTTCTAGAATTTTCAATAATTTTTTTTTTTTTTTTGTGAAAATTTTATTTTTGATGAAAAATTTTTTTTGTAAATTTTTTCCATTTTGACAAATATACCAATTCTATGAACGCAACAGTTACTTATTGCATTGACGTTGGGATTGTTTCAAAAATAATCAAAGTTGGGTCAACAAAATTGTACTTAAGCTAAAACTAATAATTTTTAACCAATCACAACGAAGTGGAAGAAATCATCACTAAAAACAATAACAAAGCTTCAATTGAACATTTACATATGTCCCACGAAAAAAATGAGAAGTGCATAGTAAGCACTGTGCTTACGCAAAATGTAAAGGCTTAATTTAACAGTGAATATTTTAAAGTAAAATAAAGCGAAATATAAAGTATTAAATATCAATGGATAGGTAATTATATCTAGTTTTTAGAAATATAAGAAACGTTTTAATATTTTTAGGTTTATAAATGTTTATAGACTTTTAAAAAGTTTTATTATTTTAAAATTGTATTATAATATTTTTGTTACCAAATTAAGTTGAAATAAAGCTAAATAAATAATTCTTATATGTCAATGGATAGGTAATTTTGTATAGTTTTTAGAAATCTAAAATTGTTTAATATTTTTGTTTGCTATTTAGTGTTATTCATTAGGAAACCACTCTTTATTACGTCTTCCCGATTGTTGTTGATATCAATATGTTTAGTTTCCCCACATCAATAATTCCCTTAATCGTCTCCCATAAATTTAATGTTGTCTGTATTTATATACCTCATTAAAAGTGAAACATAAAATAGAGCCCACCAGAGGCGTGGCCAGGGTTCCGAAAAATAGGACACCTCGTGTATGTTACATTTTTAAAACGATCCTATTTCTTCGTTTGTGCTCCGATTTCAAAATAATTTTATATATAAAATATTCTCGTCAAGCATTACAAAAAACCTCGTATCTCTTATAGCTTAGGAGATATTAGCATTTGAAAATTTAATTTTCAAATGCTTTTCAGATAACAGCGGGTCCAAATATTATCCAATTTTGTCGATGTTTCTTCTGTTAGGCTAGCAGTAAATGTATATGTTAAATAAATAAATGAACTGTTTAAAAATCATGACTCATGGGTACAAAGTTATATGCATTTGAATTTAAAAAAGGGATTTTTTTTGGAAAAAAAGTACTTTTTTCATTTTAAGTTATTTAAAAAATTTCTAATAAGATATATATGGAATTTATACTTTTTGAAAATCCTACTTTACGTAGAATATTTTAAATTAAAAAAAATTAAAAAATTTTGATACCAACCAGACGAGGTCTATCCAAAAAAAGTCTATTTTATATGTAAAATACAACTTTAGGGCAATAAGTCCCAATTCGCATAGTTCTTAATTAGTTTGTAAAGAGTTCCGGTAACCCCGTCCCTGCTATGGTTATTATGGCCAAAAAAAAGCTATTTTTTTTAATTGTCGATTTTTGTTGGTATCAGTGATTTTTTTATTAAAATAAGCGTTTTTATAGTGATTTTTTAAAATTGGCTATATTATGAAATTTGCGATTTTTTGGTAAACTTTTTAAACTTTTTTAAGAATTAAAATTTTTTTTTTTTAATTGGCGATTTTGCTAATAAAATGTGGTTTTTAGGGGAAATTTAAATTAGTTTTCAAATTAAAGATTTGGTAATTGTTGGTGAAATTATAGCTTTTTTGCGTTAATAGAAAATTTTTGGTGAAATTTCTGATTTATTTGTGAAGTATATTTCCTAATTTAAGCGATTTTATGTGGTTTTACTAAATAATTATTTTTTGTTTTTTTTTTAATAAAATTTAAAACTTTTTGGTGATTTTTTTGTAAGATTGGCGATTTTTAATTTTTGGTGATTTTTTTTTTTTTTTTGTGAAAATTTAATTTTAGTGCTTTTTTTTGGGTTTTTGTTAAAATTTAAAATTTTTTATTGAAAATTTAATTTTGGTGAAATTAGCGATTTTTGGCAAAATTTGCGATTTTTTCTAGAATTTTCAATAAATTTTTTTTTTATTTTTGTAAAAATTTAATTTTTGATGAAAATTTTTTTTTGTAAATTTTTTGCCATTTTGACATATATACCAATTCTATGAACGCAACAGTACTTATTACATTGACGTTGGATTTGTTTCAAAAATAGTTAAAGTTGGGTTAACAAAATTGTACTTAAGCTAAAACTAATAATTTTTAACCAATCACAACGAAGTAGAAGGAATCATGGCTAAAAACAACAACAGAACTTTAAATGAATATTTACATATGTCCCATGAAAAAATGAGAAGTGCATAGTAAGCACTGTGCTTACGCAAAATGTAAAGGCTTAATTTAACAGTGAATATTTTAAAGTAAAATAAAGCGAAATATAAAGTATTATATATCAATGGATAGGTAATTACATCTAGTTTTTAGAAATATAAGAAAGTTTTTAATATTTTTAGGTTTATAAATGTTTATAGACTTTTAAAAAGTTTTATTATTTTAAAATTTTATTATAATATTTTTGTTACCAAATTAAGTTGAAATAAAGCTTAATAAATAATTCTTATATGTCAATGGATAGGTAATTTTGTATAGTTTTTAGAAATCTAAAAAGTTTTTAAAATTTTTGTTTGCTATTTAGTGTTATTTATTAGGAAACAACTCTTTATCACGTCTTCCCGATTGTTGTTGATATCAACATGTTTAGTTTCCCCACATCAATAATTCCCTTAAATAAGAAATCGTCTCCCATAATTTTAATATTGCCTGTGATTATTCACCTCATTTAAAGGTAACATATAATAGGCCCACTTTGATTTTCGTGAACAATACGACATTGGACATTATGACACCCCACCGTGATCGACGATCTCATCTGAAGATTCTTACAATAGACTTACACCGTAGACGAATTCCCGAAAAATCTGACTCCAATATGAATATGAAGAGAACACGATTTTGCGATAATTCTGACTAGAGGTCAACACTGCAAAAACTGTAATGACGAGGAAGAGGACGAGTCTACTGAACATGTTCTCTGAACTGTACTGCATTTGGGAACTCGAGACATAGAAAAATTGGGCAGACACTTATTGGAAAATCTGCCTATAAAGATGTAATTTAGGTAAAATATACTCCTTCATTAAGGCAACAGGTTGGCTGTAGAGTAACGCGACAATGAAACATAGGACGAGTAGTGCGATGGACAACAGGACCCCAAGTGTTCTTTGCTTCGAACGGCTTCCAATTTAACCTAACCTTACCTACGTAAAAGTTCACAATATCTATCATCTTCAATAAACTAATACTACCCTAAACCACAGTGTAGAGGAATTGCAACAAAAAAAATGATGATGGACAATGGCCGTTTAAGGAAATTTACTTAACCAAGGCAAGGTTGTTTTGCGCTGAACAAGAGAAAAGAGACATATGTGGACCATTCATTCAATGTGAATGGTGGACATTTTTAATTTTTTTCCTTAACCTTTTTTTTAGTTGCGTTCATTTTTTTTTTCTCTTAATATTTATTGCGTCAGCATAATAACCACAATATTGGACAAGTACTTTGGTCATTTACTATAACAATAATAATAACAATAATAAAAAAAGGCAAAAAAAAAACAACAATAACTAGGAATAGTTTGGAGTAGAGACATTGTCCGGACATTATAGACACACGTTGTGGGGCAATAAGGCCATTTTTTCCTTATACAATGTATGCATGTTTACATATGTACATATTTTTGTACAGGTATGAACATGTTGATACAATGGTACTTTTTCGGGAACTATTTTTAGCTGAAAAGTACGTTAGATGTGCAATTGTATCAAATGGTATAATTTTGTAACATCTTTTTTAGGTATCTAAAGTTATTTTTACCATCATATACATTTGCAAAGATTGCGAGTTTGCATCATAGAAACCCTCTTCAAAAGTATGTTTTTGAGCATAGAATCAATTTTCACACCCTGAATATTCGATCTCAGTCAGAGGTGTTGAACTTCTAATTACATTTTATAACATACTTTATACCAAATCAAATTTCGATTTAGAATTCTAATGGCTGGAAGGTATAAGAAATGATATTGTCATTAACTGGTCTCCAAAGATCCCCAAAGTTAACACAAGAAATATTTACCAATGTTATTGAAACCTCTACACCAGGCTGAATAAATTCCAATTTTCACTTCCGTTGGTACAATTTCCATCACGCATCTCTGATATTACAAGTATATGAAACTATTTGAATGTAAGAAATTTCAGCTCATACATATGTTCGCAATATGTATGTAAGTTTGAACATAAGTATGTTTATAGTTTTTCATTTTTTTGAAGTTAATCTAAACCGCAAAAACACTTAAAAACGTTTGCCTTTTTTTCTACTACACATTCAATTGTACAGACATATTTTTTTGTTGTTTCTTTCGTTTCAAAAACCAAAAAAAAAAAAAACAAAAAAGTGCAATGCAAAAAGAAAAACCGAAAAAAAGTATTATTGATAGATTGCAAGTTGTTGGCCGTTGATTTCCGTCGTGACCTGCGTTATGCAAAATGTGAAAATTCACCTTAAACAACAAACAAACAGAAACAGAAAAAATATATATAAAGTTTTTCTTTTCAAAAATAAATAAATGAAAAGTTAAATGGTTAAGTCACAAACTACCACACAGACCCAACAAATAAATACTTACTACGATCTATGCAAAACATAAAAAAAAAAAGAATGAGAAAAGGAAAAATATTTTAAAATGCGGCATTATACTTTTATCTGGACACACAGAAAATACAATGAAAGAGACTAAAATAAAATCTGACAAAATTCTCAATGAATCAATTAATTTTGGATAATTGATCACCGCCCACGGTAAATATTTGAAATAAATGAACATTTAAGCGAACATTTCATTGTTGTGGCAACGTCTAACGTTTGGAGTCATGTATCATCATTAATGTTATTAAGAATAATTGAAAGTAGGTTTTGCATATGGACAAAGTAAATCAAGACTTTGTGTAAGAACGTGAACTCCTTTGAATAAGATTCTTATTTTGTGTTTATTATATTCCAAATCAGGAGTACCATTATACCATTTACTAATCCCCTTATTAAACAGTAATCGGATACCACACCTACTGTCCAACCCTAGCAGCATTCTGGTTGCTGTAAGTTCCAATTTGAACCATATCCATCTCGACATATTGTAATACATTCTGCATTCCCAATATATTTTTGTATCATTCAAGTATTCCACAATTCCCTCTCCACCAAGCTCGGTTCAGAATCTTGTTTCTCAAGTTCTTCCGCCACCTAATTTCTGTGTATGTTACAATGCCGGTAACCTGCACATCCTAACATTGTAACGAGTCATTGTACATTCGTCGGAAGTTCTATATAACATCCGAGTTTTTGCCTTCTTTATGATTCCATCTCAGATTCATCTGTGAATACTACACAACCTTCAAACCACCTATCGGATAATAATATTGATGTAAAGAATAACGGTTGCAAACTTCATAAGCTTCCAGATAGGGAAATATCACATTTCTAACCCTAACTTAAAATACAGAGTCCGTCTTTAAAGAATATAGGCCTTGACGGGATGAGTAGATATTTCAGTCAGACACTGAGTATGAAGAATGAATCCTAATATTGAAAAAATTGGTCGAGTTATCCCATCCATTCTCTTCCACTAGCAGAACCTCCACCGACAGCAGTTCGAATGCTAACAAACCATCTAACAACAGCTCATTACCAACATTTGTTTCGTAAGATGCCCGAATCGTCACTGCACTAACCATCGTATACAGTCGGATCCCACATGGCTTTAACTAGCAAAAAAAAACACTGTCCAAGTCTCCACGAACAACGGCGGCCTCTTAGATAATTTGTGAGTCTCTCAGATAATTTATGATCCAACACTGGTGACCAGCAGCTGGTGGAGAGAAAAAGCGAGAGGTCGATATGACTCTACCTTTTTTTATAAGCATAAGCTATAATCAGGCTCTTTACTGACAGGTTAAAACCCACTGAACAGTACTCAACTCCCTGCCTACCAAGCTGTTTCAACATCAGCAATGATATACCGTACGGGCCAATTTCCTTGTATAGTCAAGCTGTGTTGATGGTCTCTGCAGTTGGCGTGTAAAGCTGTGGGGTATCCAAGACTTTAAAGTTGTAAAGTTTCCGAAGAACATTTTGGAGAACATTGGAGTTTAGAGACAAGCACTCAAACGATGATTTCGTATGCGAATGACTGCACTATAATGTTGTGAATCACATATGCGATCTGTTGAATGGTTATACGGAGATTGAATGGTTATATAGAGCCTCCATCAAAGCAAGTTAGAAAGGACTTATGTTCATACAAGGAGACCAAACAGAAGTATCCATTGGATCGAAGTCCGTATATGGAGGAACAGGCTTTATGAATACTGAATCCGCAGCTTCTAGTCAGGGTCCTAATTACAACCTCACATATTCAACTGCCCAGCTAACCATTCACATCCTTCAATGCATTTGTGAAAAAACCGAAACTCTAATCTAGACCGCTTGGTCGAGTTTGCTGTAAACTATACGACAGTATTGGAAGTCACCTTTGGTCACCTCAGCTCATGCCACTGCAATCACGCACAAATTGCGAAGTAACAAACAAGAGTGCTATATTCGGCTATGCCGAATCTTATATACCCTTGACCTTTGTTGTGGATGCATTCAAGAAAACTTTTAAAAATTTTACTTTTAATTGCTGACGAACAGATTATATTGTAGAAGATACAAACGAAATAACAATCTTATATACGGTGAACGGTATAAAAACAGCATCGTCAAACGAAACACAAAAAAGCAAAAACAAACTACGCAAAGCAATGAAACCAACTCACATCCAAACATACGTTTCGTTGCTTTTTTGTCAAAGCATGCAATAAATTGTCTTTTTTTGATGAAATTTTCAGAGGTTGTTTTGCTCATATCTCCGTTATTTATGGACGGATTTTGCTAATTCTCGAAAGCATGTCTGACAGAATTATTGAAGATTTGGATATCTACGGATATGGCTTAATCGACTCCGTTATCTATAAGGATCCAGAATATATATACTTTATAGGGTCGGAAAATTATATTGTGAAAATTACAAACGGAATGACAAACTTATATATACCCTTCTCACGAAGGTGAAGGGTATAAAAATAAGGTACTCAAAAGCTAGCATGCAGACAAAGCAGTTACTTCTGGGATGTAAGCGAATGAATCATCATTCAGTTGAAGTCTACGTCGAGTCATATCAGGAAGGATTATCGTGTCTGCGAGGAGGATAAATACAGGTATCTGTAGGTTTCATTGAATGTCGATATCCCAGAATACCGCTTAATACCAGATGGACTACATAGACCCCATAACACCTCACTCTCAACCATACTTCACATAGAATTAACATTGACATACTTTCAATAGATTTATGGAATATCCCAGTAGAAGTAGAACAATTCCTTGGCTCTCCATTCAACTCTTTCCTGGTTTCCACCTACATTTTCCAATTGGCAGAGCTGGTTTTCCCTAAGCCCACTTTCCTTTACTTATTAATTGAGAAACGGGTATCTAGTTTTACTTTTGATAGCCATTACAGTAGTGTCTTAGACAATTTCTCTAAAGGAATTCGCAATGGTATTCGATACTGCTTGCCAACGCATTATATTGTAGTACTATGAATGAAAAGTTCAGATCTTCATGATACCGTATTCGATGCTGTTCATATCAGTACTATGTACATGATTAGTCAGTTACCCTGAAAGACTGAAACCCCCTGAAAGTACATATACTGTGAACTTATTATCTCAAAATTATGTTAAAATGTTTAACAAATAAATTTTCTATTTCAGTTATAATAACATGTAATTGACAGAAATAGTTAGAACATTAATATATTATATAGATATATTTTAAGAAATCCTGTAAATTCAAATACTATTGCAGTATTGGAATATAGTTAATACTTTACGTTTGAGCTTAATTAATAATTTGCAATTATATATACTATTTACTTCAGGATCAAGAAAAAATCAATTTCTTAAACAAGTTCAACTCTATCAAATTTAGTCCAGACTACTTCATACATATACATTAGGGTGGCCTCAAAAAATGGTCCCAAAAAATGTTGTCAATGTTTCCAACTAAAATAAAAGTTTAATTCATGCAAAGATATCGTTTCTCAAAATGTATATCCTGGCATCAATATTTGGTAATATGATCCTTATTTAAGGTTTTTATAATTTTTTTTAAAATTTCTCTCAAAGGAAACATATGAAATACTAATATAAGGTGAGCTAGATCAAGGGATAAAAAGGCACTTTTTTAAAGATTTTATTAATTTTTCATATTTGAATGTGAAAGATCTTTGGAAGTCGTTTTCAATGCCATATCTGAATTCCAAATCTTAAATTATTCAAAGTTTTGTATTTTTGGGATAAATTTATAACTACAATAAAAAAGATGGGGAGTACATTGATTTTGTCATTCCGTTTGTAATACATCAACATATTTGTTGCAGACATTAGTATATATATTCTGAATCCGCATAAGATTCTAAGTTGATCTAGCTATGTCCGTCCGTCTATCTATCTGTTGAAAACAAGATAGGGCCTAAACGAAAGGAGCTACCTACACAAATACTCTTTGTTGATAAGGTTTGTTTGGTATTGAAAATGGGCTATATCGATCAATGATTTCAACTAGGCCTCCGGAATACTGATTTAGCAGTCCTAAATATGTTGATTATGCGGCAAAACTGATAAAATTTTGCACAGATTATGAAATAATACTGTAAAGTATGGCGAAAATCGGGCAATATTTGTCCCTAGTCCCCTTCAGAAAATTCCTTGAATAGTCTTAATTGTCATATAATAATTAAATTCGTGATAAAATTAGATATACACAAGTTTTATATGAATCTTAATCTTTGTACCAACTATTGTGAAGATCATCAGTCTATAATTTATTGTCACATGTTGATGTGTGGGTATACAAGATTCGGCACCGCCGAATATAACACTCTTACTTGTTACCATTTGATCGAGCTTACCAAATACTGCCGCCAAGGCAGAAAATTTGAGAAATGGTGTCTTCAAATAAACTAAACTTTCAAACTCCTGGGGCAGATGAGGACGTTATCTCGTCCATTGGCTAACCTTTTCAGCACTTCATACCGTGCCGGCGTATTTCCTGTATGTTGGAAGGTTTCTAATGTCTCGCCAATTCCTAAAAAGGGAGAGATTAATAACCCTGAAAATTACCTTCCAATTGTTCTGCACGTTATGGAGAGTCTGATAAACTATCATTTGGTTAAATATTTGGGGAGTCCTATAATTTACTTAACGGCTTTCGTAGGGAACGCTCTACGGGAGACTTTCTAGCCTTCCTATCGGAAAAATAGTGTGGTTCCATTCACCGTTTTGCCGAAAGTAAAGTGGTGGCTCTAGATCAGGGAAAGGCAACCTATACTATTACATTTAACGATTGTATTCGTTATACTCTCTCCGCTCTCACCACGAATCGGGGTTGCCAGTAAACTTTCATCTCTTTTCCCCAATTAAAAATGTAAAATCTCATATTGTTCATCATACATCTTAAGCAATTTTTGTTTTCTCCGGCAAATCTGATTTTTAAATTGTGCGATACACCTGCTTGTTGGAATGCTCAAGCTAGACTGATTACAGTTGTTTATTTCTCTACAATGCGTGTACACACATACGTAAGAGAAGATTAAATGAAAAACTCGACGCCCATCATTTGCCTTTCCCTGCTCTAGATTTTTCAAAGGCGTTCGATAGAATGTAGCATGGTGCACTTTTATTAAAACTTATGGCTTTTGGTGTCGGTAAGAATTTCTCACGATTTATATCGAGCTTTCTCAGACATCGCACTATATGAGTTGTTATAGATGGGATCTCATCAAATGAGTTCTAGATTAATTCAGGGGTACCTCAAGGCACCGTTCTTTCTCCTACTCTATTCCTTATTTTTCTAAATGACCTTCTAAGTCAAACTTCCAACCCTATACATTATTTTGCAGGTGACAGCAACATTTGCCATTCATATTCATTTAGTTATAGACCAAACCTGTCGGAGATTGGGTCAATGTGGAAAAACATGAATGATTTCCTTATTCGGGACCTTGTGATAATCTCTGAATGTCACAAGCTTTCAACGATCGCATAACTGAGTGTTGCATGTTGACAGAAAAACAAACGACAGGACATGTCGCTTCATCTGTATTTATGGGTGGTGTAAATATTGTGAAATCGGACGCTTTTGATGTTCTGGGCATGAGAATACAATGTGGTGTCCGCTGGTATAAACACATTTTTCAAGTGTCGAAAGAAGCATTCAAGTGTTTCGGTTTTTTGAAACGGTGTAGAAATTACTTCCTTCCATCTGATCTCCTTACTATTTACAACTCCTATGTATGGGCCGGTACTTCAGAGTCGTAGAAGAGAGGGCAAAGGTGACAGTAGGGTATCCAACTCAATTGATTCGCTGGAGCACAGACGCAATGTGGGCTGCGTTTCACTCTTCTGTCGGTATTACAATGGAATGTGTTCTGATGAAATTAGGGAACTTGTTCCTGATACCCAAAGATTTTTACGTAATACAGGTTTTTTTTTCAAGAACACATCCCATTATGGTCTTTTGGTGAAGTCTTTCCTATAATTTTCAATGCAGGAAAGATCAAATCGAATGTTCACAAACACTACTCCCTCTTTTCTCTCACCCATAACCTATTTTCCTAGTTCCAACACAATGTTTTGCATGAGTAGGTGTCCACCCCTGAGTGCAGGTCCAAGAAGAAACACAATACCCTAATTTTAGTTGGAAACATCGATAACTTATTTTTCCTCCATACAAACGGGCCACCCTAATATACATATATGCATTTGTATCTGTGCAATATATGTATTCACATACATAAATATCTTTGTTGTTTTTAACATTTCTAATCATTTCGCTTTCATCACACCATAAAAGTCAGCCCTACAACAATCGTGTGCTGGTGTACGGCTGAATGTGTATCTGTATGGGTGTGTGTGTGTATGAATTGTACCTTATGTCCTGCAATACGTGACTTATAAAATTTTTCAATATGTAAACATAAATTTTTATATTTTCTATGGAAATTGTTTGTTTGTTTAATTTTTTTTTTTTTTCTATATTTATTTTTGTTATTTTGTTTTCAAGAAAGAAATCGAATTTTGGGAGAAACGAAGAAAAAAAAAACAAACAACACAACTGAAACACCATAAACATGAAAAGTACAATCAAAAAGACTAAAACAACGAAATTGAAAACACACAAAACATTATATAGTTCGTGACAATTTTTGTGGCAAGAATCATTGTAACAACTGCAACAATTTTTCGTTCGCTCTGTCACAAAAAAAGTAACACATTTCATGCAAAAATTGTCAAAGTAAATCATTTATTTATTTTTTTAAGGTTTTTTCTTCTTTGTAGAAAACTACTGCGAACAACAACAAAAAAACATTTAGCAAGAAATAATAAAAACAAAGACCACTTAAAGGTAAACAACCGTAGGAACAAAACTTAACTAACCACCCCCTTGTACAATACACTCGAAGAAAAATGTATGGTAATTTCATCGCTTTTATATTGAATTCCTTATAGCAAATAAATAAAATTTTTATCACTTTGACCTACTTTTATCACATTTTTAAATCACCTCTCTATGAAAAAGGATCTGAAATCTGTACACCTCATTTATAGATATTCTAACTTTTGTATAGTAGGTTTTTGGTCATTAATTTTTCATCTTTTTACTAACATTTTCCATCAAGTCTAATTATATGTTTTGAAAGAAAAAAAAAATATATAAATGACAACAACAGTATGAGTCAGACTTAAATGTTGGATTGTTAACAAAAGTGTATGAATGTATGTTGTATGTCCCAAAACAATCAATTTGAATGGCTAGAAAAAATAGTAATTCAACATACAAATAATATACAGTGTTGTCAACTAATGATTGAAAGATAATTGGAAAACTTAAATATAATCTTGTTTGTCAAAAGCCTGCCAAACCTTGACGAAACAAATTAGGATCATGATCATATCCATTGAGCTTATACAAATCAGACAGATTTTATAAGCAATATTATAGAAAGTAAAATTGTAATGAATATTCAAAAGTATGAGTAATTTAAAAGGTTTGTTGTTATAGGATAATGGATGCACGTGGTATCTCGCATCATGCAAACAATCAGGGACAATTTGAAAGGATAATAAAACTAAATGATATTGAAATACTAAAGGGTCTTTCATTAAGCGCTTTATATCTTTAAATTTTAGTGTTTTATTCGTTTGAATGGCCTATCGATGCCGTTATGTATGGAATATAACATCGTGACTGGCGCATAAATCAAACTGAATTTGACCGATGCCATGGGTTATGTTGGCTTTGAGGGCCGCTGTGGTTTGTGGCTTATTCGCATAGACCTGCGATTTAAGAAAACCCCACAAGAAAAACACCCCACAAGAAAATCGAACAATGTCGGTGGCCAGTTAACATCATCTCAAATCGCTCATTCAGAATGTCCAAACCGAGAATGTCGCTCGATCTCGGTGGCCAATTCACATCACCTCCACGTGAGATAACCATGCCCTCAAATCGCTCGTGCATAATGTCCAATGTGGCATGAGTTCGTGAAACCACATGTCGCTGGCGTCCATGTCATTTAATTCAGGTCAAAATTAGTTGATAATCATCGACCTAAAGCGCTCGCCGTTGATGGCGATGGCCTGGTATACGTCGTTCTTAAAAAATATGGATCAATGACGCTGCCAGTCCAAAATCCAAACAGTGACTTTTTCGGTATGCATTGGACGGTCTGGTATCTCATGTGGATTGGTATCGTTTCAAAATTTGGCAATTTTATTTGTTGACGTACGTAGGTACGTTGTCCGAACAGAATAGGTACTCACTTTTATAAAACAATTTTATAATTTCCAAGAGTGGTGATTTAACAAATAACAGGCAGATTTAGCTTCAACAATATGGTCGCTATTAATTGTCAAAGTTCAGATGTTCCTACTGGAAGACCCTTCAGATCAAAACTAGATGCCGGTAAAATAATTACTAGGTCCAAGCTGTCGTATTGTGTATTCAATAAGGTGTCACAGTTTGATACCCAATTTTTGAAAGTGTGAGATTCGAGTCTTTGCTAAATGTAGATTCTATAGTAATGGTTTGATTTAAGAGAGTACACTGTATTTTAAATAAAAAGTTGTTACCTACCAAATCAAAAATATGCCCCATATGATGTATTTACAAATCGCCAAAACAGCATCACTGCATACATGAAGAGTAGAAGATAGAAATGAAGTTTAGATATTTGTACATGCCAACATACAAGTACAATTCATTCCACATACAGGGATTATAACTACATACTCGTAGTTACTATAGCAATAACAAAATAAAAACTGCACAAATTTTTTCAGCACTGCATCATAAAACCCTTTTTTTAATGGGTTAGCAGCTCTCAAGTCCAAAATCCTATATAGTATCGCGTACATACATAAGTATTTGAGTATGTGATGTTGTAGTATGTTTTGTTTTTGTTGTTGTTGTTTTAAAGTCAGTTTTACTTTTTTCAATTTGTCGTTTTATTTGAATTGTACTTGCTCTTGTTGTTGTTACTGTTGTTGTTGTTGTTGCTATTATTGTAGTTTGTTGTTACTATTTTAACAACTTACGATAAAATCTTGTGACACGATCTTTTGGCCCAAACCAGGCGCCAGTAACCCACTTTAATAGATTTTATTTTGTTTATTTGTTTAAAACATTTAAAGTTTTTCTTCTCTATTGCATTAAAATTTAAAGAAAAACAAACAAAAAGGGAGTTTCTCTTTTTTCTTTCATCTAAGACACAGTTGTTTGTTGTTGTTCGTATTGTTGCGCCTATTGCCAAATACAAGACAACAATGTTAGTTACTAATTTATTTTAATGTATTTTTAGTATTTTTTCTAATTTATTTTTGGTTTCTTATTTTGTTTTGTTAATCAACTGGCTCATTAACTGTAAAAGAATAAACGCTTGCATTGATAAATACTGCCAGTAAGTAATTTGCCAAAACAAAATAATTTATTTTCATTTAAAGGATATAAACAATTAAAAAAAATACAATATAAAATATTATAAATTTGATTTTGGGTAACATCCTCTAAAGTGTTTGAAACTACTTACTATAAGCCTACGCTGGAGTTAATTGGCATTATTAATGAACCATTAATTGTGTCCATCAGCAAAACTCCTCCCAAAACTAATACCAGCTTAATTACTTGTCTGTGAGCATGTTTACTGTCGTACCCTGGGGGTAAAATTTTTTTATCAGGCGTGTTTTTATATAAATTTATTTTAAATATTAATTACAATTTAATATTAGAATAAATAACAACATAAAATATTGTTATAAGCAATTTTATTAATGTCTTGTATTATGTGCATATAACATAAGGCAGAATTATAAGATTTTAGCCTATTTCTACCACATTGGTACGATGTTGGTAAAAGGCTTATCATGGATTTTGTATTTACGTGATATACAGTGTTTTTGGTAAAAATATCTTAAAATCAAAAATACTCCTCTTTTTATCAGATTTAAGTAGTTTATTAAGTAGTTTTCGGCTGTGCCGAATCATATATACCCTTCACCAAATTATACTTTAAAATAAAATTTAAAAATTTTTTTTTTTTTAATTTTTTGAAATTGTTCTTTAAAAGTTTTTTCCAATTTTTTTAAAAAAATCTTTTTTAATTTATTAGTGAAAAAAATGTATGACAAAAAAATGTTTTTTGTGAAAAAAAATTCGGGTTAAAAAATATTTTTCCCGATTTTGACCCTTTGTAGATCCAACTTACTACAGCCTCATATACATAGTTGCAATGGACTTTGAAATATCTATCATTAGATATCCATATTGTCTATATTTATGACTTAGAAATCGAAATATAGATCCAAAATAGGCCAAAAATAGAGGTTGTCTCGGATTTTTGCTCATATCTCCGTTATTTATGGACGAATTTTGCTGATTTTAAATACGAAACTTCTCGAAAGCATGTTTGACAGAATTATTGCAGATGTAGATCCCGAAGATATCTGGGGTTTTCAGAAAATTGATTTCAACAGAAGGACAGACAGGCAGACAAACAGACAGACAGACATGGCTTAATCGACTCCGTTATCTATAAGGATCCAGAATATATATACTTTATAGGGTAGGAAAATTATATTGTGGAAATTACAAACGGAATGACAAACTTATATATACCCTTCTCACGAAGTTGAAGGGTATAAAAATAAGTTTTTACTTTTATGTCGATTTATTTGACATTTTATATCAAAAAATTGTCTTTTAAGTAATTTTCTTGATTGAAGCTGTCTTGGACAATCACGCCTAATTGAGTTTCGATGAGCATTTAAAATATATTCGTCACAAATATAACAAAACATATTACATTCAGCTCAGTTATAAGTACAGTACAAGCTCGGTATTCGCGACTAATTTAAAACCAGACCTGTCGCGAAAACTGAATTTTCGCGAAAACAGAATCCAAAATGTTATTGAAAAAATGTATGTGGTTTTTAAAATTAGAATACTTTTTATTGATATAAGTACATATTACATATTAAACATTTTTAAAGAAATTGGAGATTTTGAGTTGCTTTTTTGGCAAATTATTTTTTAAAACAACAGCTGAATCACGTAGCACAGTGGTTTAGCAACTTTTTTTTTTTTTAAATAATTCGGTATATCGGGAACTGTTAAAATATTGTTACAAAATTTCCCGCGGTTGGAGCAGAGGTGATTTTGAGTTGATTTGCATATGCTCTGCTTCCTAGCGCTTATGGGAGCCAGTGCATGGCCCCTCAAAATTGGTCACCACGGGTATCAAAATTTTAAAAAAATTCGGCAAAAATCCATTTAAGATCCAAATGAGCTGAAATTTAAAATATATATAGTCCTCAAGAAGATCTACAAAAGTACACATGAAGGTTATCTCTATTAGTTGAAGAGATATTTAGTTTCATTGATTTATTTTTTTTAATTTTGCTCGATCTTTTTATGGTTTTTTAGAGATGACGGACCAACGGATTGTCGAAATTTATTTCTAAAATATCAGCTATATTGGTGATAAAATTCTTAATAAAATAGGAATAACTTGCTAACAGTTATCTTGCCCCTACAAAAAGTTACACGTATCCAAAGTTGGAACATGTAAAAAGGGCTGTATTTTTTACGTTTTTTCCCAAAAAAGTCCCGATATTTTTTTCTTTTGTAGAAAAAAATTTTTCTTCTGGACTATACACAAGTTTTATATGATCCAAAAAGAAAACTTAATGCTAAAGCGTGCGAAGTAAAATTTGGCTCACTAAAGCGGATACAACATCCCCCAGGCCAATCCAAACTTGGCCAATTTTAAAAAATAATTTTAGGTTTGAGTAAAAAATTCTAAAAAGGCAAAGCACCAATTCACGAAAATGTTCCATATTTATGTAACCCTATATATTACTTAAACACTTATAAAGCTTTTCTACTATCACACGGTAAATAACATTACAATCGATACTTTTCTAAGAAAAAAAGTTTTTGGAACACATTTTTCCCGGTTTAGGAATTTTGGTATTTTAAAATAAAAAATGTCAAAAATTATAATACCGTTGATTTAAGGACATTTAGATCTATATTAGCTTCAAATTTTGTAATGTTATCTTTAACCGTTAAAATTTTACATTAATTAAAATTTTATATTTTTCATCATGGAAAATCACCATATTATATTTTGTTTAGTTTTTAAGGTAAATGAGGTCCCAAAAAAATTATTTAAATTTACTAAAGTATCAATCTTTAAGTCCTACGGTTTTCAACAATATCAAATACTTATATAAATAGTCTTTATTTACTCTTCAGAAGTTCCACAAACCTTGTCCCCTTTGAAAAATGTTTATGGTTGTTCATATTAAAGTTTGTAAGTTATTTATTAAAGTTTGTAAGTATGGAATCTACAAATTTAAAAAAAAAAAAAAATTATTAAAAAAAAAAAGGAAATTGATTAAATATTATTTCAATAAAATATATTAGACTTAATTTAATTAAAAATATCACTTTCATGATTGTAGCAAATTCAAATAAATTTTTCAATTTTGTTATTAAATAATTTTTTTTTTCAATAAATTTTTTTTTTTAAATTGTCAAATTCCATTTTTACTGTTGACAGTTTGGTGCACTAAACCAATATAAATATCGCTGTATGCTTACAGCTTGTATTTATACTAAAACTGTAAACCACATTTTCAACAAAACTTGAAAATGAATGCTCATTGCGCATGTCCAAAAACTAGGTGACTTTTTCGTTGACAAAGCAATACTTAAGCACATACAAGACAGTTGTTGTTTAAAATTCTTTTTTGCTTGGGCATGCGCAGTAATGACTAAAATTCTACTATTTAAATGAAACACAAGTGTGTGTGTGTATCTATTTGAAGAAATTTAACGCGTGTGCATCAGCTATTTATACTAAACGTTTAAACCGAAGCGCATGGGAATTTTTGAACGAAAATATCATGAAGTTTATTCAGTTAGGAGTAAAATCTATTAAATACTACACAGTGGTTATAGATTTTTTTATTTTTATAAGTTGTGTAACTTGCGACTCGTTTGAGGTATCTAAATGAAATTTCGTATTTTTAGAGTTGAGGTGTTTTAGAGTTGACTTGAGCAGTGTGAATTTGTTGGTACATCTGGGAGGTTGTTGGTGGATCTCCAAAGTGGGTGGTTACTCATCTAAAATAAAAGTTTAATACATTCTAAAAAACTGTGTCTTAGAAAGAAAACATTTAAAATATTAGTATTATGTGAAAGATCTTTGAAAGACACTTGTGTAATCCCAAAAAAATTCAAAATTTTTTAATTTGTCGAGACAAATAATCACAAATTTCATACATTTTGACAAAAATTTAACTTTAATATTAATAAGAACTGGCTTCAAAAATCACTTATAATAAATTTTTAAATTGTTATTAACGTCAGGCAATTATCGAATATAGTGATTTTTTAAACCAAAATTTTACGTATATCATTAAATTAAAAAATTCACATCGAGGTTTTAAAATTTCTTCACAAACTATAGAAAATATATATAAATATATATTTATTGGAATAGATCTAGCATATAATTATTACCTGTACGCTCAAAAACGTGGACAATGGAGCAGATTTTGTTAAAATAGTAAAATTTTTAGTAGCAGTTTATTCAATTGCACAAAAATTATAATAAAATTTCCAAATTATTTTTATTAAATGTGTGGAAAACAAAAATACTTTATCAACTACCGCACCACGGGTAGCACGATCAAGATTTTAAAGTGGGTGAGGGAAAACTTGTCAAGCACTTCATTCTAAATACTTTTTAACAGGTATTGCAACATGTGGCCGGGTGTTGTCATGATGTAATATTAAAGTTTCATGTCTGGCAGCATATTCTGGGTGTTTTTCGGCCAATGCTCACTTCAAACGAATCAGTTGTGTTCGGCAGCTACAGAGCATTCCACCAAATACAGAGCATTACCTTCAAAAATATTGCACTTTTTCATACTAAAAAAATTGAATAACTGGCCTACCTAAATAAAAGCGTAAGGCGGAACGTTTCTTTACGCTTAGCTTTAACGCTGAAATGTCATACCTAAATAAAAGCGCCAACGCTACGTCAAACAATAAAAAGAAGGTTATAAAAAAAATTAATATAACAACCCGGATTATTTAAACAATAAAGTACGTTGCAGTATTGGTGTTTCTGATTTTTGTTTCGAGATTGTAAACTAAAATTTTATCAAAGAAACTAAATATTAAAGTTTAAAAAATGTGTTTCTTGCATATTTGTTTCTCCTTTTGTATGTATGTGTTTACATTTGTTGTGTTTTGCAACTAACTTCACTATTAAACGCGCTGTCAAAATCGGATTTTCCAATTGCAAAGCGTTGCCGTCGCGTTATTTCGGTATGCTGCATACAAATTGTATGGGCATGACAATTTTTGACAAGTAAAAAACGCCTTACGCTTCAATTTAGGTATGCGTGTAAATGTTCTTAATATTTTATTCAACAACACGTCAATGGTTCTGACTTAGTCACATTGAAATATGAAAAAGTGTAATATTTTTGAATCTAATTGAGATATTGACTTTGTAAGACCAAAAATTAACTTATCTAAACCAAAAAATTTAGTTCAGAAAAATGTGGATCAAATTGTTTCTAATATTTGCAATCCTATTAAAATTTTGATACAAATTTAAGTTTTAGAGACTCAATAAATATGTAATAAAATCTTTATTTATTAACAAAAATCAATAAAATTTTCTACGTATTTTAAATTTATCATTCTAAATAATAAAGTGTAAAAAACCCTGTGAAAAGGTCAAAGAGAATCCCGCAATTCTTAAAAATTGGAGCAAAAATCCCAAATATGGTATTTTTTACAATTTTGTCCATAAGGTCCACATTTTCTTCGGGGTTGGGAAAATACCTTGGGAATAAATAGGGATCACATCGAGGTTTCCAAAACTGCTTTCCGTTTTCTGATCCCAGCTTTGGGATTTGAGAACATGTGGCCCAAAATTGAAATTTTGATAAAAAAAATAGGTCAAATTCCGAAGGGCGTAGGGACGACATGTTAGAAAACTATGACAAACCAAAATGTTCTCCTTAATATCTAAATATCTTACAGAAAAACATAAAACTGTTATATGTCCTTAAAGAAAGTTTTTTTTTTTAAATAAAAACAAAGTTAAGCCACCTTTTCGCCCAAAAAACAGCACAAATCTACTATTTTTTGAATTTTTCAATTGAAAGTCGTTTATTTATGAATCTGTAATTCATATTAATCTGATATCTTTTGCATATTATTGGTAATTCAGTTGTCTAACAAACGAAAGAAATTTGAGTCCATTCGGTTCAAAAGTACGTCCTATATTTTGAAAAAAGTGAATCAAGGTATGGCAAAATTTTAAAATTTCAATTTTGAAATACCTATAAGACGGAAATTATAAGAGATAAATAGCACAAGCAAGCATGTTTTTTCAAGATCTAACCGAGTGCTTTCTTAGAAATCGGATGAGAAACAAAAATGTGGCTCGTGTTTAAAAATTTTACATGTCGAAGGTACCCTACTTTGAGTCCCCATTTGTGAGGTCCAAGTTAAACTAGAATACTCCTTGGCTACGCCCACGTCAACATTTTGATTCTGCCCCACTGTGCAATAGTAGAAAGATCTTCGTTTTCTTCTTGAATTATATTTTGTAAACAATTTAAGGGCATATTATCCTCTTCACTCCATTCAGAACCGAATTCGAGCAAGGCGTTCCAGGATTTTCGGATATTGGACACAGATATTTTATCCCAGGGCGCAGCTAGACTCTGAACTGCATTTTTGAGATTGAAGTTTTTTAGTTTGAGCTCCAAATTTTTTTCCTTCTGGTTAAACAAGTGGGTGAGCAGTTAATTTTTATAATTTAATTTGACCAAGTTGATAACGTTTTGATCTAACGATTGATCTAACTTTTGAAGCCAAAAATTCTCGGACCTAAAAAATGTTTACTTATGAACAACTTACATTTACTAATTGGTGAAAATTAACATATGTGGGTAACAGATTCGTGATGGAAGCAGTCCTTGAATATAAATTATGTCATCCAGGCGTTATTACTGGAGTTCTATATTACAGGATTATTGAAAAAGTCTTTAAAGGCGCGTGGGTTTTTCGATTTTCCAACAACCAACAATTTCAGTTTGTCTGAGCCATTCGAACAGGGCAAAAAGGTTATTTGCTATTTACATATTTTTCTTTCGAAAGCCAATTTCTCATTGCATGTGATGAGTGTGTGATTTGGAAGCATCCTATATAAACCAGATTCGTAGGCATTGTAGATTTGGTGAAGAGTCAACCCATGCCCATCAACATAATCCTTAAACTCTTTCACAAATGGTTTAATAAGTTGAGGTTTCGAAGACAATTTCTCGCCGATTAAATTTTTTCAACCATCCTTCACTGGCATTAAAACCTGTATTGGTTTGTTACATTTTGGAAAAGAAATGACTGGCTTTTGTTCGTAAAATCGCTGCTCACATTTTTTCTCTTTCTATCGTTTTCGATTTTTCATGATTTTTTTAAAACAAAAAAAATTAGCTATTTTCACGTAAAAAATATATTTCTTTCTTCAATTTGTTATTATGACTCGGAAACTATTGAGCCGATTGAAACCCAATATATATGTGAAAATTTGTATATAACACGGGAAAAATGTTTTCAAAATTCAATCATTAGAAAGAGAACTTTAGCTACTCAATGTTATGTATATCAAACTAAAAACTAAAATTTTGAGAAAATGAGCAAATTCGCTTAATTGTGAATAAATTCGAAAAGAATCAATCGATTTTCATGATCGATATCTTATTTTATTGCTATTATATGTGGCTTTGCGATAAAGCAATAAACCTGAACAATTTCTTCCGTTTTCGATTTTTCATGATTTTTTTTAAACAAAAAAAAAACTATTTTCATGTAAAAAATATATTTCTTGCTTCAATTTGTTATTATAACTCCGAAACTACTGAGCTGATTAAAACGCAATATATAAACGGATTAAAGGCTATGTAAATTTAAATTTTTTATAAGTTTATTTTAATAATATCGGACTAACCATTTTTGAGTTATCATTAATTATGTGGAGAAACGTCTAAAAAAATTTACAATATTACTTAAACATTTTTTTAAAAAAACCTCTCCTTAGAATTTAAAATTTGGACCATATGTGCTTAGGTAGCCATGATGCATTAAATCTATGTAGTGATTATTCAATCCTTTTTTTGCTGTTGACCTGTGTAATTGCTTTTATTTCATTTGTTTTTTACATGAATATGATAGAGTATAATAAAATTAAATGGTTATTAAATTTCATGCATAATTTAAGCTCTAACACATTTTTCGCGCTTGGTAACACGATCCACTTCACATTTCTCGAAAGGACCACATTTAACATTGCCACAATACACCGAACCGGAACCTAAAAATAAGTATAAAATAAAACAAACATAAATATACCATATAGAGGAGATCATCTTAAAGTCTTATATATTGTATATTTACCATATTTATCTGGTTTGGTTCCATATTTATCACCACTATTTGTTAACAAGTGTGGAGCAGTACATGACTTTTGGTTGCACAAATTGGGACAACATTTACCACCAATGGTAGCACAATCACTGTCTTTATAACAACGTGGTGTACAGACGTAATTTTTGGATGCTGTAGGGCACTCTGCATTGAAATAGAACACAAAATTTCCCAACAAATTTGTATTTATAACTAAATTTTAGTAATAGTAATTCACTTACCTGCAGCTTGGTTGACCAATATGAAAGTCAATAACATCAACAACCCAGTCAAATTAATTAATAGAAATTTAGCTGTTATTAATAAAGAAAACACATTTTTTTTGTTATTAACTAATATTTGTTTAATGCAACAAAATGAATCATTATTAATTATTATTTATTGAATAAAATAATACCCATTGTTGTCTCTAATTAATTTCTTTATTTTTTTATCTTCAAGTCTCAAAAGCAAGTAACGTGTAATAACAATAATAATAAATAAATGACAACAAAAACTCAATTCAATTGCAAAACAGCTGAACAAAAGATTGTGTTTCAGTACGAACGAGAACTATAACTAGACTGAAGATACAAAACATTTGTTTACAGATACGTACCCCTCTTTATAAATTGACAAGCTTTGTTTTGTTTGATATTTGCTGTTTATTTATGGGAAGTTTTATTGTGTGTGTTTTTTTTTTTTAATAAATATTTTTTATATTTTCTTTCTTAGAATCATGGTATTTTTGCTAATGTTTTGTTTTAAATGAATACCCTAAAACCGGTTAGTGCACATCAAGTAATGATAAGAAACCAGATACAAGAAAATCATATGGATTGCTAACTTTGATTGAGAACCACATTTTCTTTTTGCAGAGATTGTATTGAATAAATTTTGCACCTCAGCTTCATAGAGCGTGAGGTTGTTAAAATACTTAATATTCATAAAGTTGAGATATAAATAACGGTTCTTTTATGAAACCAGATCTTTGATTAAAACTGCATTAAATTTTATATATAAAGCTAATCGTTGTGTTTGTGTTTCTATTGTTTAAAAGCTGATAAAATGAGAGTAAATATATAAAAGACACATGGAGATACAAAAATGCTCAAATCTACCCTGAATATAATAAACAAGGCTAACAGCAAGTTTAACTCTTCCGCTAAACTATCTTATCAACCCAATTGTGTATATAAATAATGGTAGCTGCATGTTATCGTTACAAGTCCAAATGTCATTACTGGATATCGTCATCCAAGAACTCTAATGTACCATTCAGACGTATTTGTATCCTATTTCGTGCTATTTCGTAAACGTACATCTAAAACAGTAAGGTTTTTTATGCGAATGCAGTCATAAAACCTATTTTGAAATATGGTGCTCGGTAAATATTAAAACACACCTCTCAATTCTAAACAAGATACAGAAACTAGTCTGTCTTGCTATTACTATCTCCATGGGTTCCACTCCTCACTCCATACTGCAGACAATCCTGGAAATGTCTCCGATCAATTCAAACATCAATTCATACAGTTTATTTGGAAAGTTATTTCATATAAGAAATTTGTTAATTAATTCACAGCTATGCTAAATCGTCTCTAATCCTCAAAGATTCAGGTTGACTGAAGCATGATATTGGGCAGCTGATTTTATTGTAATATCAGCACTTAACTTTATTAGGACCTTAAATATTCGAATACCGTAAAGAGATTATTGACGAAATCAGTCATTCGGGGAGACCCGATCTTAGTCTACACTAACGGTTCAAGAACGCAATAGCGTCCGTACCTAATCTGTTATGGGTCATTAAAGAAAACTATTGTATGCTAAGATGGTGTTTGAAATACCACATACCTTCCGCCCGGCCGTAAGCAACAATAAATCACTTTACATGGTTAACCAGCCACCCAGCCATGCAAAAAATGTTTAAATCTATTGTAAGAGTTAGATTAAATCGTTTACTGTGTTTATTCTTTAAATGTGTTCAGTTTGAATATTAGTCAAATCTAAAACATCTTGATAAGGGCTTAATAAACTCTAACAATATCGGAAAATGCAAAATACTTAGGATACTTCTGGATAGTAAACTATCCTGGAAACCCAATACCCTTTCAAGGACGTCAAAAGCCTTGACGGCGATTGGTACGCAGTGGGGTATTAGACCCCAGTTCGTTAACTGCCAATTGATACGATCATTAAGCCGACACTATTCTATGGAGTTTCTGTCTGTTGGAAGGCATTAGACAATGGTTCAATTTGCATGCTATTCGAGAGAATTTTGAGAAGAATGGCCATCCTGATAACAGGAGCTCTAAGAACGACCGCAACAAAGTCGCTCTTTACTATATTGAACTGGAGTTCTAAAAAGTGGAGTTTGAAAAATACTGAAGAATTTCAATCCGTCGATATTTTGTGTTAATTGTATTAAAAAAATTGTGGTATCATACGGTCGATTTTACCGACATTATTTTCGCACTTGTTTCATATTTAAAATGAATTAATTACACTGTGCTACAGCGAACAAAAAGGAATGACGTTTAGGTATGGTTAAGAAATTCTTGAAACTCTTAGATAAACCAATGACTTCCTGGAACCTTAAATAAACTCAGGGGTAATTAGAGGATTCCAACAGAACTAGGAAATACTTATTTAGTCTTTAATTTTATGTGATAAAATATACAATCCTCCTAAAGCAATTCGGTTACAGAATACATTATCTCGGAGTTACACTAATGCCATGTACGCTGAAATGTCAGTACGGAACGTATACTGAGTCAACGAGGGATCAATGCTTTTGAATGCAATTCCGAATTACAAATGGTTATTTTAATAACCAACATCAATAGAATTCACATAAGCTGAATATTATATATGATATCTAATGTTATCCCATTTACATCACCTGCTCAAAATGATATTTATCCATGCGTTCTGTTTCAGGGATGTGACAACATGGTTCCACAACTATCAATAATTTTCAAAACCGATTTTTTTCTTAATTACTTCATTCAAGCCGTAATTGAAAAAATCCAAATTCGTATCGAGAAAAAACAAATTGAAATTAGAAATCCAAATTAATATTGGGAAAATACAAATTGAAGAATAGAAATGCAATTGAATATGGAGAAAGTAGAAATTGTAATTCGGAAAAGCAAATTAATATTGAGAAATAGCCAATTGAGATTGTGAATCGAAATTCATAAAAATTGAAGTTGAGAAAATTCAATCTGATTTTAAGAAATCCTAAATAAATATTGAGAAAACAAATGTATTTAATTAAAACAAAATTATTTAAAAATAATATTTATTAGTACACTTGAGCGCAAAGTACAGGTTGCAATGATTTTCGATCAAATGTGGATCGTTATTTCACATAGCCTCCATACAAATGTCTTCCAGAAATAGGACCTTAAGGACTGAGGTCAAAAAATACTTAACACACGTTTTTCATTAAAACTTTTAACCCAAATATTATTTGATTTTTTTTATCAAGTTATCTTTGTAAAGCATATCAGTTATTAAGTTTAATGTCAATTATGTTCATTTGTTGTTAATCTGATTAAAATGAGTGACCAGAAAAACGTGCGTACTAAAATTATTAAATATTTTCAACAAAACTTAACTTAGTCCTACAAAAAGTTGTCCAATCATTCAAAGGTCTGCCGTCAAACTGTTTCCAATGTTATTTAACAGTACCGGGAGAACTTGTCTGTTGAGAAAAAAAACTGGTTGAGGTAGATGGAATGGTCCTCATGATGTTTCTAAAGCCAAAAATATAGAAAGCATTTTTAAAAGAGCTCCCAACACATCCGGTAGTAAAGCAGCCCGGTTAGCTCAGTGCTCGGACTATTTGGTACGAAAAGTTAAAGCAAATGCAGGTTCAAAAACATATAAAGCTCAAAAAGTTCCTGACAGAAACGCTGCTAAAAATTTAGAGGCCAAAAACAGAGCACGGAAATTGAAGTAAAATTTTATAAAAAAAAATATTCCTGCTGCATAATGGATAACGAGACGTATGTTTTGGCAGATTTTTCGCAGCTTCCGGGTCAAAATTTTGATGTTGCTGATGCACGAGGGAATGTTGAAGAAAAGTTTAGGACCCAAAAGCAGACAAAATTTCCCAAAAAGTTCTTGGTATGGCAAGCAATATGCAGTTGCGGCAAAAAAGCCAAACATTTGTTGCAAAGGGCTCTATAAATTCCGAAATTTACATCAAGGAATGTTTACAAAGTATGATGTTTCCATTCTAAAGACTTCTTAATGTGTCCACCAATTTTTTACCTGATTTATCATAGTGACAAGAAAGGAACAATAATGTGGTATTTGTACCAAGAGAGGCAAATTCTCCAAACTGCCTGGAGCTAAGGCCATTGGAGAGATATTGGGCTCTTGTTAAAAGAGAATTGAAGAGCACAAAAAAGGTGTCCAAAAGTCTGGTAGATTTTAAACGGAGATGGACAACCTGTTCGAACAAAGTGACAGAAACCACTATAAAAAACATAACGGGAGGGGTTTCCGAAAAAGATTCAAAATTTCATCAATAGTGATTAAAACTATAAAAATATTTTTTTTTTTACATTGTAATAATAATTTCAATCAAATAAAAAAATTGTACTTTTAGATGACTTCCTATAGCTTCCCTATTATAATGAACTTGATATTGTCATCTAGAGTTATTAAAATGCACTTATTTGGGTCATCGAAGACCATCCGGGTGACGATGAATAGTCGACAAGGTTGTGTTTTATCGGCTCTACTGTGGAATCGGATTATCGATGAAGTACAGGAAAAACTTAATAATCTTTCATACGATGATCAATAATATCTGTGAGTGTATTTAATTTGTAGCACAGTGTTATATTTACTACATGTTATAATATATATACATATAAGTGACTGTTTTTAACGGAATCAATTATAGTTTACTATTAAAATAACGCTTAAGTATCAGAGGCGTAGCAAAAGCGAAAACGCTAATATTTACAAAAATGAAATTGATAAAAAAAAGAACAAAACATATGAATAAACAAACATTCTACTTATTCTGCCTATAATACTCTTAGTAGTACATTGCATATTTTCTAAAATATTATGTTTACTTCTTTCCAACAATTTCACTACGCTTCTGATATTTAAATACTATTTATTTATGAAAATAGTAGATACAGACAATGCTCGGTATAAAGAATGATTTAATACTCGTATCAAACAACATTTATTCATGTATTTTTATAAAATTTAAGATTTCTAATAAAATTTTATTGCCTTTCACTTACAAAAGTAAAAAAGTTTGAATCGGTTAATACTAAAAGAAGAAGAATGTACTATTACATTATATCGAAGGTAAAATATGTTCATTATTCGTATGATTAGTTTGCTAATAAAAATATTTGCATATTCGTTATACCAAGCTTAGTCTGTATTATTATTTAAGTTCAAATCTTATTTATGTTTTTGTTTTATCAAGTGTTTTTTTCTCAAATTAAAAATAAAGTTATTTTTATTTGTAATCGTTTAAGATGTTGTGAGTAAAATGAATCTTATTTTTATATTGATTCTTAGTATTTAATGAATTTTACAATAGATTAAAAAAAAAAAATACGTTGAAAAAATATAACACGACAATAATAAATAAATGAATGACTTATGCAGAAACAGTATTTATTTGTTATGAATTGAGCTATTTAGATAAAATATTTATAAGAAAATATTTAAAATCATGGAACTATTTTATGACTTCAATTAGCAGTTTAAATATCCCAAAAAATACACATATCATAGACATTTTTTATTCTTCGGAATTATGTATGGAGTATAACATCGCACCCGAAATATCCCTGGCTCTGATTCATAAATAAGTCTAAATTAAAATGATGGTATGAATTATGTTGGCTGTGGTTTGTGGCTTATTCGTATAGACATATGAGTTAAGAAAGCCACACAAGAAAAAGCCTAACGGCGTAAAATCGGTTGCCAGATCACATCACATCCACCTGAGATGAACGTGCTCTCAAATCGTTCGTACAGAATGTCCAATGTGGCAAGTAGCGCCGTTCTATTGAAACAACATGTCGTTGGTGTCCATATCATCCAATTCAGGCCAAAAGAAGTTGACACCCGCCGTTAACGGGATGGCCTGGTCAGCGTCGTGTTTGTGTCTTTTAGAAATTTAAAGCCCCAAATTTCTTGGAAATCCTACTTAATATTTCACAATTCCTTCCCCTCAAACCTCGAAAGGAGCTATAGGGTACTTAATATTTCGATAGGAAAAGAAGAAGCAGAACCCCCATATTAAGCAAATATTAAATATCGCATATCTAAAGAACCATTATAATGAGAGTCTTCACACTTGGAACCATTGTTAAAGCACACTACACTATTGAACAAACTATAATGCTGGTAAGCGCGAGGGGAGAAGTACCTCTACATGTCGAAAATATTAGATATCGGATATCTAATGAAAGGGTTGATAAATATATCGATTAATTGTTAAGTTATATATAGAAAAGTTCCTGTTTTATTTTGACAGGTTATTAATTAAACAGTGAACGAAAAAGTGAGAAAAAAGTAAGCAAAATATAACTAATTCAAGAAAAATATCATCAGCTAGAGCTCAAATATGACCAACCAAAACAAGGAGAAGGAAACTCAATGATGGAAATACTGCACGTAATTCAACACATACTTCCAATAGGAGATATATCTGAAGAAGGATAAGATAAACTGAAAAAAGACGACAGATTCTTTCGCAAGCACAACACAAGGTAAATGTTCAGATATTGTACTAAAGAACACCTTATCACTATTTTGTTGTGCACTTCCGATCCATATATGTCCAATATTTAAGAAAAATGGAAAACTACATCTATTGAATTAAGGACTCAGATCAAAAAATTTTTAACATACATATATGTTAATAAAAATGAAACCACTAAACTTACAGTTTTGAATCTTTTTTTATTTGATTGAAACTATTGTTACAATTTACAAAAAAAAAAATATTTTTATAGTTCTAATCACTAATGATGAAATTTTGAACCTTTTCCGAAAAGCCTTCCATTATGGCTTTTATAATCTACCACACTTTTGGACACCTTTTTTGTGCTCTTCAATTCTCTTTTAACAAGAGCCCAATATCTATCCACTGGAATCAGCTCCAGGCAATTTGGAGGAATTCCCTCTCTTGTTACAAATACCACATTATTGGTCTTGTACCGCTCAAGACCATTCTTACCATAGTGACAGATGCCAAATCAGGCAAAAAATAAATGGAGACATTAAGAAGTCTTATGAATGGAAACATCCTTTTTTGTAAACATTCCTTGATGTAAATTTCAGTATTTATAGAGCCCTTTGTAACAAATGTTTGGCTTTTTTGCCGCAACTGCATATTGCTTATTGCAATACCAAGAACTTTTTGGGAAATTTTGTCTGTTTAGTACCCAAACTTTTCTTCAACATTCCCTCGAGCATCTGCAACATAAAAAAATTTATCCAGAAGCTGCGAAAAATTTTCCATACGTACATTTCATCATCCATTATGCAGCAGGTATATTTTTTGTATGAAATTTGACTTTCTGTGCTCTGTCTTTGGCCACTAAATTTTTAGCAGAGTTCCTGTCAGGTACTTTTTGAGCCTTGTTTGCTTTTAAACCTGCATTGGCTTTAACTTTTCATATCAAATAGTCCGAGTACTGTCCTAACCGGGCTGCTTTCCTACCGGATGTATTGGGAACTCTTTTGAAAATGCTTTCCATTTTTTGGCTTTAAAAACATTATGTGGACCATTCCTTCTACCTGAACCAGGTTTTATAGACAAGTTCTCCCAGTACTGTTGAATAACATTGGAAACAGTTTGTAGCAGACCTTTGATTGTTTATCCAACTTTTTGTAGGACCAAGTTGGGTTTTGTTGAAAATATTTAATAATTTTAGTACGCACTTTTCTCTGGTCACTCATTTTAATCAGAATAACAACAAATGAACATAATTGACATTAAACATAATAACTGTTATGCTTGATAAAGGTAACTCGATAAAAAATAATCAAATAATACTTGGGTTAAAAGTTTTAATGAAAAACGTGTGTTAAGAATTTTACGATAGACGAAGAAGCTAAACAACTTCTTGAAAATGAAAATCAAAAATTAAAATCTAACTTTAACCCTGCATAATTTTTTTTCTTATTAATCAACTTTTACATTTTATAACAAAAATTAAAGGCCAAAGTCTCACCTACTAAACAAAAAACTGCGTATTAAAATTCCAATCCAATCAAAAGTTATGGACTTTTGACCGCCTTCCACTGTGCGTTGTTTTCAAATATCACACCTTTGCGGGATGCATTGGACGCTCGTGGATGTCTTTTGGATTAATCTCTTTCCAAATTCGACAATTTTGTTTGCTTTGGACAACGAAGATATTTACGAAAAACAAAAAAAATTCATGATAAAAAACGAAAATTTCAAAATTTAAACTTAAATACCTTTTGAACTATAAGAGATAAACAGGAATTTTTTTACCTTCCCACTTGCTTTATAAAAAAGTTTAATTTTCTTAAATCCTGCTCTACAATTCGTTCATACATGATTTTACAATCGTACATTTAGTTAGTTATTAGAATATACAGATTTATTACCACTGTTTATAGATCGACACCACTGTGGGTGGTTCCAGATAAAATAGTTATTGATCAAAAAGGAGAACATTTATTAAATCCAAAAACTATACATCATATTTACACACCTGGTGCAATTTTTAACTTGACTATAATGCTATATTTCCTAAAAAATAATTATTCTTAACAAATAAGTTCCAAAACTATAAACAAAGTTTGATGCTCAAATGATATTTTTTATTAAATAAATCACACTTATAACAATTCGAATGAATATTATGATGGAAATTCTAAATACTACAAAAACAAAAATAATAAATTCTTTACATTATCGATTGATTGATCACACAATTTAGAAACCCCAGTGAGTACCGAAACCATCAAAACTCATATGAGAGACCATCTCAGCTGGTGAGTAGTGAACAGTTTGGCTAGAACCATAAGCAGAAACGGCAGGAGAATTGTGGGTATAAGTGGTGGCAGCTGGTCCATGATTGTAGGTTGTAGTGGCTGTGGAAGGAGCTTCATGTTGATGAGTGTAAACAGCGGCAGTGGGAGCAGGAGAAGCATAAACAGCATGGGCAGGTTGTTGGTGAGTGTAAACTGTGTGAGGAGCAGATGAAGCGTAAATAGCATGGGCAGGTTGTTCGTGAGTATAAACTGTGTGTGGAGCAGATGAAGCATAGACGGCATGAGCTGGTTCCTGATGAGCATAAACAGGAGCTGAGTGTGTGGTATAAACAGCAGCAGCTGTGGGAGCAGGAGCATAAGATACAGTCTTGGCAACCACTGGAGCAGCATAAGTAACAGTCTTGGCAACAGCTGGTGTATAAACATTATTATTTACACGTGTATCTTCCTTATGGACACTGGAGTAAGGAGTTTGAACAGATTTCGAGTACTGGGATACAGTACCGCCAAATGAGCGTACAACATTTTGGTGAGTAGAAGCCACAGCATCAACAGCTGGATTAGCAACTTTAGCATATACAGCTGGGCTAGCTGCGTAATGGGTAGGAGCCAAATAGCCAGCACTAGCAACAGCCAAAAGAGCCGATAAGACAACAAATTTAAAAGCCATTTTTAGGAAATTTATTTAAATTATAAAAATTTAAGTGTTATGGAAATGTTTAATACTGTAACTCTGTCAAGTAACTGATATCGAATTATTCGAATTCTACGAGTTTTATACAAATTTGAATTTTAAAACGATTGTTATAATTATTTAACAAAATCTAAATAATATCAATCAATTGATGTAAATCCAAAAAATAAAAAACAAAATATTAATCCATTTCAATGTTACATTAAAACATTTTAGGCGATCAATAATTAACGCTTGTACACATAGAAACAACATTATTTGCTTGTAAAGTAAAGTACCAAAATGTATGAATGAATGAATAAAATTTCGTGCATGTCCCGCGCATGCGTACGCACCCCACCCATGACTCTTTATTTTTTATTATTTCTATGGATTTACGGTTACTTTTAGACTGTTATCTATTTTGGTCCATATTTTTGTTCATGTCATGATTTAATTGTTTATTATTATTGTTGTACAATATATAATAAGTAGAAGTGTGTTTTGGTTTTCGATGGTAAAATATAACTTTTGTTGTATTTTATTCAATCAGTAATGGTTAATTAAATAACGGTACCCTACATCAGACATTTTGATGTTATGTATTCAAACAATGTGTGTTTTTATACCCTTCACCATAAGTGGTAAGGGTTTACATATATAAGTTTGTCATTTCGTTTGTAATTTACAAATATTCCAAGTATATTTATTCTGCATCGTTATAGCTAGCGGAGTCGATATAGGGATGTCCGTCTGTTTATTGAAATCATCAGTTTTAATAGTTTTAATGTGCTAAATTCACTAAAATTTATTGGTGGGTAATAAACCAGTTCCTATGTGCATTTCATTGGTTGCTTAAGCCAGATCATCGGGAAAGCTTTTCCCAAAGACTTTAGGAAAGCTAAAGCTACACGTACTTAATTAAATCTTATTTGTAACAATATCAAAGCTTTGACAACACACCAATAATAAACAATGATTTGATATTTTCTTTCAATAACGACTACAATTGGTTTTTTCCGACTCGAAATGTAATTTTGTAAGTGGATTTTCAATCGACTTTTCAAAAATCATAACTTCTGAACCAAATGAGATAATCAAACAATTTAAAAGGCATATTATACAAGGTGGCTCAAAAGTAAACTTCCGATGTTTTTTGGCTGTAATTAAAAAAAAAAAGAAAAAATTTCTTTTGGATTATTTTTATTTGGTCTTTTAATTTTTTTTACATCAAGTCGAGAATATGATGTCATGTAAATAGCCGCCGCCACAGTTGATTGTCATTTGAGCCCTTTTTATTGTATTTTCCATCACTTTGGCCAAAACTTCCTGCGATAAGTCCTCACATTCTTGACGGATATTGTCTTTAAGAGCTGCAAGAGTCTGAGACTTGTTGACATAAACTCGCGACTTCAAAAAGCCCCACAAAAAGAAGTCTGGAGCGGTCAAATCAGGCGATCTTGCTGGCCAGTGCAAATCGCCAAAACGGGAGATTAGGCGCCCGGGAAATGCATCCTTCAGCATATCGGTTGTGGCACGTGCAGTGTGTGCCGTTGCACCGTCCTGTTGGAACCACATGTTTTCCAATCCCAATTCATCAAGTTGCGGCAAAAAGAACTCGTTGATCATTGCTCTGTAGCGCTCACCATTCACAGTAACCGTTTGGCACGCAACGTCTTCGAAGAAAAAAGGTCCGATGACTCCTCCAGCGAAAACAGCACACCATACAGTGACTTTGAGCGGGTGTAATGGCTCTTCGTGGGTTACACGCAGATTTTCAGTGCCCCAGAAGCGTAAATTTTGCTTATTTACGTACCCGCTAAGATGGAAATGAGACTCGTGATTACTTTTGATGAAAAATCATCTTCCTCTTGGTGGTGATTAAGGATGGCTTGAGCCTATGTTAGACGCGATTGGCGGTCAGCAGCTAACAGCTGATGCACCGTCTGGACTTTGTACGGAAACATCTTCAAATCTTGTACCAAAATTCGCTGTAAAGACCATCGACTGATACCCATTTGCGTGGCACGTCGTCTGGTCGATGTCGACGGCGCTTCCATGACATCCTCGACTACAGCAGCAATATTCTCTGCAGAACGGCTACTCCGGGGTCTGCCACGCCTGGCAGCATCTCGTGTTGTGCCAGTCTCTTCGAGGCGAGCGGCTAAACGTCGCAGTGTTTCACCAGTAGGCGTTGAACGGCCAGGAAATCTGCGATGAAATTCACGTTGTGCCAAAGTCACCGACCAATTATTGGTCAAATAAATAGTCAGCAATATTCCGCGTTCTGGATCAGTGTAGCGTAACATTGTTTATTAACGTGTATTTCGCATGTGTTTACTACACAAATGTCAAAACAGAACTGACATTAGAGGCCAATCGCAAAATTTATAGCATTTTCTGATAGGAGGATTACTTTTGCGTCACCTTGTAGATAACTAGCTGAATCCAGTCCGCGTTGCTGGCCTATATAAAAAATCTGTTTTATATTGCATCTCGATCTCGATTTTAATATACATTGTCGGACAAAGTCGGTGATCCAACCTTATAATGATAATACATGTGGTGGCAGTACGACTGGTTCCAATGAATTCAAAAATTCATTACTGTGTCAATCGATTTGTATTTTATTGTTACGCCAGGCAGTTTCAATTGTATTTGCTTATTGTTAACATCATAATTTGTTGGTGCCAAAATTGCATATTCCCACAGCCAAAACGAATTTTTGTAGTTGGTTGTAAGACTTGGGAATACCTTGTCGACAACTGCTTGAATATTCATTTGCATTTGGCAGAAGTTTGACGAAAACGAAATCTCATTTGTGACGGGATCAATTGGAATTTTTCCATTTCCGATGTCCAACAATGTATTGAGAATGTTTCGGCAGAAGGGTATTGCAGCAAATACATACACATGTTCGTTGGTAGAGTTCGGCATTTGTAATTTTTTCCAGTGAAATAAATTTGAAGCAACTTCGCATCATCATTGGGAAGCGGGAGCAATGATCCAATTCTGTGGTACATTTGGCCTTGAACTTTAAAGGTGGTCATGAAGCCAACGTTATTTGAAAGAGTGAGTTGCACTTTTGGATATTTTTTGAAAGAAGTGCTTGGAAATAGGATTGGCGCCGGAAATGTAACTTAGAAGTAGCTCAGGTGGCTCAATAACTGGTGGCAGAATAACTTTACCGATTGTACACCACATTCCCGGGGATTCCTTAGGAAACTTCAAAACGCTGCAATGTAAGCAATTTTTGTTCATTCTTTTATTAATAAATAGATCTATCAATAGAATCAAAAATAATGATTATCCATTACCTAGTTTTCGAGATACTGTATCTGATAGCAAACCAAATTAACTAAAAATTGTCCGTTTTTTAACACTGAAAATCAATAAACTTTGAAGGACTATTTCTTATGAACCAAAAATCTGATTGTAATAAGAGTGGCATATTTGAAATCGTTGAACAATTTCCCAAAAAATTGGTTTATTCATTATTTTGTAGGGGCACATGAAATTATTTATTTTTGCAACCACACTTGTTCTACAGACGCCACTGTACGACGGACAGACGGAAGGAAGGACGGACATTTCTATATCGTCTTAGAATATAATGAGGACCTAAAATATATATTCTAATAAGGATCTGCGACAAATATTTTGATATGTGACAAACGGAATGGCAAAATCAATATAACCCCATCTTTTTTGATGCTGGTTATAAAAATGCCAGTTGCCAATTGAGTCTTACTTAATACACGGTCACCTGAGAATACTAAATTATTTTTTAGTATGATTTAGTTTTAATGTGCTAAATACCTAATTTAATTACTGATTACAAGCTTTATACTTTTTTACACAGATATGGTCCAATAGATTGCAAATATTTACTATCAATTTATAAAGAGATATCGATGTCAGAAAATTCTTATTTTGATAGATATCCCACTCGCATACCACTAAGGTTTCTTTTGAGCAAAAAAATTTAAAATATGGACCCTATCATTTTGAAGAAAAAAGTCAACAAAGTTTTTGAAAAAAAGTCAAAAATTTTAAGTTTTGAGTTAAAAAATATTTATTTTGATAGATGTCCAACTCGCATCTCACTAAGCGATCAAAAAAGTCTTCAAGGAAAATACCTAAGCTTTCTTTAAAAAAAGGCCAATTTTGAAAAAAAAGTCAAAAAAGTTTTCGATTTTGGAAAAAAAAATTTCAACAATTTTTTTTTAGAAAGATTGAAGAAATAGCTATCTGAACTATTTGGGACACATTTTGTTAAGAACAATAGGTAATAAGTTGCATGGATGAGAAAAAACACCTGTTTGGCCAAAATGTCAAATTTTTACCCCCTCTAACTATGAGAGTTCTTCACCGATTTTGTTGAAAAATTGTTGAATTACTATCGAATAGGACTAACCTTGGTACAAATTTCATCCCGATCAGAAGACATCGGTTTCAAAAGTTTACAAATTTTAACATTTACTTAATATTGCATTTAACATTTACTTAATAATTTGTCATATCTATGGGAGGTGGCACGCCCACTATTGCTAGTTTTCCCACTTTTGGCCTAAAAAAGTAATTCATACAAGTTTCAAGGATTTACATGTCACAATTATACAGATAGATATACATTTTAGTTATTAGTTTGTATGGGAGGTACCACGCCCACTATTGATAGTCCGCCCATTCTTGTCCTAAATATTAATATTGATGGTAGAATAACCGTACAAAATGTATGCACTCTATATCTTATTGTATTCTATATATTCGATTTTTTAATAAACATCATATGGGAGATGCCATGCCCTCTATGACTACTACTCCCATTTTTGTCTCAAATATTTATACAAACGGTGGAATTATTCATGTAAAATCTGAGGACTATAGCTATTAAGTTTCCTAGATATTTGATTTTTAAAATTAATTTTGTAAGGGAGGTACCACGCCCACTTGAAATTTCAAAAAAAAGTAGCCAGACTTCCAGACTGTAAAAATCGCTTCAGACGTTTAGCCATCTATATCTGTATAACATACAAATATACAAACATACAAACACACATTCACTTTAATATATATAGATGATCGAAATCGGAATACCTAAGATCAATTAGTTTGTGATTTCTTGTGGAATTCGTAATATATATAATGTTTATATACCAAAGAAATCGATTTTTCATCAGAAATATAGGTGATAACAGAATAACTTAGGTACATATATGTTCAAAATTTATAGCTTATTTTAGGATTTTTTTTGAAAATTAATTCTAGAAGGGTTCATGATTCAGATGTTAAGTAGACATTTTATGAAATAAAAGTATATTTTTTTAAATCTCTAAAAAAAATCCACAATGTAGTGTGTTATTAAGTCATGTTTGGCAAATATAATTTTTTTGAGGTACCCTTATTCAGCATTGATCTTTTTATGACCAAGTGTAAAATAAACACTTGTTTTGTATTTTGGAAACAATAGATGAATAACGTTGAAAATCGTGGTGCTTTTGTTAAATAAGCACCTGGAATATTCGCAAAAATATTATGATCGATTGTATCTACTATACATGTAATTTAGGGGCGGTGCTATTTTTTTTTTGTACAGCAACAATGTGAGATTGTAATTCATCTGTAAATAATTTTAAATTAATTTATTTCAAATAATACTTATATTTTATACTTTAAAAATACTACACGGACGACTTTCAATATAAAACTGTACTAATTTCCAAAATCATTTTCTTCAGATTGAAAAAATTGATATTTTGATAGATTTATTTTTGAATCTCGTTTTAAAATTTAGACTTAAATTCGCTGGTGTCTAATTTGTTCAGTAACGAATTGAAAACGAGTACTATTTTTTTAAAACTATTTTCTTTTTGTAAGTTTAACAAATAAATATCGCAAAAGAATTTAAAAAGTCCAAACATTTGCAAAGCAAATTTACTAAATATTGTTGTAAATAGCTAAACATATATTATACAGTACTTATTTTTATAAATTCCAATGACATTTTTAGTGTCATTTTACTTATTATTATATGAATTTAATTTAAATTTTATAGCAGTCAAATCACTTAAAGTAGTTTCCATTATTCACCTACAAATGATCTTAATGAACACCATTAGTTAACAATGAAATAAATTAAACTATAAATTTTACCTCCCAACAAGTAAAAGTATTTTTACTACGATTTTTTTCATTGGAGACAAAAAAAAAGAATTGGTAGAGAAAAAGGAAGGAAAGATCATACTCGTAGCACAATATCACCGCCACCACCACCATCATCATCATCAGTATGCACGTAATCCAGTAAATTTATCTTCATTTGCATGTGTCACCATCAACACCTTCAAACTTATGGTCCAGTTGTTGGGCAATTTTGTTGTTAGTGCTGTTGTTGTTGCTGTTGTTGTTGTCTTGTTGCATGAATATAACAAATAACAAACACATTAAGGCTTTAGACCAAATTACCCACATAATCAATCAGTTTCACCACTGGTTTAAATGATTAGATAATAGAGTATAGTAACTATAGTTTTTACTTATTTATATGAATCCGCTCCTTATACTTTGAGCTTGTATATACATATGTATGTAGTTATGTATAAATGCACGAGTATGTTGTTAGGAATACTAACAACACAAAGAGTAAGTAATTGCTGCCACTGACAATGAGTTAAACTATTTATTATGTACCTGAATATTTTATGATACTTGCCACTCTACGCTGCACTATCAACTATTGCTGCTGAAGTTTAGCTAAAAAATAAAGAGAAACAAGTAGAGGTACATTGTATACAGTCAAATAGGTTGTAAATATACCCTAAATCTATAAGTTTATAATGAAAACAATTGCATTTTTACTCAAATTAAGGTTAATTTATTATGAAGAATAAGAAGAAATAAAAATACGGCTGAAGGTTTTTATGGAATGGGGTGGTTAGTTTATTAACCACCATGGCGATTGGTATTAAACATATTTATGACAAAAATGTTCGTAGCGTATAAATTTGTTTGAAAGCTAATCGTTTTGACTAAATTTTCTGACCAAAACAAACGAAATAGCTGACACCCCCACCTCCGGTGTAGTCACACGGCTTTACCAATCGAAATTTTTTTCTCCATTTTAATTCCACCACAGCAGTTTGAATAGATAAGTCACTAACAGAAGTATGAGCCAAAAAAACCATCAAATTTTGACTGGGGCCCCGAAGGTATGTCACCGAGCACCATCGGTTTTTAGCAGTCTCTTTCACCTTCCGGAGGTATACCTTACAACAAAATATCTTTTATATCACGATCACTGAGCGGAATCCTTACAAAATAACATAAACGATGACTTCAAAAAATTTAATTGTTTAGGATAATGCCAATAGATGGCCCTAAAAATGTTTCAAAGACTCTAGAAAAGGTGGTTAGAAAAGTGACCACTAAACTGCAAAGAGTTAACCATTGATGATTAAATATAAACAACTATTATAATCTTTAAATATGAGGTATTAAAAAGAATTTCGAGCAAATTTAGTTTTGATGAGGCAATCGACTCCTTTTCTGGTATTTCCCTTGTTAAATGCAAGAATGCGGGCATCGAAGATTTTTCGGTGGGGCCATTTCTGGATGAATAGGAACGTTGACAACCAAAATCATCAAATTTGGGACGATACCAATACACATGAGATCCAAGAGCGTCCAATGCATCCTTAAAAGTCACTGTTTGGTGCGGATTTTGGGCTGGCTGCCTCATCGATCTATATTCCTTTGAGAACGGCGTTGGCCAGTCCATCACCATAAACGGCGAGCGCTATAGGTCGATGATTACCATATTCGTTTGGTCTGAATTGGATGATATGTACACCAATGACATGTGGTTTAAATAAGACGGCGCTGCATGCCACACATGGACACTCTGCACAAGCGATTTGAGGATATGTTCATCTCATGTGGAGGTGACTTTTTCTTGTACCACAAACCACAGCGGCCCTTAAAGCCAACATTACCCATTCCATAGATCAAATTTATCCTGATATATGCGTCAGAGTTATGCAAAATTGGACATTTCAGATGTATACCACTCAGTGAGCCGCGCCGGATATATGCTCTTACAAAAAAGCTATATTCGGGTCTGTGGAATCTTAAATATTTTTACCAGAAGAAGGTGCCAGTCGGTGGTAATTATCTGAGTTGAAGGAGTCCCCCGTAATTGGTTTGACGTTAACAACTTAAAAACGATTTCGATGAAATTTCATACAGACTATATTTGAAGTATTTATCATATAAATCTAAGCTTAAGATTTTCTGAATTTACATTCCTCAAATTTTCCAGAGGTTTATGTTTTGTTTTTTCCGACTTTAGACTCACTCATTTCCCACTAAGACATAACACCATATGATAACTAATTTGTTCTTGAGTTGTCCTATTCGTCCTTTATCTATCCTGGCTCTTTTTCAAACAGCTTTAACTTTAGGTATTGTTCCACAAATCCCATTCGAAGTTGCAACAGAAACATTTAGGGGCCTTAAGTTGTCGGACATACTTCTCCTCATTCGACCTACTTTTTGTATTGTAGGCCCAGAACTCTAAGGTTTTTGAACAGGGTTCAAAATATATGTACATTAAGACTTCGAAGTTAACGAACGTATGTGCTCTTTGTAGTGCAGAGAGAAGACAATTGGTACTTTATACATCCCAGGTAATCTTGCGTGAAGACTATTGTAACTTAAGTGTCTCTAAGTAATCTGGAGTTTAGTCCCTTTTATTTCGGTAATTTGACGCGTATGTGCTCTTTATAGTGCAGAGAGAAGACAATTGGTTACTTTATACAACCCAGGCAATCTTACATGAAGTCAATAGTCACTTTAGTGTCTCTTAGTAACCTATAGTGAAGTCACTTTAAACGTTTATTTTGTGCTGCACTTTAAAAAGTAGTTATTTTTCCCGCCAGAAGTTATCGATGAAAGGTTTGTTTACAAGCTTTTTAGCTGACTATTTTAGGTAAATTTGCACCCGTACATGTTAAAATAACTAGTTATGTAGCTGATCAAGTTAAAATTTAGGTAGCTAGTAAGGTAACTGACGCTATTTAACCAGTATGTGAATCCAATGCATTGGCTACTTTGTTCCAGCTATTAGACAGTCTCACTGTAGTCAAAAAGGGTCAATTGACGCCATGCTTAGGACATGCACGTGTTAAAATTACTAGTCACGTAGCTATTGAAGTAACTAGTTCCAACCCTAAATGATGGGTAAAATCACTAGTTCGGGACTGTCTCCTAGAACTGCTGGGTATCCCGATACAGTGCCTTCATGTCTTCTGTACTCAACTTAACTTCCAGAATTCTTTTTCACCATAATTCTTAACCATAAAGATTTCTGAATGAATTATATTAATTTAATAGTCTATGGTGTCAAATCTAATAGTCTTTATTATCTGCTCTTGGACAGTTACATCGTTGCTTCCGAGTCCCCTTAGAAAAAATGTACACGATGAAGTAAAGATCTTTAGAGAATAATAGCGAAATTATTGTTTTATTGGAAAATAATACCTAAATACTTTCGAATCAAATCATTTCTTACAAAACTCATCTCCAACCTACAATACCCAAAATAGCATAAAGCAAAAATCTTTCACTACAACTTATTGTTACTAGATTTTATTTGAATTTTTATTTGAAATTTTTGTCAGTTGTTAGTCTCAGTAGTTAATAGCAGTTAGTTAGATGTTGGTGGCACTCACTCACTAACTTAGTTACTGAAATTATACTACTACAACTACTACATAGTTACTAACCTACGAGTATGAAAAAGGAAATTTATTTGCAATACCTTATTCAGGCAAAACTTTTAAAGCGATAGATAAGCGTCTCGGCGCCGATAAAAGGGACGAATAACTAGAGAGAGAAAAAAAGTAATAGTAGTATATTTAAATTTTTATTATTTTATTAATGTTGTTTTTCGTACAATCAACCAAACTACAGCAATCAACCAACCAACAAACAAACAAACGCCTTTTGAATTAAACAGCTTGGAAATATTGCTTCCGTATTACACTACTGGCACTAAAGTATGTAACCAAATATTTACACACTCCTTACTTAGCTGGTGGTATACTTGTATATGTGTGTTTAGCACTTTTGAGTTGTAAGTGTCTGGCATAAATGTGAATAAAAATACACATTTTTTGTTCCCTGTTAATTCGAAAAATTATATTTAAACTGATAAGATATTTACAACTAACACCATATTCAAATTAGTTGGTAAATTATGTGCCATTGTTATACTATACACACACACAGATATACACACACGTATTGGATGGATGGAGTCTGTGTACAAACTGACTGTGAGAAATTCAATTAAAATCAAATTACACAAGTGAAAATACGCTATTTATTTGAAATTGCATTTTTAGAAAATAAATTCATAAGATCTGTTTAAGTTAAGTGATTGCACTCTAACAAAAGTAAATAAATGTTATGGAAATATAGAAATGATTTTGCAAGAGATATATGTATATGGCTATGAACAACCATAGAAGTAAACATTCTCAATTAATACGCATTACCAATTTTGGTATTCTGTTTTGTGCCACAAAATTACAAAATTTATGAGTTTCACATACGGGGCGATAAGGGCTGTTATCATGCCTACCAGCAAATTTGGTCCTACCGTCACTTTTGCAGTTGATTTCCAAAAAGCTTTATGTATGCTAGTTTTTAGGTGAACAAGGAATCTAAGGAGTGAGATCGTAAAATTCTTAACACACGTTTTTCACAAAGTTGGCCAAGCATTCAAAGGTCTGCCGTCAAACTGTTTCCAATGTTTGGAACAATGTTATAAAACAGTATCGGGAGAACTTGTCCGTTGAAAGAAAACCTGGTTCAGGTAGAATGAATGGTCCACATGATGTTTCTAAAGCCAAAAAAATAGAAAGCATTTTCAAAAGACCTTCTAACACATCGGGTAGGTAAGCAGCCCGGTTAGCTCAGTGCTAATGCAGGTTTAAAAACATACAAGGCTCAAAAAGTTCCTGACTGGAACACTGCTAAATATTTAGAGGCCAAAAACAGAGAACGGAAATTGAAGTCAAGTTTTAAAAAAAAATATTTTGCTGCATAATGTATGACGAAACGAATGTTCAGGCAGATTTTTCCCAACTTCCTGGTCAAACATTTTATGTTGCTGATGCTCGAGGGAATGTTGAATGAAAGTTTAGGACCCAAAATCAGACAAAATATGGCAAGCAATATGAAGTTGCGACAAAAGAAGCCAATCATTTGTTATAAAGGGCTCTATAAATACCGAAATTTACATCAAGGAATGTTTACAAAAAAAGGCTGCTTCCATTTTCTATATATAATTCTGTTATACTGAAATTTTTCTTTAGAAAGAACTTTTGTACTGAATATTTTCTATAAAAATACTGTTATACTGAATATTTGCAATAGAAAAGACTATTATACTGAAGATTTTTTAAATAAAATACTACTACACCGAAGATTTTCATCAGAAAAGATGTTATACCGAACATTTTCAATACAAAAGGTTTAAATATACTGAAGGTTTTCAATAGAAATTACTTTTATACTGAAGAATTTCTATAGAAAATTCTGTTATACTGACTATCTTCTACAGAAACTACTTTTATACTGAAGACTCTCTATAGATAATACTATTATACATTTTTTTCTTTATTGAATCTTTCTTTTGAGAAATTTACAATAAGTATTGAAATCTTAACCTAAACTGAAACTAAAGTTGTTATTGCCGCTGCAATGTCCAACATGATTGCTCATTAAAATGATTATCTGGCCAGATCCAGTGTTTCCAATCGCCTCAGTCGTCTATGACCTTCAAATGACAGCAACTCCCTGGCAAGGGGATTTGTATGATCTAATAGTTTTGATAGGTAATTTAAACTGGAGAGTTTGATCACGAGGAGATTGAGGACATTGAAATCCCTATGCATATTACTATTGCAAATGTACCATGGGACACCTGTTATTTTCCTTAACAGTGCTGACTACTTTCTTTGCAATTTTTCAACGTTAGATGAGGAGGCTATCCCCATAGCTGAATGTAGTAAAGCCATATCGGTTTCATAACTCTTTTGCACAAAAGCACTTTGTACTCCAAGTCTAGAGCAGACTGTGAGCCAATTAGCCAGTGCAATTGAACTGACTTTAATTTTATTTGTGTAACCTTGACTTCAATATGGTGGGTCCATGTTAAACGGCGATTAAGATGGATACCGATATATCTCACATGGGTCTGTTCTGGAATTTTGATATTATTTATCTGTATGGAAGGACAACATTCTCGTCTTAGAGTAAATGTAACGTGAGCACATTTTGTTGCATTGACTTTTATTTTCCATTGTCCAGCCATTTTTCTAAATCGCCGATGTAAGACTGGAGTTGTTCAGAAGCTATTGAGGGGTTTCCATGTGGACTTAAAAAAACAGTATCATCCGCAAATGTATATGTGTGAGTCAGTGCGCTCGTAGACATATCTGCAGTATATAAAATATATAAGAACGACTTCCCTGTGGTACACCAGCGTATATTTTTCGACGCGAAGAGATCACATCTTTGATCTGATTTGGAAAGATCTTTCTTGTATGTAATTTTTAAGTAGTTTATGTACAATCGCAGGTAGTAATCTAATGACTTTGTGTATTAGTCCATCGTTCCAGACTTTATCGAAGGTTTGAGATATGTCAATAAATAATGCAGAGCAATACCGCTTGCTCTCGAAGGTTTTCCGAACAAGAGTAGTTATCGGATGTACCTTTTCGATAGTACTATGCTTCCTTCTGAAACCACACAGAGAAAACAGATTCGTGATAGCAACCGAATTTGTTGCCAATCGAATGATTCGGTTCCACACATAGAATTTTTCGGTTCTATCAACAGAAAGTCAGTTGACAATGAAGAATTTTGGTCAAAGCAACAAAACTTTTGTTACCCCTTTTAAAATTTTGTAGCCACAACTGTAAAATTCGCTCACTAAGGTAGAATCATTCGGTTGCTATCACAAATCTGTTTTCTATGTGCAAATTGATGGTCAAGAACAATGAAATTTTCGTCAAGGTTTACTAAAAGGCTCTCAAGTAACAAGTTTTCAAAAAGTTTTGAGAATATTGACAACAGGCCATGAGAATGACAAGTATCCAATTCGTAGTATTAAGTTAAATATGAACAAAATAATTCTCAGTGCTGATTTGGGCAGATTACTTATAATCCTGGTAATAATTTTATCTATACCAGGTGATTTTCCAGCCTTAAGACCTTTGGTTGTATTCACGGTAGAGAAATGGAATTTTATTGGGGGTGGCACCACATTATTTATGACATTATCACTAATAGAAGAAATTGTATCATTTGGGGTACATACATTCTCCAAGTGATTGGCAAATGCTTCGATTTTTTCTGAAGTATTTTTTGCCCATTCTGTGTTCTGAAGGCGTATGGGCGACTCATATACAATAGGGCATTGAATATTTTTCACAGCTTTCGAGAGACTTTATTCTGTTTCTTAGTATGATCTATGTTTTTAAGATTTTATTCCTTATTAATATTTAAGGCGATGTGAAGTCTTCTTTGGCACTTATTTAGTTTAGCCTTTACGCTTGGAAATCCCGATTGTTGCCATTGACGTGTGAGTGTTCTCTTTTATTTAATAAGAGACTCCATGTTTGTAGTGCATTTTGAATGTCTGTAATTCCCCAAGGTGACTGGGGGCTTAGACACTTTAACAGCGTTTGTTAAAATATCTGTAATAATATCGACAGCGGATTGTATTTAATATTAATTTTTCAATGAGATGTTCTGTGGCAAGTGTGAGCTAACATACATTTTATACTTTAACCAGTTGGTCTTCTTGTTAGGGAAACAAGAGCAATAGTTTTCCAATTTTGTTGGAACTTCTAATAACGTTAAAACTGTAGGCGAAATTCAGAAAAATATTTTATTGTCACATATTGATGGTGGGTTTTCGATCACATCCGAATATAACACTCTTACTTGTTTAATGGATGGTTGGAAATTTATTTCATTATTTATAGATTTGGAGTGCTGGAAAAGTACCATAATACAGTTTTTGCTTTCAGCTCATTTTCAAAGTGACGAAGAGTTGCTTAAAATGTTTATTGTGTCTGTATTTGTTATCAAATTTACCGATTTTTACCGTCTAAAAATTTTAACTACCAAAAAATACCCATCATTTAGACTGAGCCATGATAACTCCATCAGTCAGTAATTTTACTCTTTAATATACATACATGCATATCGTTACCGTAATATAGAAGGGACCTAATTCGTGTTTTTTTAGTCGAGATTTTTTGGCTAAATATGATATATGTATGAGCGAACCATTTATCGAAATAAACGAAAATCTGAGCTTACAAAAAAAAACACGAGCTAGGGCCCTTCTATATTGAGGTAACGATATGTAAATATCAGGTCAAATTTTGAATGGGATCCAAAAAATGTCAATAATACCAAAAGACGGGTTTTTAGCTGGGTTTCAATTATATGGTTACGTGTTTACCTTTTAAAAACGTTGGTTTATTTCCTTTAAATAAACCGGATACTTTTGATTGCAAATAAAAGCCGTTTAGTACTTAGTTTTAAAAAACTACAACTGTTTATTTATTTAAAATGTACAACAATAACAGTTCATATAGTCACTCAGTGTCTTTATACACGTTTATCATTTCGCAGAAATGCACACACACTTTATAATGTACAAACTTAAATGTACAAGACAGTTGATGTTAACTCTAACAGCGCCTAGGATAAACTCTCTGACTACTGCAACCGCAGTCACTATTTATACACACTGCCATCTTCATCCGAGTAGCCTAGATTGTTGTTAACGGTCAAAACTAGTATGTTCGAATTCCAGAGCCCTCGATATCAATGTTAGCAGCTCAAACATTTAGTGTTGCCATACTTACAAACAATGCTAATAACCGCATGCTATCAACATTGTTGATAAGTAGATGCTTCTACTGATGGACGTGTTTATAAACATAATGAATGTTGCAGGCAGTCGCTACAGACCGTTAAATTCAAATCGCTATCGCACATTCGTAACAATATCTTTGCCGATTACGATGATTTCTTCAACACAGACAATTCAGAAAATATTTCCAACATCTGTGTGCTAAAAAAATATCTAAAAATCTTCAAGTTATCTGGTAGGTTCCAAAAGTTTTTTTTTATATATTTTTTTTTCCAAAAACGTGGCATATATGTCAGCCATCTATGGGCCGATTGTGCTGATACCAAGACGGACATTGGTAAATCGACTTCGCTATGTGTAGAATATTTCAGATCAGAAATAAAAATGGTGGATATTACAAATGAAGTGATAAATGTTATATATGAATTAAATACTATTAGTTTTCCTTCGTTTTCCAGATAAATTCAAGCTATTTTTTTTTAATATTAATTTAATCATGTTCAAATTTCCCATAATAGTGTTTGATTTTAAAATATTTTCTCTAAAATTAAATTTTTTTGTTCAACTCAAATCGAAACTAAAGAAAAGTAAACATCCTCTAAACTTATACGAGTATCATCCATAGATTTTAATAGTTTACCGCCTTTTTGTAACAATTAATTTTTTATTATTTTAACACTTTCCATTTCACTCGATTAACATAAACATGCCGCTTAAATTGCAGCTAAATAAAACAAAATAACTTTAATAATAAAGATTTTTTACATGAAAGTCAACATAAACGGCAGAAATTATTTTTCATTTGCATGTACGTAGATACGAACGACTAAGTTTTGTAAGTTGTAGTGTTGAAAATTATGAAAAATAAAAGTGTGACGATCGGTGACAAGTAAAACGCCTCTGCTTATTTAGTGACCAAGATTATGGTCAATCCACCAGCCATGCGAGCGAGTATCATGTAAAACGAAACAAAATAAAGCAAAACGTTTAAACAAATTTCTGGTAACAAAGTTTCAGTGTCAGGGTTAACAATGGTTTTTTTTAGTAATATGGATGATATTGGGGAAGTATAACTAATCCATCTCTAATGGATTAATGTTTTTTTTTAATTTTTACTACATCAATGAAGAAAAAGTTGTGTACCAGCCTGCAATATATAAAATTAGAGTCAAATCGCACAATGTTAACCCATGTCGCCATGGCACTGAAGTTTATACTCTGTTCTGAATACTCTGATACTGATACTCTGTTCTGAAGTGTAGCGTATCCCAGAGAGAGAAAGTTCTGCATCGATCAAAACAAATAGTGGTCGGACATGGCAAGGTCTGGACTACAAGGCGGATGTGGAAAAACTTCCCAGCCACTTCTTTCCAAATAGTTTTTAACAGGTATTGCAACATGTGTCCAAGCGTTGCACAGTGGGGCAGAATCAACATTTTTTGGAAATAAATCTGGGATTTCTAAACGGTTGTTCCGATCGGGATAAAATTTGACGTGGGCATAGCCAAGGAGTATTTGAGTTTATGTTATTAAAATGGGCCCCACAAATGCTCCAGGCGCGGCGCTATGGGGGCTCAATTTAAGGTACCTTCGAAATGTACAATTTTTAAACACGTGCCATTTTTTGTTTCTCATCCGCTTTCAAAGATTTTTATACTTTTGGAAAGCGCTCATCTAGGTTTTGAAAAAACCTGCTTGCGTGTGCTATTTATCTCGTATGATTTCCGTGCAATAGGCATTTCAAAATTGAAATTTTTAAATTTTGCCATACCTTGGTCCACTTTTTTTAAATATAGGGCGTACTTTTCAACCGAATGAAATAAAATTTCTTTCACTAGTTAGACAACTGAATTATCAATAATATGCAAAAGATATCAGAACAATATCAATTACAGATCCAAAAATAAACAATTTTCAATTTAAAAATTAAAAAAATAGTAGATTTGTGCTGTTTTTTGGGCGAAAAGGTAACTTAACTCTGTTTTTATTAAAAAAAAAAAAAAACTTTCTTTAAGGACATATAACAATTTTATGTGTTTCTGTAAGATATTTCACGCAGAACATTTTGGTATAAAAAATATGTCATAGTTTTCGAAAATGTCGTCTCTACGCCCTTCGGAATTTGACCTATCTTTTATCAAAATTTCAATTTTGGGCCACATGTTCTAAAATCCCAAAACTGGGATCAGAAAATGGAAAACAGTTTTGGAAACCTCGATGTGATCCCTATTTATTCCCAAAGTATTTTCCCAGCCCCAAAGAAAATGTGGATCCTATGGGCAAAATTGTAAAAATAAAATTTTTGGAATTTTCGCTACAATCTTTAAGAATTGCGGGATTCCCTTTGACCTTTTCAAAAAGTTTTTTACACTATTTTATTTAGAATGATAAATTTAAAAAACGTTGAAAATTTTATTGAGTTTTGTTAATAAATAAAGATTTTATTACATATTACATATTTATTGAGCTTCTAAAACTAAAATTTGTATCAACATTTTGATAGGATTGCAAATATTAGGAACAATTTGATCCACATTTTTCCGAACTAAATTGTTTGGTTTAGATAAGTTAATTTTTGGTCTTACAAAGTCAATATCTCTATTAGATTCAAAAATATTACACTTTTTCATATTTCAATGTGACTAAGTCAGAACCATTGATGGGTTGTTGAATAATATATTAAGAAAATGTATTCAAATTTTTTAGTATGAAAAAGTGCAATATTTTTGAAGGTAATGCTGCGTAATTTTTAAATTTTAGTATAATTTTTGTGCAATTGAATAAACTGCTATTAAAAATTTTAATATTTTAACAAAATCTGCTCCATTGTTTACGTTTTTGAGCCTACAGGTAATAATTATAAGCCAGATCTATTCCAATAAATATATAATTATATATATTTTCTATAGTTTGTGAAGAAATTTTAAAACCTCGATGTGAATTTATTAATTTAATGATATACATAAAATTTTGGTTTAAAAAAATCTATATATTCGACAATTGCTTGACGTTAATAACAATTTAAAAATTTATTATAAGTGATTTATGAAGCCAGTTCTTATTAATATTAAAGTTAAATTTTTTTCAAAATGTATGAAATTTTTAAATATTAGTTTAGATTTTATTCGATACATATATAGATTAAAAGAACTTACAAGTTTTGCAACAAATTAAAAAATCTTGAATATTTTTGGGATTATACAAGCGTCTTTCAAAGATCTTTCACATAATACCAATATTTTAAATGTTTTCTTTTCTAAGACACAGTTTCTTAGAATGTATTAAACTTTTATTTTAGATGTGTAACCACCCACTTTGGGGATCCACCAACAACCTCCCAGATGTACCAACAAATTCACACTGCTCAAGTCAACTCTAAAACACCTCAACTGTAAAAGTGCGAAATTTCATTAAGATACCTCAAACGAGTCCCAAGTTACACAACTTACAAAAATAAAAAGTTCTATAACCACTGTGTAGTACTTAATAGATTTTACTCCTAACTGAATAAACTTCATGATATTTTCCTTCATCACTTTCGTACAAAAATTCCCATGCGCTTCGGTTAAAACTTTTAGTATAAATAGCTGATGCACACGCGTTTAATTTCTACAAATAGATACACACACACACTTGTGTTTCATTTAAATAGTAGAATTTTAGTCATTACTGCGCATGCCTGAGCAAAAAAGAATTTTAAACAACAACAACTGTCTTGTATGTTTTATTGCAAATTTCGTTTACAGTTTTAGTATAAATACAAGCTGAATGCACACAGCGATATTTATATTGGTTTAGTGCACCAAACTGTCAACAGTACAAATGGAATTTGCAAATTTAGTTGTTGTTGTTCATTAAATTCTTTTTTTCTTAGGCATGCGCAGTAATGACTAAAATTCTACGATTTAAATGAAACACAAGTGTGTGTGTATCTGTTTGTAAAAATTGAACGCGTGTGCATCCGCTATTTATACTAAAAGTTTAAACCGAAGTGCATGGGAATTTTTGTACTAAAGTGATGAACGAGTTTATTCAGTTAGGAGTAAAATCTATTAAATAGAATTTTTTATTTTTGTAAGTTCTGTAACTTGCGACTCCTTTGAGTTATCTTAATGAAATTTCGTATTTTTAGAGTTGAGGTATTTTAGAGTTTACTTGATTGAGTAGTGTGAATTTTGGTACATCTGGGAGGTTGTGGGTGGATCTCCAAAGTGGGTGGTTACACATCTAAAATAAATGTTTAATACATTCTAAGAAACTGTGTCTTAGAAAAGAAGAAAACATTTGAAATATTAGTATTATGTGATAGATCTTTGAAAGTCGCATTCTATGGCGTTTCTTAAATTATCGTGTAAATAAAATATTAAAAATTTTGCAAAAATTTTAAGTTCAGTTAAGGTTTTAAAATTTCTTCACAAACTATAGAAAATATATATATTTATTGGACTAGATCTGGCATATAATTATTACCGGTACGCTCAAAAACGTGGACAATGTAGCAGATTTTGTTAAAATAGTAAAATTTTTAGTAGAAGTTTATTCAATTGCACAAAAATTATACTAAATATAATGTTTTAAAAATTATTCTTATTAAATATGTGGGAAACAAAAATAAGCTACCGTAACACGAGTAGCATGGTTTTGATTTTAAGGCGGGTGACTTTTAACATTTATTGCAACATGAGGCCGGGTGTTTTCATTAAGGAATTTCTAAATGACAATGTGTAGAAAATCTTGTCAAAAGGTCAAAGGTAATCCAGCAATTCCTAAAAATCCCAAAAATGGAAAATTTCTACAATTTTACCCATAGGGTCCACATTTTCCTTCGGGACTGGGAAAATACTTTGGAAATAAATAGGGAAGACATAAGGGTTTGCAAAACTGCTTTTCGTTTTCTGATCCCAGCTTTGGGATTTTAGAACATGTGGCCCCAAATTGATTTTTTTATAAAAAATAGTTCAAATTCCAAAGGGCGTAGGGGCGACATATTCGAAAATAGGATGTTTTTATACGAAAATGTTCTCCGTAAAGATACCTTTTTTAATAAAAAAGCCTTAAGTAACCTTTCCGCTCAAAAAATACCAAAAATCTACTATTTTTTAAATTTTTTAATTGAAAATCGTTTAGTTTTGGATCCGTAATTGATATTGCTCTGATATCTTTTGCATATCACTGGTAATTTAGTTGTCTAACTAACGAAAGATATTTTAGTTCATTCGGTTCAAAAGTACGCCCTATATTTAAAAAAAAGCGGACCAAAGTATGGCAAAAGTTTAAAATTTAAATTTTGAAATGCCTATAAATCGGAAGTTATAAGACATAAGTAGCACACGCAAGCATGTTTTTTCAAGACCTGTTGGATATAAAAATCTATGAAATCAGGAAACAAAAAAAATGGCAGGTGTTTAAAAATTTTACATGTCAAAGGTACCCTACTTTGAGCCCCTATACTCCTTGGCTACGCCCACGTCAAATTTTATCCGGATCGGAATAGCCGTTTAGAAATCCCAGATTAATTTACATACAACTTATTGCTGTAATGTAGGCAACCCTAACTATGGAGGTGTTACAATGACAGTTTAATACTCCAGTATTTGAATATACACTTATGAACAAATAATATACATACCTACATTATGGATATGAACGAGTACATAGATCAACCTTTAGTTTTAAAGCTTAAACAAAATTCACACACCTTTATGCCTCCAGCCGTATTTAGTTTTCTTTTCGTTATTTGAATATTGTGTTGTGCGTTCAAAATGAATTTTGACAGTTTAATAAAAAAAAAAAACAAAAAAAACAAAAATAATAATCGAACAAAACTAAATTCAAGCCTCTACTCTTGTAAACTAAAAAAACACTCCAGACTCTAAACATGCAAACTGGGTTACATTTATGCAGATTTAATTAAAAGAAAGAAAGCATAACCCACCTGTCATTCGTTTTCAAGTGTTTTTTTTTTTTTTTTTTCTTATTCAAATACATACAATATAATTGTTCCAATATCAAGTGCAATAAATATAAATGGGTGTAGATGTGGTATCGCCCAAATATTTTTCATCGATATAAAGAAATTATTAATAATTGAAGTTTATATGATAAATGATAAATCAAGAGACGATAATTTATTAGCTGTACAAAAAGTTTTGGTTTTAGTTTTTTTTTTTTAAGTGAAGCGTAAGTTCTCCAACAAACGGTAAATTTAAAACATGAAATACTTAGGTCTAGTACTGCCATATAACACCCTACAATTCATTTATTTTATCATTAACCGAAACAAATACACATTCTTAAAAACAGTTCTAGATCTAGTAGTTACTTTCATCATTGATGCTTGCTGGAATTTGTTCTTACAATCTGGCAGTGCCCCTTTATCAGAGGGTCACACTGCGGAACTCTCCGATGAGCGAACTAAAGTTCAATTTCCCATACGTGAAAATAGACTGAAATTAGGGCCCGCATAATTCACTCTTAGACCAGGTATACCAGGTTGTCTTCATCACTGTATCTATTTCCTAGAAGCACTTGGCGACTCTTTCACAATTCCTACAAACCTCATTAACTATACTTATCCGCTGCACTATAGGTAATTTCAGCCAATTTTATGGCCAAAACTACAAGAAATCACTAAACAAGGATGAAAATCGGTATATGGAGGTTTTCAAGGTTGTTGATTTCGAATCTGAGGTAAAATTTTTCAAATTCAAAATGGCGGATCTAATATGGCGGCGTTAATTTTAAAATGTTTTCTGATTTACATCAAAATCGGTATACGGAGGTATTTAAGATTTCTGATTTCGAATCTGAGGTAATAATATTCAGATTCAAAATGGCGGATCCAATATGGCGACCAGAGATATTCTTACAAAAAATTCGCACTTTATCCTTCACGTAATCCGATTCCTCATTCAAAAACTTGCCGCATTCAACTTTACCAACAATAAAATTGTAAACAATAGCATTCTTCTCCTCTTTCTTTTGCTCATCCAACCAAAGTGCAAAACATGACTTTTTGCCTCAAAAATGGGTGAAATTACCTATTGTGCGCTGGAACAATGGTAGTGGGCTTGGTGTGAATCCTTCCCACTACCGCGCCTAAATGAGGTAGAAGTCGGGCTCTCGAATAGTCGGAAGTATCTAGAAATCATTCTGGACTTCAAACTGTCCTGGAATCTGAATATCCAAGCATGCAGAAGGGTAATAGGAACCAGGGTTATAAATCCACGGAACGAAATGGTTCTATGACATGGTGCTTAAGTCCATACTAATGAATGGGCATAATTTGTTGAGGGTACTTGGAAAATCCACATATTCTGCACTGATGATCACAGGTGCAGTACGAAGTACTCCATCGCGATATTTGTTAATTATGATACACTGGCTACCGGCCAAACAAATTGACGTATTTCTGTATCGATCTCTTTAGATCTATACTAATGGTTCCATGTCTGCGACTGGAGTGATTGGAGACTTTTAGATTACCCGATTTCTGAAGGGAACTGCGTCTCCAGTCCGTAATTTCGGTTATAAAGGCGGTACACTGGTTGAGGTATTACAGGATATTCAGTGAGCATATCCAGATTTGTGCCGACAGTAAACCTGCAATTGAATCTCTGGTATCTCTTAACGAGATGGCGAGATATTCTAACCTGGGTGCCTGGTTATTCGAATGTACATCGTGGACAAACTGACCAAAGCTGACAAAGCTGTATTTAACTAAATACAAAAACTATTTTTAATTGGATTTTTTGTTCAACATTTAATTTTAAGATTTTTTCAAAATATTGCTACGTTTACCCAAAAACACTAAACTTCAAACAAATCGTGCAACTTCCAAGTGTTATCCGATTTTGGTAGCATTGAAAATTTCAGAACTGCAAAATAAAGGCCACCATAGCGCCTTTAGAGTTCCTTCCAAAGAAATTTGTGAAGATAGTGGATACCGGTACATGATTTTTAAGGTATCACAAAAGGACCAATACATGGATCCATGGTGCAACTAGCTGCTTTTATAACCTAATCTAAATCCAACTAATTCTGAGAAGCAATTGATTTCTTACGTTCAATTATACACAGAGAAAACTGATTCGTGATAGCAACCGAATTTGTTGCCAATCGAATGATTTCACAAATGTGTGCAACCGAACCATTCGATTGGCAACAAATTCGGTTGCTATCACGAATGGGTTTTCTCTGTGTAGTATTTGCTTTAAAAGACACATATTTACCGAAAAGTTCAAATGATAATCGATTTTTCAATGATGAATGTTAGAAAGGTCGAAATTGTATTGCATTACAAAATCTCCGAAAATGAGTACATATAATGATTAGAAATATTTATAATAACTCGTTAATTTTGCAACCGATTTTTACAAAGATAACAACACAAATTATGCAGGGATTCTTATATAGTAAGTTTTTCTCGATCAATTCGGTTTATACTTTTTATTGGCAAAAGTTACAAATTTAAAAAATCAGAAGCATGTTTTTTTATTAACCACCATCAAATAAGATTTAGGTACTTATATTTATTTTGTCATTCCGTTTATAACACATCGAAATATTCATCGCAGACCCGCAAAAGTATATATATGTTCTGGGTCCTTATTTCTGTCTGTTGAAAGGACGGTAGGGCGCAAAAGAAAAGAGCTAGCTGGCTGAAATTTTACACAAATACTCTCTATTGATAAGGTTTATTTTGTATTGAAAATATCGGTCCATGATTTCACCTAGCCCCCAAACAAATGTCCCCCCGGAATACAGTTTGAGCAGTCATAAATATGTTTATACAATAATCCTGACCATTCGATTGGCAATCCTGATAAAATTTTGCACAAATTAGTTCTAATTTCTCTAAGGTATCAACATAAACATATTTATGAATTTGTACGTAAAACTAATAAGTAGTAGTAGATATTATTTGTTTGTTTTCATAAATTACTTTATGTTTATATCGGCTGTTCTCAAGAGCATCTCGTTTGCATAATGTTGGCCATTAAACAAAAAACAAACCAGTTTAAAAACTAAAAAAAAAAATAAACATTTTGTTAGTTGGGGAACTCTTATTAAATATATACAATGCTGGTCACGTAATTAGCACACCCACTATAAAATAATTATTAAAACAATGTAAGTAAATTGATAAACATAAATATATTTCTCAATGGTTTACTTTATATAATATACATAAGTACATAAAATGGAGTTAAAAAAAACAAAAATGGAATTGAATTAAAAACAAAGTAAGTAGTACAAAAATGTACGTAATTTTTATAAAAAACTATGTCAAACAAATTAGAGCAGCGGAAAATGGACTAAAGAAACAAGTAGCTGTTTTTTATATATTTTTTTTTTTAATCAGTTGTCTATATTTTTAATCAGTATTTAAGTTTTATGTGTACTAATTTTTTAGCCAATGCTGTAGTATAAAACAAAGATATATATTTACACTCTACTTTTATATATAAATTAATATGTTTTATAGATTAATTAGTACAATTACTCATTTGTTTAGTTTATGATATAAGAGTTTATTAATAAAATCTTAACTTGTGCTGGTAATATTTGTTCTATATAAATTTTGGAATCCCATACAAATATTACAAAGAATTTGTATAAATATGAATAATGTTCTCATTACTTTGTAAACTATCTAGTAAATGTTATATATCTTTTAACCCTCTAACCCGCAAACTTTAAAAAGCTAAAAAAAAGTTGTCGAATAATTTTTTTAGGGTAATTATGACTCAATAAACTCAGAACAGCCATCAAAAACTAATTTGAAAATTAAGTTTAGGAACCAGGTGCAAAAAGGTGAAGAGTGCCTCAGGACATTGTTGCCGGTTTAGGTGTAAAAAACAATATGATGTAAACATTAATTATGATACGATTTTATTGAAAAACTAATGAAAAAGATACAAAAAGTAAGAAAATTGTTTTACTCTGATACTCATAAAAGCAATTATACTGCGAAAATCAGACAATATTTATCCTTAGTCTCCAGACAAGGTTCCCCTACGAATATGACTTGAAGATTCATAATAGTCTTATAATAATTAATATCGTGATGAAATTGCATATCAATAAGATTATATGAACCTAAATGTTTCTACCATCTTTGGAATTTTAGTACACTTAGCCTAAATCCGTAATTTCGGAAGGGCCTAAATATACCCCTTTTAGTATATTTAAGACGATTTCTATTTTAAAGATATCATTGTTAAAATACCTTTCCAAAAATATAAAAAAACATTATAAGGTCCTTAAGAAACACTTTTTCTAGGAAGCATTTTCTCAATTTTCAAATTTAAAATCGATTATTCTTGGACTCGTAACTGATATTGCATTTGATATTGCATGTTCGGTTTTAACCAAACCCACAGGTTTTCAATGCCTAAAACAGGTAATTATTCTTCGGTTTTATAGTTTTTTTTCAGTAAAAAAAATTCAAAATTTATAAATGAAAAATAAACTTTTTATTATTTATAAGATAATTTAGTCCCAGTAGTTAATTATTATTAATATGATTGAGGTAACCATAATATGGTTAATTTACGATTCTCATGATTGAATTAATTATATATATGATATCCATAAGCCGAGAACAAAATAATATGGTAAATCCTTCATCATAAAAATGGTTGTCACAAACATATAAAGGGTTTTCCAAAAGAGGTGTTATTTTGAATCAAACGGTATTTCGTTAGCTGTCACTTTTGAGGCTTTTATTCTTTGACATTTGACAAGTAGAAACTACGCCTTTACTAAAAATGGAACGATACACGCTTCAACAACTGAAATTATTCAAAAAGATGAAAATCTTGCAGTCCAAGTTCGCAAAATTAAAACATTTTTGGGTCGTCGTGAAGCACCTCGTCGTTGGTGGAAAAATTCGAGCTGTTGGGACAAGTTAGTGATGTGAAGAATAAAACCGGTGCACATCGCTCAAGAATAACTGAGAATATTGCTGCTGTAGCCCAAAGTGTTGAAGAAAACCCAGGTTTGTCCATTCCTTGTCGTTCTTTGGAATTGGGCATTCTTATGGTCTGAGTTGGATGATATTGATCTGGACAACGTTTACTTTCAACAAGACAGCGCTACGTGCCACACAAGCAACGAAACCATTGCTCTTTTACGGGAAAAGTTTCCGGACCGTGTTATCTCGCGAAGAGATGATCACAATTGGCCACCGAGATCTTGTGATATAATACCTTGCGACTTCTTCCTTTAGGGCCACGTGAAAGATAAGGAATACGCCAACAGCCCAACGTCGATTCAAGAGCACAAAGATAGAATTCTTGAGGCTATCGAGGCAGCCACTTTGCGATTTGGTTATGGAAAATTTCATGAAAAGGATATGGTCCTGTAAGCGTGGTCGTGGTGGCCATTTGTCTGAAGTAGTTTTTTATTATTAACACCATACCTTCCTCTTTATTATGAAATAAACATCCAATCATTTATCTCAAAAAATTCCATTTTTCTTTGAATACCAAAATAACACCTCTTGTTGGAATCCCCTATATGTACTTGTTTACTGCAATATGAATGATACAATCATTAGAATCGTAAATTAACCATATTATGGTTACCACAACCATATAAATAATTACTGTGACTATAATATTGGTAAAAAACTTGTAAAAAAGTTGAAATGGTTAAAGTATTTTTTCTCTGCGTGAGCATGATGCCTTTTGTAGGCTAGGCAAGGAACATTTTAATCTCATTTTTGGACAACTTTCAATATAGAATGATACAAATTCATTTAGAAATATTGATTATATCTCAAGATAATGAGTTCAAATTCAAATTAAGTTTCCATGTTAAAGGAAAAATAATGAAAACTTAAATAAAGTTGAGTTAGAAAATTAATTTTTTCTGATTTTGGGATTAATAATATTTAATATTTAATAAATTATACCAAAACCAAAACCAATCGGTATTATTTTTTAAATCGAAAAAGCGGTTTTAAAATTATTCGTGTATTTTTTGGAAACTCTAGCTTTTTTCATATGATATTTGAATTTATTGTTTAACTAACAGAAAACAAATTAATTAAAATAGGTTATAAATTCTGTCCGATATTTAAAAAAAAACCGGACCTAGGTATGGTGAAATTTTTAACTTTGAAATGCGTATAACTCGCAACTATAAGAGATAAATAACTACACACAGAGAAAACACATTCGTAAAAGCAATCGAATTTGTTGCCAATCGAAAGATTCGGTTGCAAACATAGAATTTTTCGGTTCTATGAACAGAAAGTCAGTTGATAAAGAAGAATTTCGGTTGAAGCAACCAACATTTTGTTACGCTTTCTAAAATTTTGTAGCCACAACTGTAAAATTCGGTCACTAAAGTAGAATCATTCGATTGGCAACAAACTCGGTTGCTATCACGAATCTGTTTTCTCTGTGTAGCAATATTTCTATAAGCCAAATCAAGGATTTTAAGAATATATTAAAATCTTTTTGGAAGAATATATTAAAAAATCCGCAAGCGTTTAAAAATGTTGCATGTTTGAGATGCTTTGCTTTGAGACCTAACAGCGCCGATGCTGAGAGGTCTGTGACAGATTTATAATTTATTGACATTTATACATATAATTGAAAATTTAAATATTTAAATTGCATACATTTTGTTTACCTATACATGTAAGCATGTATATATTTTTAAAACGACAAAGCGTGTACTTAAATCGGTTTGGACTTTTACAATTTAACAATATTTAATTTATTAATAAACACAAGATTAATAAACAGCAATAACAAAAAAATCAGAAACAATAATTAATTTAAAGGTCGAGCCTGTTTGTACATGTCATACTGTTTTATATTCTCAATCTCAAACTCAAATTCTGCTCATCTTAATTTACGACTTAAAGTAGAAAATAAAATAAAAAAAAACAAACTCAGACATCAGGGTTCACTTGTTAAAAGTGAATAAATTCTGTATTCAGTTTGAATTGAATTCTCAAAGTGTGAACAACTAAACGTGCCCGTAACAAGTTTTAAATTTTTTATATTGTTTAATAAAATGGGTTGGTATTTCTTTTTTTTCTGTGTGTTTTTTACGTTTATAAAACATATCTAAAGTGTCTGCATGTTTGAAATTTTATAAAAAAAAATATTTTTTATTTGCATTTATTCGATTTTAGCCAATAAAACCGTAATTTTAACATTGTGCGCCTTAAGTCTGATTGCGTTGACCTTGGCAGCTGGTGGTAAGTAATGTTTATTTACGGATTTAAAGATACATATTTGCTTTATTTAATATTATGTATTTATTACATGTTAATTTTTTTTTTTGTTTTTCTGTGTTTAGATTGTCCTTCATCGACTAAAGTTCAAACATGTACACCAAAATGTTTACACGACAGCGAATGTAGTGCCATTGGTGGCAAATGTTGTCCTAATTTATGCAATGGTCGCTCGTGTGTCCAACCTAATCTTTTGTCTAATTCCGGCAGCCGTGATACTTCTCCATTTAGCAAGAATTGTAAGTATAAAATAGGGTAATTTGATTTGATTTTTAAACAGGAGATGTTTTCAAATGGGAATTATGGTATTCAGAATTCAGAATTCTCACTCACGATTGATAACTCAGATTTAATATTAACAAGTAAGAGTGCTATATTCGAATCTTATATACCCTTCACCTTTGTTGTGGATGCATTAATTGCCCATTTTCAGCGCATGGCGTCCTAAATATATCAAATATACATTTAATTGCTGACGAACAGATTATATTGTAGAAGTTACAAACGAAATAACAATATTATATATACCCTTCTCACCAAAGGTGAAGAGTATAAAAACAACAACGCCAAACGAAACACCAAAAAAAAAAAAACAAAAACAAAATACGCAAAGCAATGGAGCCAACACACATCCAAACATATGTACGTTTTGTTGCTTTTTTGTTAAAGCATGCAGTAAAAAAAAACAAAATACGCAAAGCAATGGAGCCAACACACATTCAAAAATATGTACGTTTTGTTGCTTTTTTGTCAAACACAAAAAAAAAATACTCAAAGCACTGAAGCCAACACACATCCAAACATATGTACGTTTTGTTGCTTTTTTGTTAGATGAAATTTTCAGAGGCTGTCTCGGATTTTTGCTCATATCTCCTTTATTTATGGATGGATTTTGCTGATTTTAAATAGGAAACTTCTCGAAAGCGTGTCTAATAGAATTATTGAAGATTTGGATCCCGAAGATATCTGGTGTCTTCAGAAAATTGATTTCGACAGACGGACAGACAGATTCACGAAGGTGAAGGGTATAAAAATTAATACTTCTGAACCGAACAAACCATCTCTCGACCGTTGAAACCGATGGAACATCTGTTTTATATCACATCTCGATCTCGATTTTAATATACAATGTCGGAACAAAGTCAGTGATCCAACCTTCAATGTTAATACATGTGGTGTCAGTCCGGCTTGTTCCAATGAATTCAAAAATTGCATGTTTTGAGTTACAAAACATTTATCTTGATACATATCCCACTCGCATCCCACTAAGCGACCAAATAGGTCTTGAAGGAAAATATCTAAGCTTTCTTTTGAGAAAAAAAAAAACAAGGGCCCATTTTGAAAAAAAAGTCAAAAAAGTTTTTGATTTTAGAAAAAAAAATTTAAAAAAAATTTTATTTTTTATTTTTAATATTTTTTTCGAAAGATTTAAGAAATAGCTATCTAAACCATTTGGAACACATTTTTCTAAAAACAATAGGTAATAAGTTACATGGATGAGAAAAAACACCTGCTTAGCCAAAATTTAAAATTTTGACCTCTAACTCAGAATAAATTCAAAAAGCTTGAAGTAATAAGAAATGAAGCCTATGAATTAATTCGTAATGAATTATTTAATGGAATGATTAAGAGATAAAATTTAATTTGATTTTGGAAATAGAATTAAGAATGAATTCTTTCGAAACTTTGAGAAGAATACATATTATTTAGAATCCAAACAACTTCTTTTTAATCCTAAGACTTCTGAATTCATACGAATTAACTATAAACTTAATAACAAAATAATTTTCAAAAATTTGTCCTTCCTATTTGACCAAACACAACCTTCTCTTATTTTACAGCTGGTTCCAGTGGTTCTTATTGCGGCAATGTCAAGTGTAGCACATTTGAAAAGTGCGAAAGTGATCGTTCAACAAAGAGACCAAAATGTGTACGTGCTTAAGCTATATATGTTTAATAAACAAGATCAAATCTCCACACTTGCTTACGACTGTTAATAAAGTTTAAAACCAGTTTTTTTTTTATAATTTAGTATAATTTTTTTTCTGAGAACTTTAGACTAATGTGAATGGTAAGTATCACCCACGATGTTAAACGCAGATATATGGTAATTTTGTACCCAATACATACTTAATAATTTGTTGTTTAAATTGGGTTGGGGAAAATATTACTTCTAGAACTAATGACTTGTTAAATTTATAATAAATAGCAGTGATTCAAATTATTTTATCATTCAGCATTATATAGTTATGTTCAATATTTACCAGAGACATCTGACACATGTGTAATGTCATCACACTTTATTCAGTAACTGTGTCAGCTACAATAAAAGCTCTGGAATGACACAATAGGTCTTATGTAAAATGTCATAACCCGAATTCTAACTAAACCATCTAGATATTTATTACAAATATTAATTTAATTCTTTTACAACTTTACTAGGAGTATTTTTCAAAATTTATGCTTAAACGCTTTTGAACAACTAATATTATGAAACAAATTAAATAATAAACAAAATTTGATTTACTAAATGTTTGTTCATGTTCCTTGTGTAAGTATTTACCTACATACATATGTATGTAAATGTGTATTTATTTGATATTTCTCTATGTATATCTTAATTGAATATTCCTGATAACCTGCAGACAACAATAAAAAAAACAGTTAAGGTGTTTGATGAAAAACACAACAGCAAGACAATCTTTCAATTATGCAATATTATATATGCAACAACAATAACAGCAAAAACACATCCTTACATACATTGATACATGTTCAAGTACTTATGAATACTGCATACAAATTTAAATCTATCCCTTTAATGCATTGTTGCCCACAATTTTGCTTTCCTATCACGCGAGATAGGACAAGCAAATTCTGCCAACGTTACGTTGACACACATACACTATAAGCTTACTTGTGTGGTTTCTTATAATGATCATGTGTTTGTTGCTTTGTTTTCATCTCAGAGAACAAAATCAAATCAGTCGCTGTTTAGCACTTGTTGAAGCAAGATCTTGTTACGCAACTTTTTTGAATGCTCTTATATTTTTTTGCAAATACACACAGCAAAATGTTTGATGAGAATTGGGAGTATGATTTTTTTTTTATAGAAAATATGGATGGCGAAGCACAATGTATTGTGTGTTATCGTACTTTATGTCGTAACATTTTTCATTTTACTTTAAGCTTTTCAGTGTACGACTTAAAATATTGTGATGAATTTTGCTCTCCGCTGCCTAACAAACACAAACGAAACTGTTGTAGTATGTGTGTGGGCAACACTGCTTTAAAACAATAGCAAATTGTTATAAAGTGCAGTAACCAAATTTTGTTGTGCATATATCTGTAAGTACACTTAACACTATTCAAACGAGATAATTATAAGTAGGAGCATTTTTAGAACTAAAATCACTAGTTTTAGAACCAGTACAATTATAAACACTATTATTTGATAACATACTTAGAACTACTGATATCGCAACCTCTTCTAGAACAAAACCTATCCTTGGTCCAACAAATTATTAGTATACCCTTCACCATTAGTGTCAAGGGTATATATAAGTTTGTCATTCCGTTTGTAATTTCTACATTTTTCATTTGCGACCCTACAAAGTAGGGATCGTTATAGATAGCGAAGTCGATATAGCCATGTCCGTCAGTCCGTGTGTATGTTAAATTAACTTTCCGTAGCCCGCAAATAACTTACATACATGATTAAAATCAAAAAAAATCGGCCCACAAATGGCTGAGATATAAGGAAAAAACCAAGACATCTATTTTTTTTATCCGTATCTCGATTTCTAAGTCATAAATATAGACAATATGGATATCTAATGATAGATATTTCAAAGTCCATTGCAATTAGGGTTTGGGGTTTCCCGGATAATTTTATTTCCCGGGAAACGGGAATGAAAAATTTCATTTCCCGGGAATCCCGGGAATTTTTTTACAACTAGAAAAATAAGTCAAAAGAAAATTATTTTATAAAATTGTGACATTTTATTAAAAAAATAAGTAAAACAATACATTACAATTCAATTGTATTAACATAAAACAAAAAAAAATTGGTTAGAATATTTGGAGATTATTTGTTACACAGAAAAAATTAAATAGTAAAAAACTGAACAAACGTTCAGTTTTTCGAAATATTTATTAGGTTTTATGCACCCCGAATTCCTGTAGTAGAAAACCGAATAAAACGTTCAGCTTTACGTTGAACGTGCGTTTAGCTTTTTACTATATAGAGTTCAGCTTCTGCAAAAGTAAACGGGCGTTCAGCATTTAACTATATTCGTTTAATTTTCGCAATACTGAAGGAGAATTTAGTTTTTTATCCGATGCGTTCAATTTCTTCATTACTGAACGTAAACTTATTATTTTACCAGCTGCGTTCAGAAAATTAAAGGATTTTCAAATTTTGTTTAATATTACAAAATTTATTCAATATATTCTACAAGAATTATTCATACAAAAATGTTTACATAAACAACTATTTCTAATAACTCACCGAAACCTACTCTTCCTGAGGAAATTCCCTGTATATGCCATCGATAATTACCTTAAAATCAGATGGTGTTAACATTTTTCCGTTAATGATGGCGTTTTCCAGGATTAAATTTATTAATTTGTCTCTTTTAAGTTTAATGTCATATTCAAAGTAACTGATAGATAGTTTATATATATGTATGTATATTATGTGTCCTTAAGAAACTCAATGACGATCTAGCTATGCACAGTGGGGGAAATGAAAAAAAAGTGGAAATAAATAAAAATATGGGAATAAAAAATGGTAGCTGATTTTTCTGGAAAATTTTAATTTTAAAAATGCAATAAAAGTTTTGTTTATGAATCGTTTTTAATGAAATTTTACACTTATATAGAAACTTTTGATCAAAATACAAAAGTGAAAAAGAAATTAGTAAATTGTTTTTAACAATCCTATAATTCCCAAAAAACTTTTAAAAAATCCCAAAATTAAGATCTTTTTATTTTTGGATCTATTGAAGACACCAAGCTCTGGGCTATGAAATCCCTTTGCACAATATTGAAGAACATATTGCGACATACAAGGCAGGTCTTAGTATTTTGAAAGCAGCTATGCGATTTGAGAAAATGTTGTCTAAAGTTGAAATTTACATAAAAATTAGATCTAGTTTGAAAGGCTCTGGACCACGCAATTGTATGAATTTTGATATTATTTAGCTTTTTTAATACTTCTCGTAATGTTATCTTTCAGAAAACTATAAATACATTAATTATCTTTTTCTTATTTTCTGTATAATTTAAAATTATTATAAGTACTTTTTTCGAAAAAAAAAAAATTGCGAAAATCTGGCTTTTCTAATAGAAGGGTTCGGTGCTCTTCGAAAGAGTTGTTCTACTTCTTTTCCCTTAGCAATTCCTGTTAGATATTTTTTCTTTCTGATCCATGCTTTCTTTCAATGTTCAAGTCTTCCTTATACTATTTAATGGTTTTTAACACAGTGTGACGGTGAACCTTCAGATCTTTTGCTTTTTTCACGTACTTTTTTTTCGGTGTCCATTTGGACTGAAATAACAGTTAAGAATTAATGATTTTTTTAAAAATAATTTTTTTCAAATTTTTTTTTTTCGAAATTGTTTTTTTAATTTTTTTCCGAATTTTTTTTTTTCAAAATTTTTCTTTAATTTTTAAATTTATTAGTGAAAAAATCTATGACAAAATTTTTTTTATGAAAAAAATTCGTGTTCAAAAATATTTTTCCCGATTTTGAACCATTGTAGGTCCAGCTTACAATAGCCTTATATACAGCATTGCAATTAGGGTTTGGGGTCCGGGAATTCCCGACCGGGAGTTCCCGGGATTTCCCGTAAAATTTTTGTCGGGAATTCCCGGGAAATTTAAATTTTTTTCCCGGGAAAAACGGGAAATTTAAAATTAACGTAGTTTTAAATTATTTCTCATAATATTATTTTATGATGATTTAAAACAAATATTTAGTTTTATTTTATTTGATGCTGTTTGATCTTAAACCCACTGGTAAGAGTAAACAACGTCAAACAAATTTGTGTTAAAAAAAGTGATTACGATTACTTTAAAATATATTTTACAAAAAGTTAGCGACTTTTGTTCATTTAGTTACTCCATACGTTAATTGAAATATTGGCACTAATGTAAATCTACTACTTTAGAGTTGTGCCGCTCTGAACTAAAATGCTCTTTTTTAGTGATTCAGTTAAAAGGTTATACTGTGACAAAAAAGCCCATTGAAAACCGACTGTCTTGAGAAGTATGTAAAGGAAGAATTTAACAAAGAGTATCATCTAATTCTAGATGTTCCTACTAGGTGGAACAACATGGTTGGGATGATACAGTTATTTCTTAAACTGAAGAACGCAATTAAAAAAAACTTTAATAGATTTAAATTTAACATCATTGTTTGACGAAGGGATTGTTCCAAACTTAGAAATATTAGTGGATGTTTTAAACCCCATTAAGGATGCAGTAGAAGCATTAAGCCGAAATGAAACCAATTTGCTAATAGGTGATGCTATAATGAACACTCTTTATGAACAGCTCTTATCTATAAATTCTACACTTTCTCAAAAAATGGCTCATGCTTTAAAATGTAAAGTTAATAAACGATATAACAACAGACTTATGTCATTGATAAATTACTTAAAAACTTCACAACATAATCAGCAAAATTATAATATAACAAAGACAATGTTACAACTTTATGGACAGCAAATGTATGAACGCCTATTTGACCACAATGTTCCCTCATCTGTTCAAGCGATGATGATGTTTCCGAAATACAAATGGAGCAAGATTTTAAAAACAAATAGAAATATGCAATTGCAAAAGAAACCCCTAAACATTTAAAATCAAATGCTGAAAGTCTTTTTAAGCGGGAATTAGCTTTATTTGAAGCAAGTACCAATCGGACAAAAAATTTAGATTGTCTTTATAATGCTTTACTGACAATAAAGCCAACATCAAATATCCAATATCTGAACTCTTATTTTGTTGTTTACTACGCGACGTTCAGCTCGTAATAGACCAAGCAAACGTTTTTCTGAACGCATCATATTAAAACCCAATCCTTTCTACTAGCGACCTGAACGTTTTGTTCAGATTTTTAGAATCAACCAAATAATTCTTCGCTGAACATTTAGCACAACTGAATGCAAAATTCAGTAAAGTTCATCATAGATACCGTAAAACGTACCGTTCAGTATAGTGGGATAGTAAAAAAAAACTAAACGCATCGTTCAGTATATCTGAACAAGACGTGGTAAAAATATTTTTAGAAAATTTTTTAAAATGTTTATATTATTGCAATTGCCGGTTACAAGTCGCAGGTAACGGGATTCTAAAAAAACAACAAGTGTTAAGTTAGATTAATTAAATTTCTCTTGCTGAAGTTAGAAGGTATGTTGTATATATGTGCATATACCTATGTAGTCAATATTTAATAATTGTTTTATATAGAAGCAGGAATCGAGTATGAATTTCGTAAGAAGCCTTTTAAGAAGAGGAACCAGGCAGTGTGTATTTTAAAAAATTGTGTTACTGAAGGCAGTATAACTTTTTTGTCATCTGAGTACAGAGACAAATTAATAAATTTAATCCTGGAAAACGCCATCATTAACGGAAAAATGTTAACACCATCTGATTTTAAGGTAATTATCGATGGCATATACAGGGAATTTCCTCAGGAAGAGTAGGTTTCGGTGAGTTATTAGAAATAGTTGTTTATGTAAACATTTTTGTATGAATAATTCTTGTAGAATATATTGAATAAATTTTGTAATATTAAACAAAATTTGAAAATCCTTTAATTTTCTGAACGCAGCTGGTAAAATAATAAGTTTACGTTCAGTAATGAAGAAATTGAACGCATCGGATAAAAAACTAAATTCTCCTTCAGTATTGCGAAAATTAAACGAATATAGTTAAATGCTGAACGCCCGTTTACTTTTGCAGAAGCTGAACTCTATATAGTAAAAAGCTAAACGCACGTTCAACGTAAAGCTGAACGTTTTATTCGGTTTTCTACTACAGGAATTCGGGGTGCATAAAACCTAATAAATATTTCGAAAAACTGAACGTTTGTTCAGTTTTTTACTATTTAATTTTTTCTGTGTAACAAATAATCTCCAAATATTCTAACCAATTTTTTTTTGTTTTATGTTAATACAATTGAATTGTAATGTATTGTTTTACTTATTTTTTTAATAAAATGTCACAATTTTATAAAATAATTTTCTTTTGACTTATTTTTCTAGTTGTAAAAAAATTCCCGGGATTCCCGGGAAATGAAATTTTTCATTCCCGTTTCCCGGGAAATAAAATTATCCGGGAAACCCCAAACCCTAATTGCAATGGACTTTGAAATATCTATCATTAGATATCCATATTGTCTATATTTATGACTTAGAAATCGAGATACGGATAAAAAAAATAGATGTCTTGGTTTTTTCCTTATATCTCAGCCATTTGTGGGCCGATTTTTTTTGATTTTAATCATGTATGTAAGTTATTTGCGGGCTACGGAAAGTTAATTTAACATACACACGGACTGACGGACATGGCTATATCGACTTCGCTATCTATAACGATCCCTACTTTGTAGGGTCGCAAATGAAAAATGTAGAAATTACAAACGGAATGACAAACTTATATATACCCTTGACACTAATGGTGAAGGGTATACTAATAATTTGTTGGACCAAGGATAGGTTTTGTTCTAGAAGAGGTTGCGATATCAGTAGTTCTAAGTATGTTATCAAATAATAGTGTTTATAATTGTACTGGTTCTAAAACTAGTGATTTTAGTTCTAAAAATGCTCCTACTTATAATTATCTCGTTTGAATAGTGTTAAGTGTACTTACAGATATATGCACAACAAAATTTGGTTACTGCACTTTATAACAATTTGCTATTGTTTTAAAGCAGTGTTGCCCACACACATACTACAACAGTTTCGTTTGTGTTTGTTAGGCAGCGGAGAGCAAAATTCATCACAATATTTTAAGTCGTACACTGAAAAGCTTAAAGTAAAATGAAAAATGTTACGACATAAAGTACGATAACACACAATACATTGTGCTTCGCCATCCATATTTTCTATAAAAAAAAAATCATACTCCCAATTCTCATCAAACATTTTGCTGTGTGTATTTGCAAAAAAATATAAGAGCATTCAAAAAAGTTGCGTAACAAGATCTTGCTTCAACAAGTGCTAAACAGCGACTGATTTGATTTTGTTCTCTGAGATGAAAACAAAGCAACAAACACATGATCATTATAAGAAACCACACAAGTAAGCTTATAGTGTATGTGTGTCAACGTAACGTTGGCAGAATTTGCTTGTCCTATCTCGCGTGATAGGAAAGCAAAATTGTGGGCAACAATGTTTTAAAGACATTTTCATGTTGATGTTGCTTCAATTGTTTATCGTTTTGTGCAAATTATAAAATTGTTTAAACAAGCCTGTCTGTATCCTCTAACAACTAACAAAAATTCATACCGTAAATTTGAAGTGTGGGCGGGCCGCCGTTTTCTTCATGTTTCTTTTACTTTTTGTTTTCCTTTTTTTTTGGGATTTTGGCAAAGGAAAAACTCACTTCACCAACCATGAGCAAGAGCATGGATATGTGAACACTTTCTCTGCGCTGACAAACCATTCATAACAAATTAAAAGGAAAAAATCACATACTTGCGCATACATAGAAAAGGAAAAATGAAACGAAATAATTAGCATAATCGTGCCGATATATTTTTCTTTCATTTTTTTTTTTTCTTTTTGTTACAAAATTTATTTCTAAAGGCTCTGGTAGTGAGTTCAGTGGGTACAAGCGAGTATGTGGATTATTCCAGCACCTATTTGGTATTTTAAACTAATGGCAAATATCAAATGAACAACAAATATCAAGCTGATGAAAATGTATGTAAGTGGCTCTTCTTGGGCTTACAAAATAAATGAGATAATTTAAATTGCCCAGAAGGGAATCATTTTTTTTTAGGTTTTAGTTGCAACAAAAATAAGAAACTATTTAAAATGTATGCTTTGTAAAACTGACCTAAATAAGGTCATGGAAAATATTGTATGTACATATATTATGAGAGAAAGTTAAAGTTCTGTCCAACGTTATGTTTTATCATGAAGATAGTATTTACTACCACTGAATTATTGTCCTAAAAAATCGAAATTAATAGGATATATCTTTTTTTAATAAATATATCAATCCTTCTTTTGAATCGTTGAAAATTATACTGATATACGTTCATATATATATATACTGGCTAACAACAATACTCAAATCTCATCTGCAGAAAGAAACAAATCAGTTCCCATTAATGTGGAAATTCGGAAGCATAAATGGATTTGGATTGGACACACACTGAGCAAACCGACAAATGATATTGGTAAACAGACTTTTTCATATTTCAATGTGACTAAGTCAGAACCATTGACGTGTTGTTGAATAATTTATTAAGAAATTGTATTCAAATTTTTTAGTAATGAAGAAGTGCAATATTTTTTAAGGTAAAGCTCTGTATTTGGTGGGATGCTCTGTAGCTGCTGAAATCTGGCCAGACTATCACAGGAAACCTGTACCGAACACAACTGATTTGTTTGAAGTGAGCATTGGCGGAAAAACACCAAGAATATGCTGCCGGACATGAAACTGTAATATTACATCATGACAACACTCGGCCGCATGTTGCAATACCTGTTAAAAAGTATTTAGAATGAAGTGGTTAAAAAGTTTTCCCTCAGCCGCTTTAAAATCCAGACCGCTACCCGTGGTGCGGTAGTTGATAAAGTATTTTTGTTTCCCACATATTTAATAAAAATAATTTTGAAATTTTAGTATAATTTTTGTGCAATTCAATAAACTGCTACTAAAAATTTGACTATTTTAACAAAATCTGCTTCATTGTCCACGTTTTTGAGCGTACAGGTAATAATTATATGCCAGATCTATTACAATAAATATATATTTTCTATAGTTTGTGAAGAAATTTTAAAACCTCGATGTGAATTTTTTAATTTAATGATATACGTAAAATTGTCTATATTCGACAATTGCCTAACGTTAATAACAATTTAATTTTTAAATATTTATTATAAGTGATTTTTGAAGCCAGTTCTTATTAATACCCTGCAGGAAATGGAACTAGTACCAAACTAGTATTTTACTAGTACCAAAATCACCAGTACTAGTTCCCAACTGTAAACTTTCCTATACCATCTTAATACTCAAATTAACATTGAGTGTGTTTAGAAAATTACTAGTACCATTAGTTCTAGAAGTATACTAGTACTTTTTGAACCGATTAGATGCTTTAGAACCTTTATCTTACTAGTTCTTTTGTATGGAAAAAAAGAATCAAATGGTAAAATTGTATATATGTATTAAAACAAAAATATTCGCAAAATTTGATTAATCTACAAGTGGTACATTCGAACTACTTCTAATACTAGTACTCATCAGCACTAGTACTATTCCATAGAAAGTCTTGCCTTATTGGCACTAGTGCCTGCTGAACTAGTATTAGTACTAGTGGCATTTAGACAATTATCGCTTCATTTCCTGCAGGGTATTAAAGTTAAATTTTTGTCAAAATGTATGAAATTTTTAAATATTAATTTAGATTTTATTCGATACATATATAGATTAAAAGAACTTACAATTTTTGCAACAAATTAAAAAATGTTTAATATTTTTTGGGATTACAGAAGCGTCTTTTAAAGATCTTTCACATAATACTAATATTTTAAATGTTTTCTTTCTTTTCTAAGACTCAGTTTCTTAGAATGTATTAAACTTTTATTTTAGATGTGTAACCACCCACTTTGGAGATCCACCCACAACCTCCCAGATGTACCAACAAATTCACACTGCTCAAGTCAACTCTAAAACACCTCAACTCTAAAAATGCGATATTTCATTAAGATACCTCAAACGAGTCGCAAGTTACACAACTTACAAAAATAAAAAGTTCTATAACCACTGTGTAGTACTTAATAGATTTTACTCCTAACTGAATAAACTTCATGATATTTTCCTTCATCACTTTCGTACAAAAATTCCCATGCACTTCGGTTTAAACTTTTAGTATAAATAGCTGATGCACACGCGTTAAATTTCTACAAACAGATACACACACTTGCGTTCCTTTTAAATAGTAGAATTTTAGTCATTACTGCGCATGTACAAGCAAAAACGAATTTTAAACAACAACAACTGTCTTTTATGTTTTATTGCAAATTTCGTTTACAGTTTTAGTATAAATACAAGCTGAATGCACACAGCGATATTTATATTGGTTTAGTGCACCAAACTGTCAAAGTACAAATGGGATTTGCAACTTTAGTTGTTGTTGATTAAAATTCTTTTTTTCTTAGGCATGCGCAGTAATGACTAAAATTCTACGATTTAAATGAAACAAAAGTGTGTGTATCTATTTGTAGAAATTGAACGCGTGTGCATCAGCTATTTATACTAAAAGTTTAAACCGAAGCGCATGGGAATTTTTGTACTAAAGTGATGAACGAGTTTATTCAGTTAGGAGTAAAATCTATTAAATACTACACAGTGGTTATAGAATTTTTTATTTTTGTAAGTTCTGTAACTTGAGACTCGTTTGAGGTATCTTAATGAAATTTCGCAATTTTAGAGTTGAGGTGTTTTAGAGTTGACTGGAGCAGTGTGAATTTGTTGGTACATCTGGGAGGTTGTTCATGGATCTCCAAATTGGGTGGTTACACATCTAAAATAAAAGTTTAATACATTCTAAGAAACTGAGTCTTAAAAAGGAAAGAAAACATTTGAAATATTAGTATTATGTGAAAGATCTTTTAATCTATATACTTACGTATCGAATAAAATCTAAACTAATATGTAAAAACTTTTTTTTCCAAAATCTCTATACGCCTAGTCGTGAAAAAAATCAATTTTAAAATTATAAAATGGTTATGAAAATTTCATACATTTTGACAAAAATTCAACTTTTCTTTAAATATTACTCCAAGACTTAAAAAAATTGTAATAATACATTTTTAAATTGTTATAAACGTCTGGCAATTGTCGAATAGAGTGATTTATTTTAAACAAAAATTTTAAGTGTATCATTAAATTATAAAATTCACATCGAGGTTTTTAAATTTCTTCACAAACTATACAAAATATATATATTTATTGGAATAGATCTGGCGTATAATTATTACCTGTACGCTCAAAAACGTGGACAATGGAGCAGTTTATTCAATTGCAAAAAAAATATACTAAATTTAATGTTTTAAAAATGATTCTTAATAAACATGTGGGAAACAAAAATACTTTATCAACTAACGCACCACGGGTAGCACGGTCTGGATTTTAAGGCGGATGAGGGAAACCTTTCCAACCACTTCTTTCTAAATAGCTTTTAACAGGTATTGCAACATGTGGCCTAGCGTTAACATGATTGAATATTACGGTTTCATATCTGTCCGCATATTCTGGGCGTTTTTCGGCCAATGCTTCGCTTCAAACGAATCAGTTGCGTTCGGCCAGATTTCAGCAGCTCTTTTGGTCCCACCAAATACAGAGCAATATCTTACCGACAGGTTTATTTGGCTTTGATGTCGATTCGGCGATTGACCGGGCTTCACATATGATCTCTTAAGCTTCTGGTTATCATAATGTATTCATTTTTCATCGCATTCTGTGCAAAAATATTATCTTATACCGTTCAAGTAGCATTTCATACATACAAAATCGTCTATCAAGACCTCTCAGCTTCAATGCGTATGGTACGTTGCTTGCAAACGTTTTGAAATAGCTGATTGAGTAGCTCCCAATGATTTTGGAAGCTCTTGTTGAGTTTGACAATAGTCTTCATGGAGTAATACCTCCAATTGTTGTTGGTCTTCAAACTTTTTTTGCTGGCCTGGGCGATCTATGACTTCCGTGTCAAAATCCCCACTTCAGAACCGCACAAACCATCTATGGCACGTTAAAACTTCAAAAATCCTTATTTAAAAAAAATTTTTGATTGGAACTACCTTCTATATTTTTATCATGCTATAAAGCATATAATAAACCCATAGAACGGAAAGAGAGAGTAATATCAATGAAAAAATTACTCTTTTTTCATAGATTTCTCTTTTATAACAGACATAGGCATAGAGAATTATACATAGAGACGAGAAACTCCGATTTGTCAAACAAAAATACAACAAATCATATGTCTCATACAACAATAAAATACATTAACTAGCATATATTTTGTTGTTGCAAGAGATTGGTTTTTGACAACAGACTTAGGTTTTTGACAATTACGTCTCGTCTCTATGTTATTCTATGGACATAGGTTTTTGGCTCTCAGTTACATATCTAGTTGCCATCTATGCTATAAAATTCAATAGCTAAGTGAAAATAAAATGAGCCTTCAAAATGACTTATAAAATATTAAAAACATAAACTGCGTTCAAAACATATTTAAAGTGTGTTTTAAAATAAATGGTCCCTGATGACTCATAAACAAAAGCACGGATCATATTAACCCTAGGGCTTCCAGATTTTGTATACATATGTTATATTTATTTATTTATTTTATAATGTACACTTTACCTTGTAATGGTAAACGAAATCCACACTAATTAGAAGAATAGTAAATACCTGCTTATTAAAAAATTCATATATTTTGTTTTCATTTATTACCCAAAAGTTAGATTTATGAAAATTATGCACATGTTGGTACATTATTTTGAATTATGGATGAAAAAAGCGTTTTTTTTTTGGACACAGAAGTATACAAATTTGTAGAAACAACAGTATCAATGAAAAACACGATTTTGTTTTTTTTTTTGATGATAATAAAAACCAAACCACTAAACTTACAGTTTTAATTTTTTTTTTATTTGATTGAAATTACTATTACAATTTACAAGAAAAAAATATTTTTATTGTTTTAATCACTAGTGATGAAATTTTGAACCTTTATCGGAAACCCTTCCATTAACGTTTTTATAGTGCTTTCTGTCACTTTGCTCGAACAGGTAGTCCATCTCCGTTTGAAATCTACCACACTTTTGGACACCTTTTTTATGCTCTTCAATTCTCTTTTAACAAGAGCACAATATCTCTCCACTGCCTTAGCTACGGGCAGTTTGGAGGATTTGCCTCTCTTGGTACAAATACCACATTATTGTTCTTGTACAACTCAAGGGCTTGTTTACCATAGTGACAGGATGCCAAGTCAGGCCAAAAATAAGTGGGCACATTATGAAGTCTTATGAATGGAAGCAGCCATTTTTGTAATCATTCCTAGATGTAAATTTCGGTATTTATAGAGCCCTTTGTAACAAATGTTTGGCTTTTTTTGCCGCAACTGCATATTGCTTGCCATACCAAGAACTTTTTGGGAAATTTTGTCTGCTTTTGGGTCCCAAACTTTTCTTCAATATTCCCTCGAGCATCAGCAACATACTGCCAGAACATACGTTTCGTCATCCATTATGCAGCAAGAATATTTTTTATAAAACTTGACTTCAATTTCCGTGCTCTGTTTTTGGCCTCTAAATTTTTTAGTAGCGTTCCTGTCAGGAACTTTTTGAGCCTTGTATGTATTAGCTTTAACTTTTCGTACCAAATAGCCTGAGCACTGAGCTAACCGGGCTGCTTTCCTACCGGATGTGTTGGGAGCTCTTTTGAAAATGCTTTCTATTTTTTGGCTTTAGAAACATCATGTGGACCATTCCATCTACCTGAATCAGGTTCTCTATCAACGGACAAGTTCTCCCGGTACTATTTAATAACATTGTAAACAGTTTGACGCCAGACTTTTGAATGCTTGGCCAACTTTTTTTTGGACCAATTGAGTTTTGTTGCAAATATTTATTAATTTTAGTACGCACGTTTTTCTGGTCACTCATTTTAATCAGATTAACAACAAATGAATGTTTTACAAAGGTAACTTGATCAAAAAAAAATCAAATAATACTTGGGTTAAAAGTTTTAATGAAAAACGTGTGTTAAGAATTTTACGATCTCATCCCTTACAAGATTCGCCACAGCCAAATATAACACTCTTAGTTTCTTACTTGTCAGTTAAACGTAGTTTAACAAGCTGTTATATTAAACCTGAAACATATTTAGCCGGGATTTTACCAATGATTGTATTTCTCACTAATGGATTAATTTTGTTAGCATTGCTATACTTTTCAGTCAAATCACATGTGCTTTCCTCAAAATTGTGCATACAAATATGGCAATACTTTAAATTTTATAAGAAAAAGCAACCGCGAACATAACTTGTTTTGTAAATTTTAACTTTATAAAAGAAAAAGTGACATTAAAGTATATAAAATGTATATTCAAAATTATATTGATATTAATAAAGCAAATCAAAACAAAGAGCTGCTGTGTTGAATTGTTTATTTTATTTTTTAGCTGTTTGTGCATTGGCATTTTATACTTAGGTTTAACTCACCAATGATGCTCAGTTTATATACTAATCTATATATATAAAAGAGTAACGTTACTGACTGACTGACTGATTCATCATCGCACAGCCCAAACGACTGAAGCTAGAATCATGAAACTTAAACTGTGGGTTCCTCTCTCCCCAAAACGATCCGATAAGAAGGGATTTTTGGAAATTCGAACGTTTAGGGGGTAAAAAAGGGTAAAAACGGGTAAATTCGGTAACCTTATATCTTCAAAACTAATAAAGATACAAAAAAACTTAAAATTGCATGTTACTCCACTTAAAAAATAAGCTGACAGGTGTTTCGTACTTTTTCGAAATTCGAACCTTTTAGGGGAGAAAACGGGTAAAAACTCTATTTTGGTACTCTTTTGGCACCCTATGTATCTTTTAAACTAATAAACATAGAAACAAATTTTAAATCGTATTCTTTACTTAACAAAAAATAAAAAATATAAGTTTGGTACTTTTTGGAAATTCGAACCCTTAATGGTTAAAAACTGTGTTTATTTTTTGTACTTTTTCATAAAATATGTTTTTTTTTTATAATTTGACCTAGAGATACGAATATTTTATTATGTTAATCTGTGATCACTTATATTTCTTATTAAAAATTAAATTTTAAAACCGAAATTCTATAAAAAAGTAAAACCCTCTGTAACTTTGTAAATATTGCGTTTATCGACAAAATAAGGTTAATCTGTGATCACTTATATTTCTGACCAAAAATTGAATTTTAATAGAGAAACTCTATAAAAACTAAAACCCTCTGTAACTTTGTAAATACCGCGTTTATCGAGAAAATAAGGTTAATCTGTGATCACTTATATTTCTGACCAAAAATTGAATTTTATATGAAAAATTCTGTAAAAAGTAAAACCCTCTGTAACTTTGTAAATACTGCGTTTATCGACAAAATAAGGTTAATCTGTGATCACTTATATTTCTTATTAAAAATTAAATTTTAAAACCGAAATTCTATAAAAAACTAAAATCCTCTGTAACTTTGTAAATACTGCGTTTATCGAGAAAATAAGGTTAATCTGTGATCACTTATATTTCTCACTAAAAATTTAATTTTAATAGAGAAATTCTATAAAAAACTAAAACCCTCTGTAACTTTGTAAATACTGCGTTTATCGAGAAAATAAGGTTAATCTGTGATCACTTATATTTCTGACCAAAAATTTAATTTTAATAAGAAATATCTGTAACTTTGTAAATACTGCGTTTATCGACAAAATAATGTTAATCTGTGATCACTTATATTTCTGACCAAAAATTTAATTTTAATAGAGAAATTCTATAAAAAACTAAAACCCTCTGTAACTTTGTAAATACTGCGTTTATCGACAAAATAATATTAATCTGTGATCACTTATATTTCTGACCAAAAATTTAATTTTAATAGAAAAATTCTATAAAAAACTAAAACCCTCTGTAACTTTGTAAATACTGCGTTTATCGAGAAAATAAGGTTAATCTGTGATCACTTATATTTCTGACCAAAAATTTAATTTTAATAGAAAAATTCTATAAAAAAGTAAAACCCTCTGTAACTTTGTAAATACTGCGTTTATCAAGAAAATAATGTTAATCTGTGATCACTTATATTTCTTATTAAAAATTGATTTTTATAAGAGAAATTCTATAAAAACTAAAACCCTCTGTAACTTTGTAAATACTGCGTTTATCGAGAAAATAAGGTTAATCTGTGATCACTTATATTACTGACCAAAAATTGAAATTTAATAGAGAAATTCAATAAAAAACTAAAACCCTCTGTAACTTTGTAACTACTGCGTTTATCGAGAAAATAAGGTTAATCTGTGATCACTTATATATCTGACCAAAAATTTAATTTTAGAAGAGAAATTCTATAAAAACTAAAACCCTCTGTAACTTTGTAAATACTGCGTTTATCGAGAAAATAAGGTTAATCTGAGATCACTTATATTTCTTATTAAAAATGGATTTTTAAAACCGAAATTCTATAAAAAACTAAAACCCTCTGTAACTTTGTAAATACTGCGTTTATCGACAAAATAAGGTTAATCTGTGATCACTTATATTTCTGACCATAAATTGAATTTTAATAGAGAAATTCTATAAAAAACTAAAACCCTCTGTAACTTTGTAAATACTGCGTTTATCGAGAAAATAAGGTTAATCTGTGATCACTTATATTTCTGACCAAAAATTTAATTTTAATAGAGAAATTCTATAAAAACTAAAACCCTCTGTAACTTTGTAAATACTGCGTTTATCGAGAAAATAAGGTTAATCTGTGATCACTTATATATCTGACCAAAAATTGAATTTTAATAGAGAAATTCTATAAAAAACTAAAACCCTCTGTAACTTTGTAAATACTGCGTTTATCGAGAAAATAAGGTTAATCTGTGATCACTTATATATCTGACCAAAAATTTAATTTTAGAAGAGAAATTCTATAAAAACTAAAACCCTCTGTAACTTTGTAAATACTGCGTTTATCGAGAATATAAGGTTAATCTGTGATCACTTATATTACTGACCAAAAATTGAAATTTAATAGAGAAATTCAATAAAAAACTAAAACCCTCTGTAACTTTGTAACTACTGCGTTTATCGAGAAAATAATGTTAATCTGTGATCACTTATATTTCTGACCATAAATTGAATTTTATATGAAAAATTCTATAAAAACTAAAACCCTCTGTAACTTTGTAAATACTGCGTTTATCGACAAAATAATATTAATCTGTGATCACTTATATATCTGACCAAAAATTTAATTTTAATAGAAAAATTCTATTATATATCTGACCAAAAATTTAATTTTAGAAGAGAAATTCTATAAAAACTAAAACCCTCTGTAACTTTGTAAATACTGCGTTTATCGAGAAAATAAGGTTAATCTGAGATCACTTATATTTCTTATTAAAAATGGATTTTTAAAACCGAAATTCTATAAAAAACTAAAACCCTCTGTAACTTTGTAAATACTGCGTTTATCGACAAAATAAGGTTAATCTGTGATCACTTATATTTCTGACCATAAATTGAATTTTAATAGAGAAATTCTATAAAAAACTAAAACCCTCTGTAACTTTGTAAATACTGCGTTTATCGAGAAAATAAGGTTAATCTGTGATCACTTATATTTCTGACCAAAAATTTAATTTTAATAGAGAAATTCTATAAAAACTAAAACCCTCTGTAACTTTGTAAATACTGCGTTTATCGAGAAAATAAGGTTAATCTGTGATCACTTATATATCTGACCAAAAATTGAATTTTAATAGAGAAATTCTATAAAAAACTAAAACCCTCTGTAACTTTGTAAATACTGCGTTTATCGAGAAAATAAGGTTAATCTGTGATCACTTATATATCTGACCAAAAATTTAATTTTAGAAGAGAAATTCTATAAAAACTAAAACCCTCTGTAACTTTGTAAATACTGCGTTTATCGAGAATATAAGGTTAATCTGTGATCACTTATATTACTGACCAAAAATTGAAATTTAATAGAGAAATTCAATAAAAAACTAAAACCCTCTGTAACTTTGTAACTACTGCGTTTATCGAGAAAATAATGTTAATCTGTGATCACTTATATTTCTGACCATAAATTGAATTTTATATGAAAAATTCTATAAAAACTAAAACCCTCTGTAACTTTGTAAATACTGCGTTTATCGAGAAAATAAGGTTAATCTGTGATCACTTATATATCTGACCAAAAATTTAATTTTAATAGAGAAATTCTATAAAAAACTAAAACCCTCTGTAACTTTGTAAATACTGCGTTTATCGAGAAAATAAGGTTAATCTGTGATCACTTATATATCTGACCAAAAATTTAATTTTAGAAGAGAAATTCTATAAAAACTAAAACCCTCTGTAACTTTGTAAATACTGCGTTTATCGACAAAATAAGGTTAATCTGTGATCACTTATATTTCTGACCGTAAATTTAATTTTAATAGAGAAATTCTATAAAAAACTAAAACCCTCTGTAACTTTGTAAATACTTCGTTTATCGAGAAAATAAGGTTAATCTGTGATCACTTATATTTCTGACCAAAAATTTAATTTTAATAGAGAAATTCTATAAAAACTAAAACCCTCTGTAACTTTGTAAATACTGCGTTTATCGAGAAAATAAGGTTAATCTGTGATCACTTATATATCTGACCAAAAATTGAATTTTAATAGAGAAATTCTATAAAAAAATAAAACCCTCTGTAACTTTGTAAATACTGCGTTTATCAAGAAAATAAGGTTAATCTGTGATCACTTATATATCTGACCAAAAATTTAATTTTAGAAGAGAAATTCTATAAAAACTAAAACCCTCTGTAACTTTGTAAATACTGCGTTTATCGAGAAAATAAGGTTAATCTGTGATCACTTATATTTCTGACCAAAAATTTAATTTTAATAGAGAAATTCTATAAAAAAGTAAAACCCTCTGTAACTTTGTAAATACTGCGTTTATCGAGAAAATAAGGTTAATCTGTGATCACTTATATTTCTGACCAAAAAATGAATTTTATATGAAAAATTCTATAAAAACTAAAACCCTCTGTAACTTTGTAAATACTGCGATTATCGAGAAAATAAGGTTAATCTGTGATCACTTATATTTCTGACCAAAAATTTAATTTTAGAAGAGGAATTCTAATAATTTTATATGAAAAATTCTATAAAAACTAAAACTCTCTGTAATTTTGCAAATACTGCGTTTATCGAGAAAATAAGGTTAATCTGTGATCACTTTTCTTACTAAAAATTGATTTTTATAAGAGAAATTCTATAAAAAGCTAAAACCCTCTGTATCTTTGTAAATACTGCGTTTATCGAGAAAATATAGTTAATCTGTGATCACTTATATTTCTGACCAAAAATTGAATTTTAATAGAGAAATTCTATAAAAAAATAAAACTCTCTGTAACTTTGTAAATACTGCGTTTATCAAGAAAATAAGGTTAATCTGTGATCACTTATATATCTGACCAAAAATTTAATTTTAGAAGAGAAATTCTATAAAAACTAAAACCCTCTGTAACTTTGTAAATACTGCGTTTATCGAGAAAATAAGGTTAATCTGTGATCACTTATATTTCTGACCAAAAATTTAATTTTAATAGAGAAATTCTATAAAAAAGTAAAACCCTCTGTAACTTTGTAAATACTGCGTTTATCGAGAAAATAAGGTTAATCTGTGATCACTTATATTTCTGACCAAAAAATGAATTTTATATGAAAAATTCTATAAAAACTAAAACCCTCTGTATCTTTGTAAATACTGCGTTTATCGAGAAAATAAGGTTAATCTGTGATCACTTATATATCTGACCAAAAATTTAATTTTAATAGAGAAATTCTATAAAAAAGTAAAACCGTCTGTAACTTTGTAAATACTGCGTTTATCGAGAAAATAAGGTTAATCTGTGATCACTTATATTTCTGACCAAAAAATGAATTTTATATGAAAAATTCTATAAAAAAGTAAAACCCTCTGTAACTTTGTAAATACTGCGTTTATCAAGAAAATAATGTTAATCTGTGATCACTTATATTTCTTATTAAAAATTGATTTTTATAAGAGAAATTCTATAAAAACTAAAACCCTCTGTAACTTTGTAAATACTGCGTTTATCGAGAAAATAAGGTTAATCTGTGATCACTTATATTACTGACCAAAAATTGAAATTTAATAGAGAAATTCAATAAAAAACTAAAACCCTCTGTAACTTTGTAACTACTGCGTTTATCGAGAAAATAAGGTTAATCTGTGATCACTTATATATCTGACCAAAAATTTAATTTTAGAAGAGAAATTCTATAAAAACTAAAACCCTCTGTAACTTTGTAAATACTGCGTTTATCGAGAAAATAAGGTTAATCTGAGATCACTTATATTTCTTATTAAAAATGGATTTTTAAAACCGAAATTCTATAAAAAACTAAAACCCTCTGTAACTTTGTAAATACTGCGTTTATCGACAAAATAAGGTTAATCTGTGATCACTTATATTTCTGACCATAAATTGAATTTTAATAGAGAAATTCTATAAAAAACTAAAACCCTCTGTAACTTTGTAAATACTGCGTTTATCGAGAAAATAAGGTTAATCTGTGATCACTTATATTTCTGACCAAAAATTTAATTTTAATAGAGAAATTCTATAAAAACTAAAACCCTCTGTAACTTTGTAAATACTGCGTTTATCGAGAAAATAAGGTTAATCTGTGATCACTTATATATCTGACCAAAAATTGAATTTTAATAGAGAAATTCTATAAAAAACTAAAACCCTCTGTAACTTTGTAAATACTGCGTTTATCGAGAAAATAAGGTTAATCTGTGATCACTTATATATCTGACCAAAAATTTAATTTTAGAAGAGAAATTCTATAAAAACTAAAACCCTCTGTAACTTTGTAAATACTGCGTTTATCGAGAATATAAGGTTAATCTGTGATCACTTATATTACTGACCAAAAATTGAAATTTAATAGAGAAATTCAATAAAAAACTAAAACCCTCTGTAACTTTGTAACTACTGCGTTTATCGAGAAAATAATGTTAATCTGTGATCACTTATATTTCTGACCATAAATTGAATTTTATATGAAAAATTCTATAAAAACTAAAACCCTCTGTAACTTTGTAAATACTGCGTTTATCGAGAAAATAAGGTTAATCTGTGATCACTTATATATCTGACCAAAAATTTAATTTTAATAGAGAAATTCTATAAAAAACTAAAACCCTCTGTAACTTTGTAAATACTGCGTTTATCGAGAAAATAAGGTTAATCTGTGATCACTTATATATCTGACCAAAAATTTAATTTTAGAAGAGAAATTCTATAAAAACTAAAACCCTCTGTAACTTTGTAAATACTGCGTTTATCGACAAAATAAGGTTAATCTGTGATCACTTATATTTCTGACCGTAAATTTAATTTTAATAGAGAAATTCTATAAAAAACTAAAACCCTCTGTAACTTTGTAAATACTTCGTTTATCGAGAAAATAAGGTTAATCTGTGATCACTTATATTTCTGACCAAAAATTTAATTTTAATAGAGAAATTCTATAAAAACTAAAACCCTCTGTAACTTTGTAAATACTGCGTTTATCGAGAAAATAAGGTTAATCTGTGATCACTTATATATCTGACCAAAAATTGAATTTTAATAGAGAAATTCTATAAAAAAATAAAACCCTCTGTAACTTTGTAAATACTGCGTTTATCAAGAAAATAAGGTTAATCTGTGATCACTTATATATCTGACCAAAAATTTAATTTTAGAAGAGAAATTCTATAAAAACTAAAACCCTCTGTAACTTTGTAAATACTGCGTTTATCGAGAAAATAAGGTTAATCTGTGATCACTTATATTTCTGACCAAAAATTTAATTTTAATAGAGAAATTCTATAAAAAAGTAAAACCCTCTGTAACTTTGTAAATACTCCGTTTATCGAGAAAATAATGTTAATCTGTGATCACTTATATTTCTGACCAAAAATTGAATTTTATATGAAAAATTCTATAAAAACAAAAACCCTCTGTAACTTTGTAAATACTGCGTTTATCGAGAAAATAAGGTTAATCTGTGATCACTTATATTTCTGACCAAAAATTTAATTTTAATAGAGAAATTCTATAAAAACTAAAACCCTCTGTAACTTTGTAAATACTGCGTTTATCGAGAAAATAAGGTTAATCTGTGATCACTTATATATCTGACCAAAAATTGAATTTTAATAGAGAAATTCTATAAAAAAATAAAACCCTCTGTAACTTTGTAAATACTGCGTTTATCAAGAAAATAAGGTTAATCTGTGATCACTTATATATCTGACCAAAAATTTAATTTTAGAAGAGAAATTCTATAAAAACTAAAACCCTCTGTAACTTTGTAAATACTGCGTTTATCGAGAAAATAAGGTTAATCTGTGATCACTTATATTTCTGACCAAAAATTTAATTTTAATAGAGAAATTCTATAAAAAAGTAAAACCCTCTGTAACTTTGTAAATACTGCGTTTATCGAGAAAATAAGGTTAATCTGTGATCACTTATATTTCTGACCAAAAAATGAATTTTATATGAAAAATTCTATAAAAACTAAAACCCTCTGTAACTTTGTAAATACTGCGATTATCGAGAAAATAAGGTTAATCTGTGATCACTTATATTTCTGACCAAAAATTTAATTTTAATAGAGAAATTCTATAAAAAACTTAAACCCTCTGTAACTTTGTAAATACTGCGTTTATCGAGAAAATAAGGTTAATCTCAGATCACTTTTCTTATTAAAAATTGATTTTTAAAACCGAAATACTATAAAAAAGTAAAACCCTCTGTAACTTTGTAAATACTGCGTTTATCGAGAAAATAAGGTTAATCTGTGATCACTTATATTTCTGAACAAAAATTGAATTTTATATGAAAAATTCTATAAAAACTAAAACCCTCTGTAACTTTGTAAATACTGCGTTTATCGAGAAAATAAGGTTAATCTGAGATCACTTATATTTCTGACCAAAAATTGAATTTTATATGAAAAATTCTATAAAAACTAAAACCCTCTGTAACTTTGTAAATACTGCGTTTATCGAGAAAATAAGGTTAATCTGAGATCACTTATATTTCTTATTAAAAATTGATTTTTAAAACCGAAATTCTATAAAAACTAAAACCCTCTGTAACTTTGTAAATACTGCGTTTATCGAGAAAATAAGGTTAATCTGAGATCACTTATATTTCTGACCAAAAATTGAATTTTAATAGAGAAATTCTATAAAAAACTAAAACCCTCTGTAACTTTGTAAATACTTCGTTTATTGAGAAAATAAGGTTAATCTGTGATCACTTATATTTCTTATTAAAACTTGATTTTTAAAACCGAAATTCTATAAAAAAGTAAAACCCTCTGTAACTTTGTAAATACTGCGTTTATCGAGAAAATAAGGTTAATCTGTGATCACTTATATTTCTGACCAAAAATTGAAATTTAATAGAGAAATTCTATAAAAAACTAAAACCCTCTGTAACTTTGTAAATACTGCGTTTATCGACAAAATAATGTTAATCTGTGATCACTTATATTTCTTATTAAAAATTGAATTTTAGAAGAGAAATTCTATAAAAATAAAACCCTCTGTAACTTTGTAAATACTGCGTTTATCGACAAAATAAGGTTAATCTGTGATCACTTATATTTCTTATTAAAAATTATATTTTAAAACCGAAATTCTATAAAAAACTAAAACCCTCTGTAACTTTGTAAATACTGCGTTTATCGAGAAAATAATGTTAATCTGTGATCACTTATATTTCTGACCAAAAATTTAATTTTATATGAAAAATTCTATAAAAACTAAAACCCCCTGTAACTTTGTAAATACTGCGTTTATCGAGAAAATAAGGTTAATCTGAGATCACTTATATTTCTTATTAAAAATTGATTTTTAAAACCGAAATTCTATAAAAAACTAAAACCCTCTGTAACTTTGTAAATACTGCGTTTATCGAGAAAATAAGGTTAATCTGTGATCACTTATATTTCTGACCAAAAATTGAATTTTAGAAGAGAAATTCTATAAAAAACTAAAACCCTCTGTAACTTTGTAAATACTGTGTTTATCGAGAAAATAAGGTTAATTTGTGATCTATATATGTAAAAGAGTAACGTCATGAAATTTTAACTTTGGTTTCCTCCCTCCCCAAAACGATCCGATAAGAAGGGATTTTTGGAAATTCGAACGTTTAGGGTACTTTGTTAATATTTTTGTATCTGAGTGAAGTTTGTGTTAGGAATAGGGGATAATATTTAGGTACCAAAATGTGAGAACTGAATTTTGAATTTTCTATAACAATGGACTTAGAAACATGAAATTAAGCATATATGGTCCTAAGTGAGTGAGAATTCTAGGGGAAACTTTTCGGTACTTTTTCTTTATTGGAATGGTACTTTTTGTAATTTCTCCAATAATGAACCTAGAAACATGAAATAAAGGTTATATGTACCCGAGTGAGTAGGAAACCTCAAGTGTGGGCTTTTTGGTACTTTTTCTATATTCTAATGGTACTTTTTGACATTTGTATAACAATGGACTTAGGAACATGAAATTAAGCATATATGGTCCTAAGTGAGTGAGAATTCTAGTGGTGACTTTCTGGTACTTTTTCTTTATTCGAATGGTACTTTTTGTAATTTCTTCACCAATAAACTTAGAAACATGAAATAAAGCTTTTACATGGGTCGAGTAGGAGGGAATCCACAAGTGGCTGCTTTTTGGTACTTTTTGAATTTTCTAAAATAATGGACCTAGAAATATGAAATTAAGCGTATATGGTCCTATGTGAGTGAAAATCCAAGCGGATACTTCATGGTACTTTTTCTTTATTCTAATGGTACTTTTATTAATTTCTTCACCAATGAACCAAGAAACATGAAATAAAGCTTACATGGGCCCGAGTGGGTGGGAATCCACAAGTGTCTGCTTTTTGGTACTTTTTTATTTTTCTAATGGTAGTTTTTGAATTTTCTATAACAATGGACTTAGAAACATGAAATTAAGCATACATGGTCCTAAGTCAGTGAGAATTCTAGGGGGAGACTTTTTGGTACTTTTTCCTTTTTTTTTGTAATTTCTTCACCAATGAACCTAGAAACATGAAATAAATGTTATATGGACCTGAGTGAGTGGGAATCCACAAATGGGGGACTTATGGTACTTTTTCTTTATTCTAATGGTACTTTTTGAATTTTCTATAATAATGGACGTAGAAACACGAAATAAAGCATATATGGTTATAAGTGAGAGAGAATTGAAGGTGGGCACAATATGGTATTTTTTCTTTATTTTAAAGGTACTTTTCAAATGTTTTATAAAAATGGACCTAGAAACTTGAAATCAAGCTGATATGGTCCTAAGTGACTTTGAATTCTAGAGGGAGACTGTTTGGTACTTTTTCTTTATTCGAATTTTGAAATTTCTATAACAATGGACTTAGGAACATGAAATTAAGCATATATGGTCCTAAGTGAGTGAGAATTCTAGGGGTGACTTTTTGGTACTTTTTCTTTATTCGATTGTTCCTTTTTGTAATGAATTAATAAACATGAAACTAGAGACATGTCATCCTGAATTAGTATTAATTCACAAACGGAGACTTAATAGTACTATTTATTTCATCCAATTGGGGTGGCGAAGCGCACCGGGTCAGCTAGTTATATACTAAATAAACAATAAGTGAGAAACACAATTTTTAGTTTAATCTAGGTTTAAACGAAGAATGTAGACTATCTTTATCCCAGAAACTAGCTCTTACTTGTTGTTATTATAAACCCCGCATTCTTTTTAATTGTTTTTAATAACAAATTACATACAAAAATTGTAAAATTTTCTGTTTTGTTATAATTTTGTCACTGTTCAGAACACGGGTGTAAATTGTAAAATTGTTTTATTTAAAGTAAAAATTTAGCTATTTAACTAAGAATTTTATTTGAATGACAAACCTATTCATTAGAGATTGGTAATGGAAAATCTGATCATAGCTGTAAAAGTGTTCCATTCAATACCTTAGATGTGTTAAAAACACAATGAAATGCTTTCCTATTCCATCTTTCCCCGCTTTAAAATAAATTCATGGGAATTTTACTTTTTTTAAGCATTTTTTTTTCATATTTATTACAATTATAATACTTAAAGATTAAAAAAGAATTAATTTATAATCGTTTTTTTATCATCATCATTCTCATCCTTGTTTTAATCTACATTTACATAAAAAATATTATTGAATTAATTTTTGTGTTTCTTTTTAATCTTTTTTTTTTAATAATTTATTTATAGGCATTTATGTGTGTGTATAAGTGTGTATATAAATTAATTTCCAAAAATTTAAAACATGTTGATTTTTGTTGTTGTTGTTATTGTAATTAATTTGTTCAACTAGGAAAAATTATATATAATTTATCGACTTAATTTTAAAAAAATAATAAACAAAATTATATGTATAAATATTTTGAATTATCGCTTCTTTTGTTGTTTATGACAAAAATGGATTCGATGCTGTTGCTTCCGGTTTCATCCAAGGCATGTTATTGTTGTTCTGAAAAATAGAATTAAGAAGAAAAATTAAAATTAAATGAGAAAGAGAAAGAGAAATAAACTACATAAAGTAAGAAGAACAAAAACTATAAATATAGCATGCAAATTTGTTTCTTTTTTTTTAAATTTAGATATTAATTTGTAGTTGAAAGATAATTAACTACGAAACCAATCATATATGTATATAAATACAAATTATTTACTATAACTACTATTATTAAGAAAAACTGATTTTGCTAAACTACATTCTGGTTAGTATGGGTTTAAAAAAAAAGGTTTAAAGCAAATATATACATACAAAGAAGAAGTTATAGTTAAATTTAAGATTTTTATAAATTTTACCCAGTTTATTTAAGCGTCCAAGCTTCCATTGTTGGCTACAAGATATAAAATTGCAATTGTATATTAAATATTAGCATTACATTCATAAGGATCGGCATTAGTTGTATTAAATATAGCATTTTATTTATTTATTTTGAATTAAATTTATTTTATGTTTTTTTTTATATTAGCTGCTGCGTTAACAAGAACAACTTAAAAGTAATCAATCAATATCACTTTACTCAAGCAGGCGCAAGCATATTAAAAAGAAACATTTCACTTTTTCAAAAACCTATACGACAAAATGTATGCATACAACTTGTATGATACAAGAGTTAACATTTTTAACTTAAAAAATTTAAATAGCAAATTTAGATAGGTAAAATTAGCAATAAAACAAAATGTTCACAAAAAATTTGATTAATTTAAAAAACATCATAAAATATAATAGCGGTATTCACAATCTAGAGTACTTGGCCTAGTAAAAAAGCAGAAAAACTATTTCTTGACAAACATTTCAATTTCTAATGTATTTTGTTTTTAGTTTTTTGATATTGTGCTCTTTTACTACATTACTAGGCCAAGTACTCTACATTGTGAATACGGCTAATATTCTTTATTTTATTTAGAAAAATATTACAACATTTCTCACATTACACCAGCAAAAAAATTTGGAATGTGAATGTCATTTTCAATTAAGCAATAGTAAATTCGAATTTAGTATTGCCTTCCTAAATTCAAATAAATTCGTCAATAAAGAATCTCTTAAAAATGTCATCTAAGAACTGTTTTTAAATATGATCTGGCAATTTAAATATTTCACTATGGTTTATGGTTCTATGCAATCATCCAAATAATGAGACCTATATGTAAATACTTGCATAAACATATGATCTCCAATGACACGCTAGTGTAAAAATCATGTACATAGAGCCTCAAAAGTGAGTAAACACCACAAATTATTTGATTTTTTCTTTTAAGATAGTGAGAATCTATCCATCGATTACAATTTAGAAGTTTCGTTTTGTTGGCGATTGGGCTGAATAATAGATTCGGTTCTGAAAAAAATATTTAAGTCGGACCATAATGATTTTTATGAACTTAAAAAAAATCAAAAAATTCACTGGTGTTTACTCTCTGTATAATTCACCGAAATCGAAAAACCTCGACATCACTTGAACCCCTGCCTTAACTGCTTCTTTTTCATGTAATTTTTTGCTGGGAAGTGAATGTAATTTTCACAACTTCTTAAGCAATAGTAAATTACAATTCATTTAAAATATCACCCAAGGACAGTTTTTAACGATGATCTACGAATTCAAATATTTCCTATTTATTTAAAATTATTTGAGATTAAAGTGTTTTTTTTATAAACTGAAATATACTTTTACTTAATTTAGTTATTAAAATGCATGGTGCATTTGACTTTTTTCGAAAATCTTTCGCAATGCATATAACAATAAATGTGTTTCACCAATGATGAAAAACCGTTGTTAATTCATTGAACTTGCATTGGTTCTATGCAATCGTTCAAATGAAGAGCCGTATATTTATATATTCGCATAAATACATGATCTTCAATGACACGCTAATGTTAAAATCATGCATGTTTTAGCTAAATCGAACCACTTCGTCGTCACTTGCACCCCTGCGTACTGCTTCTTTGTCATGTAATTTTTAGCTATGCCATATATCAAATGTAATATAATGCAGCAAAAAATTACATGACAACGAAGTAGTTTAGGCTGGGGTTCAAGTGATGACAAAGTGGTTCGATTTAACTGAAACTTGCATGATTTTTACATTAGCATATCATTGAAGATCATGTGTTTATGTGAGTATTTATATATTTGGAACTTCATTTGAATGATTGCATAGAACAAGTGCAAAAATGTAAAAAATAATATTGTTTTGATTAAAATAAAATGAATTTAGACTGGTTTTCTTTTTTATACTCTTCACCATGAGTGAAAAGGATATATATAAGTTTGTCATTTCGTTTGTAATTTCAACATTTTTCATTTGCGACCACATAAAGTAATATAATATTCTGGACCGTTATAGATAGCGGAGTCGATATAGCCATGTCCGTCTGTCGGTTTAAATCAACTTTCCAAATCCCCTAAATAACTTACAAACATGATTGATACATCAATATATCGGGAATTCTTTCAATTCGGTTGCTATTTGAAATCGAGAAAATCGGCCCACAAATGGCTGAGATACAGCCCAAGATCGGTATTCGCGACTATCCATTATCGCGACGGCTTATTTTTAAACATTGCAGGTTCTATAATCGCGACAGTTTACGAAAAACAGGTTCAATTTTCTCGACTTTTATTTGTTTGTTTTACATTTGATTACAATGTCTATAACAAAAAAAAAGGGAAATCCCCGTCTTTTAGTATATTAACCTTTTTGGTTGATTTTGATCTTCAATTTTGTCAGTTTATTCGTGTCATTTGTAGTGTAAATACTTCTTTTAATATGGGACAAGTTCAACATATTTTAAAACCAAAGATTTCTCAAAAATATAAAAGTGGAGATTGCATAAATTCAATTTGCGTGAATTACAAGTTACATAAATCTCCAGTTTCCCGTATTATAAAACAAGAAAATTCAATAAAAAAGTTCATACGTACAACAGAAAGTGGCCCTTAAGCTGAATACCCAATAAAGTAAGAAAATTCGATAAAAAAGTTCATACGTTCAACAGAAAGTGCTCCTAAGCTGAGTACCCAAGAATGGAAAAAATGCTTTATAAGTGGTTTCTAAAACAAAGAGAAAAAAATGTTCCAATATCAGCAGCGATTTTACGAACAAAGGCCAGTCATTTGTTTTCAAAAATGTATCAAACCAATTCAGGTTTTAATGCCAGTGAAGGGTGGTTGAAGAAATTTAAGCGTCGACATGTAATTAGATTTTTAAAAATTACGAGCGAGAAATTATCTTCGAAACCTCAACTTATTGATCCAATTGTGAAAGAGTTTAAGGATTATGTTGATGAGCATGAAATCTACAAAGCCGATGAATCTGGTTTATATTATAGGATGCTTCCAAATCACACCATTGTCACATGTAATGAGAAAACAGCGCCCGGAAAAAAAATATGTAAAGAACGAATAACCTTTTTGCACTGTTCGAATGGCTCAGACAAACTGAAATTGTTGGTAGTTGGAAAATTGAAAAAACCACGCGCCTTTAAAGACTTTTTCAATAATCCTGTAATATACAACTCCAGTAATAACGCCTGGATGACATAATTTATATTCAAGGACTGGTTCCATCACGAATTTGTTTCCCACGTAAGTTAATTTTCACCAATTAATAAAAGTAAGTTGTTTATAAGCAAACATTTTTTAGGTCCGAGAATTTTTGGCTTCAAAAGGTCTGCCGCAGAAAGCAGTTTTGCTTTTAGATAACGCGACGTGTCACTCAGTTGAGGAACTAAAAAGTGATGACGGTTTAAATATAGCAATGAATCTACCACCCAATTGCAATGCGCTTATTCAACCGTTAGATCAAAACGTTATCAACTTCCATCTCAAAAATGCAGTTCAGATTCTAGATAAGTCCTGGGATAAAATATAAGTGTCCAATATCCGAAAATCCTGGAACGTCTTGCTCGAATTCGGTACTGAATGGAGTGAAGAGGATAATATGCCCTTAAATATTTTACAAAATATAATACAGGAAGAAATCAAAGATCTTTCAACTATTGGTACACATGTAGCTCAAATTGGTACGGAACATCTTTTTACGAATGCTGACAACTGGATTCAAGAAGAATTTGATGTGGAAAGTAATAAGGAGCAAATGTAATTATCAGATACGGAATCGGAGGATTTATACGATAGTGGTCATGAAGAAAACAAAATTAAAGTGGACGATTGTTTAACATCGATAAATTAAAATTTTTATTATATTGCCTCATGGACTCGTGCAGCAATAGCATTGAGCTGTTATGCAGCATAAAGTTGAGATTGAACCTTTCAATTACATTATACTTTTCTTGTCTGTTATAAGAAAGACTCGTTGTACTAACCTGCTCAACTTAAGCTTTACTAAAAATATAGGCTTATTGCTAAGTTATTTGGATGTTTAATTTTGAAATGTATAATAACATAATCAGAAAAATAATAAAGTCTTTAAAGAATATAATGACTTGAAATTCAAAACTCTGTTTAGATTTGCAAAACTTTTAAGAATTATATTTTGTATCAACTGAAAATAAAGCAATTTTGTCAAACGAATGACTTTGTGTACATTTGAAATGTGTAAATGCACACGCTAAAAATCTTACTAACGTCAATAAACTTTCTAATTGATAAAGTTCACAAAAATGTTTGTTTAAAATGTTCATATTTTCGTATAAGAAAATTAGCAATAATAAATCAATTACATGTTTAAATATAAAGAAAAACATAATATACAAACAAACGAAACAACAACTTATAATAACAATTTAATAGAAATAATAACAAATTCACTAGCAAACATTATCTCATCAACAACAACAAAACAATGAAGAAAAAATTACAAGTAGAAAGTAAGAAAAAAAATAATAAAATTATTTAGGTAAATAACAAAAATCGTTGTTTGTATGTAGTAGGTAGTAAGTACTCACTTCCAATTTGCACTGAGCAGTAGTAGTAGTAGTATTGAAGTCATTATTGGAATCATAGAAACCGTAATTGAATAGATTTGAAGCTGAGCTTGATTTATTATTCAATGGCATTATGGTTACTCCAGGAGTGGAAGCCAGGGATGCCGATAGGGCATGACTGTAGTTGGGACCAGATGAATTTGGAGCCGTGGCGGCGTTGCCTAAATTCGAAGACGACGACGTCATGTTTGATGAATTGTTATTGTTGTTGGTTGTGTTGTAGTATTGGTTATTGTTGTAGTTGTTATTGTAATTATTATTGATATTGACGATATCTTGAGGTGTTATGGGCGTTAAGGGTGTATATGGTGGAGCGAATGATTGAAATGAGGGCGATAATTGTTGTTGTTGTTGTATAGGAGAAGAAGGTGGTGATTTTGTATTCATTGATTGATTATTATTAACAATTTCCACATGGGGATACAAAGAGGGATAGGATATATTTTTAGTAGTTTGTGTATAAAACACATCTGAAGCATCTAGAAAACGATCGTCTTCATTTAAAGAGTCACTACGTAAATTGTCCATTGTATGGGACGATGTAAAATTATATATTGAATTTTTAGGGACAGACGGTGGTGGAGCATTTTCCGCCGTCTCAATATGAAAAATACTAGAAAAAGCATCATAATCACTTTTTGAATGTTTCATGGTTGTGGAAAAAGTTGAATTGTTTGAATAATTCATATTGCTGCTGCTGCCACTATTAAAGCCACCGCCGAAAGGTGCTGGTGGTTGGCTAAGATTACTATTGTTATTTGTATTGAAATTTAAAGTAGTTGGTCTTAAAGGAGCAGTCTGGGCTGGAGGGGTATTAAAACTTAGCAACTTTTAACATATCATATGTAGACAAGGTTGACAACAAAATAAAATTCATGCAGAAATAATTAAACAATAAAATGCACAGGGTAAAGATGAATAATTATGTAGAGATATATATATATATAGAGATAGAGAGAGACGGATTAATGTTTCGCAAAAAGTTTTGTAGAGTTTTTATAAAAAAAAAATGTAAAAAAGGGGGAAAATAAATTAAAAAAATAAATCATTATAAAAGGTAAAGAAAACAAATAACAAATAAATAAGATTTAAAAGAACTAAGAAATGTATAGTATATAAAAAAGAAAATAAGACATAAGAAATAAATAAAGTAGAATAAAACAGTTGCCTAACATTTTCAACACCATTGTAATACAATTATGTTCATAACTGATTTTGTTCTTTTCTTTTTTTTTTTTTTTTTTTTTTGTTTGTTTAATTTGTATGCTTAATAGCAATTTGGCCATTTCCCTTACACATATTTTTAAATTAAATTAACTAAAGCTTACCTGAGAAGCTGGTACATTTGTATTATTAACAGGTGCCCATGGATCTTGATTGATGGTCATTTGAAAACTTTGTTGTTTTAATTGATTTATGGACGGCACCTTTGTTAGGGAAAATAAACAAAATATTAGTTGTTAAGAATGTTTTTAAACAAAATAAATATTTATGTTAAACATACTGCTGGTTGCTGTTGTTGGAATAGATTTGTTTTTGGTGGTATTACTGTATCACTAAATGGATTGTAAGCTGCTGCATTGGCTGCTGTAGTTTGCGGTACGGCAGGTTTTATTAAATTATCTAAATTAACCAAACCCGAATTTTCACCCAAAAATGACTGCGGATCTTTAAGCGGTTTCTTAGCTGTTGCTCCAGTTGAATTTGTAGTAGTAGTAGTTATAAGGGCATTCGTTGATGATAATGGATCTAAATCATCAAGAAGTAGTGCTGCGAAGTAAGTTGTAATACATTTTTTATTAAGAAATTTAACATTTATAAATTTGTCTTCTTACCATTATTATTGCTGATATTTGTTGTGGAATCATTAGTTAATAAATCACCAGTCTTATTACGATTCGTTATTATATCAAATTCATCCATATCAGGTGAAGGTTTCTGGAAATTTAAGGATATTTAAAATTAAAAATATTTAAATACAAATTTGAATAGTTCTTGAGACCAATGTAAAATTTTATAAAATACTAGATTATACAAGGGTAAAACTATAGAAGGAGTAAGTAAGATGAACCTCAATTTAGAATTGTCGATATTTTCGATGTAATAGATTTTTAGACAGTTCAGAAGATTTCAATAGACCGTTTGCATGTCTGAGAAAGCCAACAAACATATTTTATGCTCAATTTTCGGAAGGAAAAGCCAGTTTTCTGATATGCGAGGAGTAAAATTGAGTTTCAACTACTCCTAATTTGTTTATAGTCACAACAACAAAAAAACTCTCTTTAAAACATACCTTAGCTGCTGTAGTATTCTCTAAATTCTTCCAGGGATCATCATTGGCAGCTGCTAATGCCTTTGGTGCCCAAGGATCTTCTATCAATGGTTTAGATGGTGGAGGAACAGCTGCTGCATTGGCTTTAGCATTTTCCGTTAACCATGGATCTAAAGGTGCATTAGAGGGAGGAGCTGCCAGCACACTAGCTGATTGTTTTCCAAGCCATGGATCGCCAGCTGCGGCGGCACCACCTACAGCGCCCGCAACATTTGTCGAGTTCTGAGTATTACCATTAGTTTGTAGCCAGCCTTCTGTGGAGGAACCCGAAGTAACCGAAGGTGATTGTGTACGCAAACCACCCCAAGCCTCACCGCCATTAGTGCCATTGGTGGCCATCGACAGACCTAAGCCGCCCACAGCACCCATTTGAGCCGAACTCAATGGTGTGGAACGTGATGCTGCCGTTGGTTGCCAGGGATCAACCGGTGGCGAAGCCGTGCCTGTCCAAGGATCAGACATTTGACTAGCCGCTCGTGCTGGTGTACCCCAAGGATCCGAAGTGTTGTTGGTTAAGCCGCCAGCGGCTAAACCTAAGGGGGGACTGGAAATACTTGTGGCTCCCAGTTGTATATCCAATAGATCCAATAAATGTGATTGTGGCGGCTCTTCATCGTGTTGTTTTTGCACGCTTAAATAAAATTTGTTTTTAAATTGAAACCACAGCACATATATAATATTGTCGTACAAAAAACCAACTTACTTAAAATCTTGTTCACTCTGGCTCAAAGCCAATTGTAGGCGAACATCATCACTGCGGCGTTTCGCCTCTTCCTGTTCAGCTTCTTCGCGTGACATGGCCATGGCCAATTGTAGTTGTAGCTCTTCCTCGCCAGCCGTTTGAGGACGTACCATTTCCAGCTCGGAAACTGGTTTGGCTGGTTCCTCTTGCCAGCCAGGCGGCATGTCACGCAAATCACGTTGTAAGGGACCATCTATGTAGCCATCACTGCCAAAACCACTTGGATATTGAGCAAAACGTTCCTTGGCCTTTAGGGCCTTAACACGTTCATTTTTCAAGCGCTCATCGTCTTTAAGCAGATTTACCAATTGTTTAGCCTTTTCCCTAACATGAGTACCTTGATCTTTGCCCTCCTCAAAGTACACAAACTCCCGCAGTGTTTGTATGGCAAATATGTTTTCTTTGCACTGTTGCGACACCTTTTCATTGCCAGTCTTAATTAGGTATTCCAGCAGTATAAGAGCCTTATAGACATGACGCCAGTTTTTGCCATGATCATTGAGACGTTTCCAAATCATTTGCATTATTTCTGAAAATGCCACTACATTGTTGGTTAATTCGGCGACTTCCGCCATAATAGTGGCCGAGGGACCCCATGGATCATTTGAAGTAGCCTCACGTACCTTAACCTTTATTTAAAAAGTGTTTTAAAATAAGTTTTAAAGTTGATGTGTTAATTATTACCTGGGCATCAGAGTAATTGTGGGCTAAATTTTTTATATTCCGACGTAGACCTGCCACATTGACTTGCATATCGTCTTTATGTTTTCGCACTTTAAAATAAAGTAAAAAAATATATATATATAAAAATTAAATTTAATTATAATTAAGCAGCTTTATAAAACCAAAAGACAGAAACTTATTTTTTACATTTTATATACTTCAATAAAAGTTATGTTTTAGTTAGTCAAAGGTAAAATAAAAAAAATATGATTTATAGATAAATATTGTAGTACTCGCCTAGCAAATGTCTCAAAAAAAACTATAACCACATTAGAGAATTATTATTTAGAAGTAGCTAAGAACAGCAGCAGCAGACAGTTGGAAGAATGTTGGTTGGAAAAACACTAAAGAAGAAGAGGCGAAACCAAAGCCTTACAAGTTCTTAATCTGACACTGAAGACTTTTGCTTGTCTTACATGTTTACGTCATTTGTGTTTGCACATTTCTGTTTGTACAGAAGAAAACTATTTCATAATTGCAAAAAATATAAAACAAAGAAAATACACAAGAATCCTAGACAAAGTTACACAAACAAAAAAAAAAAAAAAAGATTTAAAAGCTAAAATTAAACTGCTTCGTTTTTATTGCTTTCTGTTTTTTACTATTAGTGTTTCAATTAAAAACATAACTTTTATATCGGTTTAAAATATAGTAGTATGTGAATAAAAGTTGAATATTTTAGTAGTGTACAGTGGAGGACACTTAAGTGGGATGTATTTTGTTCACACTTTAAAAGTAGTAAAGTGTATTTAACATTTAAATAAATTTGTGTTGAATATGTAAAATTGAACTGTAAATGGTTGTAAATAAAAAAGGTAAAGAACTGATTCAGCGTTATTTTGATATTTTCAACAGATTTCATTAGACATGAGTTTGCTTAAATTTGCAGAATTCTTCAATGTGAAACATAAAATTGTGAGAAATTTGGCGCAACAGATAGTTCATGGAATGTGTTACTCAAAATAGAATTTAAATTTGTATATATAACGTCTGAAAAGCTTAACTCAAATCGCATTGAAAGAAGTTGCGTAGTTGAATTTCTAATTATGAAGATACAGACGAATAAATATTTCCAGGACGTAATATTCAATAATTTTAAGTCTCTCGCCATAAGAATGATTTAAAGCGCTTCGATGGTTGGCTTAGTCCTCATCCATACTGTGAAACATTTGCTGCAAAACATTTGAGTTTGTCGATGAAAGGGTAAAGAGGAATGGAAAAGGGTAATATGTTTCATGTGCATGAAGTTTTTGTTGAGTATGTCAGCCACTGTTCATATTCGTTCTTTACGGAAATGTCAAAAACTGAAAAGCAAAAACTTCACTGTGTGGACACGAATGCAGTTTCAAAAGAGAATTTAAAAATGTTTTGCAGCAAATGTTTAACAGTGTGGACCAGGACTTATCATTATATTCTTAAGAAAACATAGGCCCTCAATCATAGTCAAACACTAAAGTCGGTTCTTTTTAAACATGACATTAAAATAAAAACCTGCTTTTAATTATTTTGCAACTATAGTCAAAATTAAAGTATGTTTTAAATTAAACCGACTTTAACTTGGTGCCACCTCAAATATAGAAAATGTTTTCATACAATATACAACAAAATATAAACAAGTTGCACCGCTGAACCGCTAATTTTATTAAATTTCGGTTTCACAATTACGTATAATACGGAAGCAATGGACGGACCTTTACTTGACACAACGGGTCTCTCAGTCTATACAGACGGTTCTATGAAGGGAGATCGAGTTGGTATAGGTGTCTATATTCGGGAATTCGACATTATGTTCGACAGGCTGAAATATCAGCTATCAAAAGAGCGGCTAACTGGCTCAGTTATAACAAGATATCAGGCAGATATATTCGTATATATACTGATATTCAGGCCGCAATAAAATCTCTAACAGGTGTATACACAACATCTAATTAGGTCCAGGAATGCCGGGCATCCTTAAACAGGATGGCGAGACATTCAACAGTCGTACTCAAGTGGTTACGGTGACACTGAGATACTACTTGTCACGCTCACAATTGCGTGGCGTAGTGGTGGTCATTACCAAACACTGCACTTTTGGCAACCACGCGCGGAAACTTGGCTTGCCCTACAACATTAGGAGATCTACGCATACGGTTTATGGGACATCGTTCCATAAATAGTTTTTCTGAGCTTTCGAATATGAGGCTTGAGGGCATTAATGCCTTTATAAGTAGTAGTAATTGGTTAAAAAGACCAGACATGGAAATCTCTCTAGAGTAACATAATAACCGCTAACTCATTGGTACGCAATTTTGAAAATCTCCTCCCACTCTCTTTCTTCGAACATCTTCTTCTTAACTTTTCAATCTTCCCCTTCTCTCTTTTCATTTCTATCTGTCACTCTTTTTCTGACTTTCTACTTTCAGGTAACACAAAGGGACCATTGCTTGGACCCACGTGATCTGTTCTTTTATTCTTCAATTCGTCACTTTCATTGTAACTATTTTTTTAATTCACTTCACAGTTCAGGTAAAAATTTCGAAAAAAAAACTCCGATTCACGAATAAAATTTTACTCAGTCGCAATGCTGCCCTATTTTGTAATGATTTAAAAAGACTTTTGGATAACATTTTAAATCTTCCAAAAGTTTTTCAATAAAAAATAATTTTTTTTTATTGTAACTCAAAAAAATTGAAAAAAAAAATGAAATAAAATTTATTTTAATCATCGATGAACTATTTCAAATTTTAATTCAATTCATATTTTGGACAAACAGAAATGCATTTAAGAATTTTTAATTCATGATGAATTCAGTCAAATTCTAATTGAATTAATGTGTTTGGGTGAAATGAACCCATTCAAGAATTATTAATAAACGATGAATTCATTCAAATTGTAATTCAGTTTACATTTAGCATTTAATTTTTTTTAATTCATGGTTCAGAGCAAATTTGAATTAAAGAAACCTTGAATGATTCCAGATGAAATTAATGCAATAAAGAATCAATTCTAAAAGGAATGAATACAATACGTTTGAAGTACTATTGAACTAAGCCCATGAATAATGTAATTCGTAATGAATATTTTAATGGAATGGTTAAACGATTGATTGACAATATAATGGAAACTTTCCAAATATTCAATTTCTAAAGATATTCTTAAGAAATTTTTATTTTTTTAGTATTTCATTAACATATACATCCCATTAAGCATTTTTGGTGGAATTCAAGTTGATAAGACATTGAGTCCAGTGTTGTACTATACTTTATATCAATAGCAAACTCCAATAAAAATTAAACATAAATTAATGACACATGACTAATTTTTTCAAATATTAAAACATTGAAGTCAAATTCCAAAAAATATTCTAGTGCTGCAATTTTTGGGCTTTAATGCTTATATTAACAAAAAAATAAGAACATAATTACAATTTCCCATAGGTTTTCTACGAGATTGAGATCTGGCGATTCGGCAGGCCATTTAAAAACTCGAACCTCATTAGATTGTAACTACTCGCTTACAACTCTAGAGGTATGTCTGGGGATATTGTTGTACTGGAATTTCCAAACAAGGGACATATTTTCTTCTGCGCATGGATACATAACCTTTGTTTAAAATTTATCTGTATTCGATTCAAGTCAGAGTATTGCAGTAAAAACCAGTCTCACACCCAAAAAACAGAACTGCTCGTATACAAAATATCCAATTTTAGATTATTGATAAACAAATGTTACTGTTTTATTTGTGTACTTGAAGTCCAGTAATTTTTCCTTCGGCCGTCTTACAAATGTTGTAATTGAATTCATCCGAAATGAGAACAGTATTACATTTCTGTATCGAGCAGTAGAATACATTAAATTCTTAACTAACAATTGGACCTAAGGCTTATTATCAACCGATCGTTAATGTATTCGGTAGTATGATTTCCGACCATATTATTAACATAACTTGATAAGCAATACCATTTTGTATTCTCTATAAACAAAGTAAATAGCGCAAGTCTGAAAAACTGTTCGGATTGAAAACCTCAAGCATTACGATGAGTACTACTAGGTTTAAGAAAGACAGAGTGACAATGCGAATGACAACACGAACGTAAATAGTAACTTCAGTTTATTTTCATATGCTCTACACTGTAAAATTATATTGAAATGATTAATTAGTCTACATTCAAAGTATATCAAAGAAAGAGAAAATATTCCAATAATAAGTTATATTAGACTAAAGAAAACAAACTGTTAATAGAAAAGATGGCAATTAAATTAATGATAATGATGACTTGTTAGAAAATCAGAAAAACTTATGAATGTACATATAAAAAATTAGACCAAACAATTCAACAAAGAAGAAATCTTTGGAAAACCTTTATAAAGGGTGTTTTTTTAAGCCCGATAGAACTTGAAATTTATAAAAAAACAAAAAAAAAAAGTAAAGTGTATACAAAAAAAATGTGTTTATTTGAGAGATCAATACATGACATTAACATTTGAACATGATTTCGGATATATGCCCACCGCGGATGTTTTGGACGTCCAATTTTGGATCACTTTTTTAGCATTGCTGGCCGCATGTCTTGAATAACACGTACAATGGTGGCCTCCAAGGCGTCAATTGTTGCTGGTTTAGCAAATATTCCAGAGGTATCAAATCGTACGACCATGGAGTCCAATTGACAAGTCCATTTCTCAAAACCAAGTTATCACCAAATTTTGATATTAATAAATCGGTTGCGGTTGCCGTATGGCACGTAGCGTCATCCTGTTGAGACCACATCTCGTACGGATCGATGTCATTCATGTTTTCAATTAAAAAAATCATTGATCATGGTAACGATCTCCGACAATGCCACCAGAGTTTAAACCGCACCAAACTTTGCATTTTTCTGGTTGTAATGGAAACTGTAGGGTCGGTTGTGGATTGATCTCACTACATATGCGGTAATTTTGTTTATTAACAACGTTACTTTAAGAGAAAAATGAGCCGCATCGCTGAACACAATTTTGCAATAACACAGTCGGCTATATGTTGCGCGAATCAACGTAAATTTGGATAATTTGGCAGCGTTGTTCAAGCGGCAATCTATTCATGATGATTTGCCAGAGTATACTGATCATAAAAGTCAAAAAGTGAGCGCAGTATGACAGTAAGTTCTATCGGTCTTAAAAAAACACACTTTTGAAAATATTTGCAAAATAATTTTTGTTTTTTTTTGTAACTTAAGGCTTAAAACAGAGAAACAAAACACAATATACAATAGTAAAGAAATTAACCAACAAAATTCAAAAGAAAAAACTATTATTCCAACAAGTGTTTAAAGTAAATAAATAACAAAAGTGATTATTTTAGTGTTGAAATTTGTTTAATATGTTTGTTTGTTTTAAAAGTGTAATACTTAGTAGGAGAAGGTATGATAAGTGGTAGTTGGTATGATAAAGTGTTTGATTGTTTTGTTCGAAATGTTTTTTTTTAAAACGTATTTCATTTTTAACGGGTTAATGTGAAAATTAAAATAGTAAACAAAAATTAACCACAAGTTTCATTTTCTTTGGTGAAAAAAAAAAAATTATACAATTTCATTAGAACTTACTTTTCGGGCCCTTGTTTTGTATTTAAGGCTTTGTTTGATTTGTTTTTGTTTGTTTTGCTGTTTTTATTTGCAAATTAAGTTTAATGTGATTTATTCTTTGTTTGTTTAAACTTTATATTTTATGTTGGCGTTTTATTTTATATTTATTTGGTTTAGTGCTCCAAAGCAAGCTAAGAGATACAACAAGATTAAAAATTGAAATATAAATAATTTAAAGCATTTGTATTATTTTAATGTAGTTATAATTAACAATATAATGGTGAAAATATATATGATACTCAAAAAAAAAAAAAAATAAGAAAAAAAATTAAGTATATTTAATACAAACAATTCTAGAAACAATAAATTGGGAGCAAAATATATATATGTTGTACGTGTTTAAAAACATTTATAATCAAAACTGTAAGAATTCATATTCATTATTAAAATTAGTCACAATTAATTGAGTGTTATATAAAAAAATAACACTTTTTTTTGTTTACATTGTAAAATTCATTTGGAAAAAAGTTTTGCGTAAAAAATTTCAGTATATTTTTTTACATATCAAACTGAACAAACAAGAATATCAGCATGCAATAATGTTTTTATTAAGAATATACAAATTTCAAGTTAAAATCCACTTTTTAAAGGCTATAATATTTTTTTACATAGAGAAGAGACACTCCGTTTTGTCAAACAAAAATAAAATAAAACAAATCATATCAACCATATATTGAATAACATGTATTTTGTTGTTGCAAGAGTTAGATTTTTGACAACAGACTTAGGTTTTTGACAATTACATCTCATCAATTAGAAACGTCAAAGCTTGGGTCTTTGTTAATTTTCACTTATATAAAACCGTTCTATTGTTAAGACCTATATTACAAAGATAAATATATTGTTTAAGGGTTTAGTTATATGTTATAGGATATGCTCTATAACTAAACACTTAAAAAACACATAGACTTTCGAACAGAGCTTCAAATTAATTAATTAAATTTAAGCTTACATAATTGCCTTAATCTTCAAAGAATTAATTAATGATGATTATCCGATCAACAAGATGAAACATATTCAAGAAAACAATTAATATTACCTATAGATTGATATAAAATCACCAAAAAAGAAATTGCTGGCAAATGGGAACCGCTAAGGCATTTATTTAAAGAAAAAAAGGGAATGTTAATGAGCCAAGTTCGGAAACTGGCTTAAATCCAACCCACGAGCAATCGACGACCAGTGCAAATAAAATATAAATAAAACGAAAGTTCTATTAAAAAACAAATAGGATTAAAGACCAGGACCTAAACATTCATAAAATTGCTAGCAAATGTGAACCGCTAAGGCATTTATTTAAAGAACAAAGGGAATGTTAATGTGCCAAATTCGGAAACTGGCTTAAATCCAACCCACGAGCAGTCGAACAGTGCAAATAAAATATAAATAAAATGAAAGTTGTATTATAAAACGAATAGGATTAAAGACCAGGACCTAAACATTCATATTGCCCTATATAAGTCACATTAACTCAAACAATCGAAATAAAATTACACAATCACAACCATAAGAGGAACAATATCAACAGATCCACTACTATTACTAATAATAATGGAGGAACAATATTAACAGATTCATTACTATTACTAATAAGGAACTACATGACTATTCACCAAGTCATGCAAATCCAATCACACTCAAAAACATCCACGTATAACCGTTAGGCCAGAAAATAATCTGACATAAAATTGTATCCATACCAACAAATTAGATCTATCAAACATAAAATCAGAATAACACAAGTGCTTTTGGGATGAAACCAGATCATTCTTAATTCTCCTACTAACTACTACAACCAAATTGTAAACGGAGTCAATCAATCAACTTACAATCGAATTCCAAATATTTTTCCGTGTATGAGTTAAACATTTTTAAAATTCTTAGTTTTTATTTTGAAACATTTGTACAATATAAATTTATTTAAGCTATGACCTTTCTTTTGAGACCAAGAACGAATCAAGCCAATATCGGATACTATGTTTCAACGTGAAGCGTATCCCAAGAGAGCTTTCTGCTTCGATCGAAACATAAAGTAGTCGGAGGCGGCAAGGTCTGGACCAAAAAGGGGGTGAGGCAAACATTATTGCTATATATAGCCACTATCTTGGCACCAATTTTTTTTTTTTGTTGACCTATGTATGTAATATTCTGACCTGTTCATGATATATGTTTAAACAGTTTGAAAAGTTTTTCGAATAAATTGTTTTTGTTTTTCAAAAATTTTTATGAAAATATTTTCAAAATGAGGTAGTGTTTTATAAAATAAGGGGAACATTTGTGAAATTGATTTGTTTTCAATATTTTGTGACTCATTGTTGCACTAAGCCCTTAATTTATTTAATAAACGTGTTTCCACGCATTTCTTTCACTTGACCGGCTTTTAAATAACATCTAGCCTAACTTAAATAACAATTTTGTAACTTGTTTACGAAAACAATGCCACATTTAACAAACATTTAAGCAATTATTTAAAATATTTATTCCACAAACAGCTGCTCCCTGAAACGTGACCAGAGCACTCGTCATACATATTCCAAAGGGTCAAGTTGCAAAATATTTCAACAATTATTTATTCTCTTTCTGCACTAAACGATACAATTATTATTTCAAAATAAAAAAATCCATACACCAACTCGTAAGCTTAAGGTCATTGTTACTTGAAAAAAAAAATAATATTCAAATACATAGCAGTCTTTTAACGTAAAATAAAATAAAGATACAAGTTCAATGCAGGGCGAAAAACAAAAACCGAAAACAATTGAATTAAAATACCAATATAAACAAAACGGAAATAATTAAATTTGCCATAAAACAAAAAAAAATAATGCCTGGAAAGATAAAGGAAAAAAATAAAGAAAAATTCTAACAAGAAAGAATTAAATCAATATATATACAATTTAAATGAAACCATAAAAATTTAAACAAACTGAAAAATACAAACAATATTCGATAACAAAACAAGCAATCAATAAATAAACATGTAAAAGGGAAGAAAATCAATGGACAAGTAATTTAATAAGTATCGACGAATTTATGTAAATCCTACGGAAGATAGTTATATGAATATAATATGTATATCAATAATTTGTACTTTTGTTGAAGAGGAACATGAGACCGCAAACCGAAATGATTATTTGCTTATCAAAACTATAATATAATTAAATTATTCAGTTATTAGTCAGCGCAGTTTAAGTTCCAATAAAAATCCATGGTATTGTAGAAGAATATTTAGCAACTTCAATGTATGATTTGGAGCAATTAGTTGCGTGACAAAATTATAGCATTTACAGAATTACTAGCACTGACCTTATAGTTTTAAATGCACATTTTTGAGAGCAAAGGATTCTTATCTGAACTACGTTTGAACATGAAGTAATTTAGCCAATAGTAAGTACCAGTCAATACCATTTGCATTTTTGGATAAACAAAGCAAAAAGTGACCTTATCATTTTGACACGCATCTTAGTTCGAACTACGAATATAATTATCGGACAAAAACATTGCATTGCTAATTATTTAAACATCTCAAGCAGTAATTTTGTATTAATAATTCTGGTTTTGCTGCATTGATTGGTTTCAACTTATATCATTAAAGTTTCGAGTATAAATTAATACCCTGAGGTAAAAGAGAAAATTACACAAATTTCGTCTAGATCAACTGTTCATTAACTCCTGGGGCATGGATTAAGTGAGATTATAGCGACATTCAATGCAATTGGTCGCTCTCTTCTTAATTACGCAGCTCCAGTATGGACTCCACTCCTCAGCGACAAAAAATAGCGAGGTTTACCAACGGCCCAGAATAATGTTCTCTAAATTGCATCAGAAGAACAGGTCACTGTCAATCAGACAATATACTGTGTTGTTGACTAGATAGTTCTTGTTGCCATGTCATCTTCTTAGTCAACCAAACCAAAATATTCTGATACAGAATACCCTTCCAGGAAACATCCGAGACATCCAAGATGTCACCCCATCAGAAATGTTGCATCAAATGGTGGTATCCAAAGCCATTAATGGCTACAGATGCAACAGAGTCATGAATGAACACCCCCTGTGATTTCGCAGGTACACATGATCTACCATAGTACAATTAAAAACCGGTTGGTGCAGTTTTCTCAACTGCTACCCGAAACGAATTTTCATGGCACTTTAACCGTTTCCCTGCCTGTCATCATGATACATTACATTTATTCAATTATCCCAGTAGATCTACTAATTTGCGCCCCATAGACCTACGCAGAAAAAAAGTGTTGAAAATATGATATTAAATCACTACAACTAACAAACCCGAAGTGCTTAAAATTCAAGTGAAAAAATAATGAATTTCATAAGGGTGTCATTGAATGAATATTGTACATTTTTTACAACTAGCACGAAGTTATTAATAGTAAAATCATATTCAAATTCTGGTTATGCTAATGATCTTGATTTTTAAAGAAGTGGTACAAACCAATGAAAAAGAAGATACAGTGAGACCTCGATTATCCGTAATGGTCGGGACCGGTAGCATTCTGGATAATCAATTTTCCCGGTTAATTGTGTACCAATTTTTAGTAGTTTTTTAATAATGACAGATTTTCGATAATGACATTTAAAGTTCCATATTTCTCACTAATCCATCGGTTGGATCAAAGTCGTCCAATTTGTGGGAAACATTTCACAATAACGTTTTCAGCATTGAAATCCTGCACGTCTGTATGTTGTCCAATAGCAGAATGATTTTTCTATCATCTTTTAGACCGAAGTTCTCAGTCACTTCTGGTACTAAGTTATTGTTTCCAATAATGATTAGCACTTGTGTGTACCAGCAGCATTAACGCAAACTAATGAGGTTAGTCTCTCCTTTGAGGCCTTGTGACATTCTATGAAATTTTCATTATGACAAGCCAAACTTCTCTCAAGTAAACACTTTCCATTCTCCATTATCTCATTGGAGATTTTTTTCATTGATTTGAATTCATTTAATTTTTCCTCAAAAATTGTGGCAGCTAATCAGCTGAATATTTTTCTCCAATGTCGTTTTTTTCTTAAATTTTGAGTGGAATATTTTAGACTTTCCTTCACGGTTAAACTAGAAATTGGAGTTCCTTTAAATGGGTTAAAGTTTTTCGGTTTCCGAAGCCAATAACACAACACTCCTCACGACAAATGCTATCGAAAAATCTTAGTCGAAAGTCACTTGCACGTGAGACAATGTATGTCATACTGCTTTTGTTGGCACAGAATAGGTGTAACACACAAACTGTCGATAAATACTCCCACAGGATAAAGTGAGTTTCAGAGAAAGTCTGACAAAATACCTCAAAAATCATTTGACGGACTCAAAGGTCATGTCATGATGCTATAATCTATTTATAATTATACTATAATTATAGCGATTCCGATTGTTTTGTGATTTATTTTCACTTCCAATAAAAATATAACTTAACACAAAAGTCGACCATAACTTAACATACCAAACAAATACCAATATCTCTAATTACAAATAATTAATAATTCAATTTCAATTAAGTATGGCTTAAGAAAACATTTTAAAATTTTAATCGACTTAATACCTTTATATCAATTCTAACTAACCAACTAATAATGCTACAAAAATGATGATGACAAACATTAAATACCTATTGTAAAACAATACCAAACATTTTAATTAATATTTATTCATTTATTGTATTATTTAATATAAATTCTACTCATTGAAGTACAAAAAAAAGCAACAACAACATGTTCGCCTTTAGAAATTCAATAATATTTATAATAATTTCATTGTACACGTCTCGAGTTCAATTCCAATTGAATTTCAATAATATTTTATGTTTGGATGTATGTATGTGTATAAACTTTAACTAAAAGTCACGTGTTTAGAATGTACATATGTAAAGACAAATGTATGTATATTAAGGTGGCTTCTATTTAAATTTTTTTGGAATTGTTATGTTCCCAAGGTGTTTATAATCTAAAAACGAATAGCTGAAAGTTTCAGAAAAATCGAATGAGGTTTAGAGTTTCTCATTTTATTTGCACTTTCGAAGTTTTCAAAAAACTAAATGTTGAAAATAAAATTACAATTAAAAATTTGTTTTTGTATTTGATTTTTACCCATGGATAAAGAGTGTGTCAGAAAATAGCAATAGATCTGAAGGTGCATCGTCACACTGTTCCAAAAGCCATTAAATAGTATAAAGAAGACTTGAACATTGAAAGAAAACTTGGATCAGGAAGAAAAAAAGCTGTCACAGATATTGCTAAGGCAAAAGAAGTGGAACAACTCTTTCGAAGAGCACCGAACCCTTCTATCAGAAAAGCAGCTCGTAAAGTTTAATGATCTAATTCTTTGTGCGCAAAGCCAAAGCTAATGAAGGGTTGAAGTCGTATAAAGTTCAGAAAGTTCCAGATCGCAATGCATTAAAAAGAACTTAGAAGCAAAAGAACGAGCAAAAAATTAGGTAAAATTTTATTAAAAAAAAAAATACATACACCTGATGAATGATGAAACTCATGTACTGGCAGACTTTTCACAACTTCCCGGTGAATATTTTTATGTGGATGATGGACGAAACAAACAAAATTCCCCAAGAAGTTTCTTGTGTGGTAAGCTAATCATTTCTGACATCAGGCACAATAAACACAGAAATATATATTAAGGAGTGTATTTTTTATAATTTTTATATTGGACGGTTTAAGTTTTATTCAACTTAATGCAAGTAAATGTTTACTCTGGCCCACTCTTTATTTAAATATAAAATATAACCCATTAAAATTTGATACAACAAAAATAAAATCTAAAATTTTACATTTTCAGCATTTTTTAAACCAAATTTCAAAAACTCTAAATTGGTATCAAATTTTAATGGTTGTACCTATTATGTGTTAGCGTGGGAACCGATTTAAAATTGGAGTGGAAATTATTTCTTATAAATACATTTCATAACCTGTTTTAATATTTAAATTCAGATTGTTTATTTGGGTTGCTAATTTAAGTGTTCGTAATTTTAAATTTCTATGACATTGTTAACTCTTTCATATCTAGGGTAAAATCTGTCCAACAGAGCAAATTTTAAATATATGAAATTTGTTTATTAATATAAATGTTTGTGCACTATTGAACCGTGACTATAAAATTTTTACTTGGACATCTTTAACCCAAAGTCATAATACTGCTCAAAACAATTTACATGTGATAATGACCAAAATATACTCCAAAACTATTTTTTAGTAATACGTATTAGAATTTATATAGATTTTTGCAAAAATTTAATCTTTACGGTACAAAATTTTAAGTTTGAGTAAAAAATGGTAAAAACGCAAAGCACCGACCCTCGAAAAAGCTTGTATAGTCCTATATGTTGCTTAAATATATACAAAGTTTTTATACTATCACATGGTAAATAAAGTCACAGTGGGCACTTAAAAAAAAACTCAGTTTTTGAAACACATACTCTCCGTTTTAAGAATGTTGGTATTTGTAAATAAAAAAAATACAAAAATAATATAATTGATTCAAGGACATTTGGATCTATGTGAATAAGTTTCAAATTTTGTTACGGTATCTTTAACCGTTAAAATTTTACATTAATTCAAATTTTATATTTTTCTTACTGAAAAATCATTATATTCTAATTTGTTTAGCTTTTTAGGCAAATGTAAATCATCTCGAAAACACCTCCGCTCCAACCTAGTGAAATTTCATTATGATATCTCCAATAGTTCTCGAGATACCGCATTATATTTTTCCAAAAAAAAGTTTATAAACCACTGTGCATTGTTAGATCCGCGAAAAAATTTTCAACTGTTTTAAATCAGATCTTCGAATTAATTGATTCAATTTGAGCTTAGTTAACAAAAATCTTGATTCGGAATTAAAAATGTCAGCCATTCATTCCATAAATCCATTCCCAACATCTAATTCTTTAGCTTCATTCACTTAGGCCATCATTTAAATAGAATACATACATCGTTGAATTAGTTCATATTGGAATTAATTGAAAACAGAATTCATTCAATCTTTGAATAATTTAATTTTTGTTAATTCAAATATAATACAAATTGAATTAAAATATTTTTTCTTCATTCAGTTTTGTTTTGATTTTAATCATTTACAAAATGAATTGAAAAAATTGACTTAAGCCTTTTTTAATAGATTTGAATTAAAGAAAAATTAAATCATTCAACACATTTGTAAAGCTATTTTGTAATGGATGTGAATTCAATAAAGAATGAATTCTCATAGAAAAAAATGCAATACATTTGAAGTACAAAGGAAGTAAGATTATGAGTTATTTCATAATAAAGTAATTAACGGAATGGTTAAAAGATAAAATTTATTTTGATTTCGAAAATGGAATTAAGAATTAATTATTTCGAATCTTTGTTTGAAATTTTGTTTACAAAAAAATTTAAAAATGTTTCAAATTATTATGTGTTATCGATGTAACAACATTTTTATATTTTATATTTAAACATCTATGGATAAATTAAATAAAAAACAAATTTTTAATTCGAATTTTTTTTCAACATTTACTTTTTTGCAAATTTATCTTGCTATTTTGACCCAAAACTCAAAATATAAAATAAAATGTGAAACCTCTAAACTTTATCCGATTTTGCTTAATTTTCCATGGAAAATTTAAAAAAGAGCGTAATAAAGGCCACCCTAATGTATATACAAAATATGTACGCACATAAATACATTCATACATATGTTCTTAAAGTATTTGTAAATTTAACAACTTAAAAGAAATAATTATAAAAATAAAAGGTATTAAAAGCTTTTTTTAATCATTATTCATTATCATAATGTCGAGATAATGGCAAAAACAGAAATACAAATACAAAAACAAAATGCTTTTATCAATTCTTATTTGACTACATGTACTATTTACTTAAGTGTTTAATATATTGATATCAAGGTCTAAAATAAAGGGGGTTACTTGATTTAAGAGAGTGAATAAGTAGCACACAGCATTTTTTTTTTTTTTTTTTTTGCAATGAGCAGCAGTATAAAATACATTAAACATTTGAAAATATAAACTATTAAAATTGTTAAACAAATTAATTGCTTAGAAAGCTTTTACAGTTTAAGTTTAGATTTGTCTAGTAAGAATTTTTAAATTAAATAACGAACACTAAAATAATCTACTGTTGCTCGTGATAAAGAAGTTGGTATTTAAAAGAGGAGCATAGAATTAAATTAAAAGATTTTGTCAATATTGTTCCGTAAAAGGAGCGCTCTTTTTTTTTGAGAGTTAAGAGAGATAATTTAAAGTATTGCTGCTCTAATGAAATAAATGAACAAAACGAATTTACTATACTTAGCAACTATATAAGCTAGAAAATTATTAAATTATCTGTGAAATGCCTAACAATAAATAAATGCATTCGAGGGTTTCCAATAATTTTATTTATTTAGAACATTACAGAAAATCGTTGCTAACAGTTTAAAATTGGTAAATAATATTCGTTTCTCTTATATTTACTGTTTAAATTGTGCAAGTTTAAAGCGGCCGGCACACATTTAACTGCAAAACTTTGGAAACTTTGTTCAGAAGATGTTTGTTTACTCAATGCTTAAAGTTTTGTATTGCTTTATCTTCTGTTTATGTTTTTTTTGTAAGTGAAGTATTAATGCTACTTTTTTTATCATCAGTTTGCCAAGATAAACACATTATCATTGTTTTACTTTTAGACTAACAGGTAATAAGTTTTGTTTTGTAACTATCTTATCATCTTTTTTGGACTGATTCTAAATTTAGAGATTTCTGTAAAATTTTATAACTAAATGACTTGAAGTGCATTTCAACAATACAAATCTTTTCAATTTCGTGATTTGAAATATCTAGGAGAGAAAAGTTTTGATGATGGCTCCAACACAGCGACGAAGAATAAAATTTTAGTTCGATATAAAAATAATTTTCGACTAGTACGTTTCTTCTTCAGAAAATTCTATTGCACACAAAATGTTTAATTGAAAAAAACTGTTATAAAAAAATATTCTACAGAAAAAACAGTTATGCCCAAAATTTCTATAGAAATAATTGTATATAGATAATCTCCTATAGAAAAAAGTGTTAACAAAAAATTTCCTACAGAAAAATCTGTTCTACAGATAACTTTCTATGGAAAAAACTGTTATACATTAAATTTATAAAAAAAAAACTGTAATACACATATTCTTCTCTAGAATTATTTTAAATGTTCTATACAGTTATTTCTTTAGACATTTTATGTCAGTTATACCCTAGATTTTCTATAGAAAAACTATTATACACTAAATTTTATAAAATTTTCTATAGAAAAAACTTTTATACACTAAACACTGTTATACATAAATTGTGTACATATATAGAAAAACATTTGATACACAAAATTTCCTATAGAAAAACCTATTACACAAAAAATCTTCAATAGAAAACATAATTTTCTATAGAAGAAACTGTTATACACAAAATTGTTTCTAGGAAAATTGTTAGCTTTTATTTTGAAACATTTGTACAATATATTTGTTAGCCAACTTTCTGGCAACATATGGATTCCGAGACAAAAGAACTGCTCATCTTTTGAGGCCAAGAACGAATCAAGCCAATATCGGATACTCTGTTCCAAAGAGAATCGAATCCCAGATAGACCGTAGTCGGACGGGGCACGGTCTGGACCCAACCACTTCATTATAAACCCTTTTTAACAGGTATTGTAACATGTGGCCGAGCGTTGTCATGATGAAACATAACGGTTTCATGTCTGGCCGCATATTCTGGCCAATGCTTGCTTCAAACGAATCAGTTGCATTCAATACTGGTTCCCTGTAATGATCTGGTAAGATTTCAGCAGCTCATAATAGATAGGACCCTTTAGCTCAGAGCATTACCTCAGTGCCATGGATATTTGGCCTTGGGTTCGATTCGGCTGGTTGGCTGCACATACGAGCTCTTATGCTTCGGGTTATCATAATAGACCCATTTTTCATCGCAAGTAATGATTCGATGCAAAAATGATTTTTTTTTTTATAGCCTTCAAGCATCATTTCGGATATGCAAAATCGTGTTTCAAGGTCTCTCGGCTTCAATTTCCCTGCTTTTGAATGAATACTGCTGCTCGCAAACGTTTTGAAATTGCGGCTTGATTAGATCCCAATTTATTTTGCAAGCTCTTGTTGAGTTTTACAACAATCTTCATGGAGTAATACTTCTAATTCTTGGCCTTCAAACTTTTTTGGCTGGCCTGAGCGATCTTTGTCTTTCGTGTCAAAATCACCACTTGAAACCGATGGAACACTTTCACCATAGGCTTTGGTGAGAAATCAGTGTTCTTCAGCGGTTCCTTTTTTTAAATTAAAAAATCAAAAGAAGTAAGAGTGAATCTTAAATACATTTCACGAAAGTATACTTAAAGACGTTTTGGTGAAAAAATTAGTTTGTGGAAAAAATAGCTGTTAAAAAAATGTTGGTTGATGAAAAATACATAATTGAGAAAATGAAGGAGTCGTGTTTTTATGCATATATCTCAGCTATTTTATTAAGACGATTTTCTCAGTTTTTAATAGCAATCGAACCAGGATTTTACCCAATATATTGATGTATCAATCACATTTGTAAGTTTATTGAGAGCTTCGGAATACTGATTACAATATATGGATACGGCTACATAGACTCCGCAATATTTAATGGTCGCCAATGAAAAATATGGATTTTACAAAAGGTAGGACAAACTTATATAAACCGTTACCACTACGGTGAAGGGTATACAAATGTAAAATCGCATCAACTTTTCCTTGCCTGTTCCAAACAGCTTTGCAAATGTCTCTCCTATCATTTTAGCAATATGTTTACTACATAACACTTTATTATTTACTTAAATAACCAAAAATTATTCCAACAATTTGATACTATTTTTATTTTAAAAAATATGAATACAATTTGGTTTGAAACAAGTAAAGCCTTTCCTGATGATCAGGTCTAAGCAATCAGTGAAAGGGCATAGGAACTAACATATCCCCTAACAATAAATGTCAGTGAATTTATCAATAGTTAATTGGAAACTTAGCACGTTAAAACTAAATCTTATTTACCCCCATTAACACGAAGTCTGGTTATGTGTTAACTAATAGTTATACTGTCGGTTAAAAATATTTTTGTATGTAAACTGCCAGTATAACTATTAGTTAATACATATCCAGACTTCGTGTTAATGGGGGTTATAGTTTAACATTCTACAAAAAAATATCAAATTTGTCACATCAATATAAAAATGATTACAAATCACCTTCAATCAAATAGTTCCATTCACAGTAGTAACAACAAAATATTTACAACAACAATAAATATTTCAAAACCACAACAAAAATGTTAATTTAAATACAAAAAATATGATAACTTTAAAACTACAACAACATTAACATTTAAACCATAGATAAATAAACATAGATCGGAAACTCTCCTAACAAACCCCTAACTCAATTGACAAAAACCTAAGAGGTGAGAATGTATTTGAAAAAAACAATGTGAAAACAAAAACCAACACTAGCAAGTGTAATTTTTTGGTTTAAGTTTTTTCTAGTCTCCGCTCTATTTATATTTCTCTATGATTGAAACCTAGACGAATTACTCATAATTCGTTTAAAAAATATATGTATTTTGAGAAATTACAGTTGCCAAATGTATGACTCAATTTAAAACGTAAAACACAAAACCCATTAAAAGCCACAACAGTTGAAGCGTTTAGTTATCTTATCGAGAAGTAAATTGGAATAAATAAAAGGCTTTATATAAACTGTAAATAAAAACAGAAAATTACGAAAAAACAAAATAATAACTAAAGAAGAGACAAGAATTTGGGGTAAAGCGAATAAAAATCAACGCAAAAGAAAGTGTTTATTTTGAAAATAATGGCAAACAACAAATTTAAACAAAAATTCAAGATCAACGACCAGTTAGTGTCTCAAGGCAAACATTTATATACGAATATTTCAAAGAACGTTGTCACAACAAAGAGACAGTAAAGGGCATACGGCCGGCAAGAGAAAAGTTAGTTAGTTAGTTGTGCTAATCTACAGTTATATTTATCAGAATTCTAAAGAAACTAACTTTAATTTTTTATTATTCTAACTGCTTTTAGCAAACGTAAGAACAAAAAAATTTATAGTAATGATATTCAAGTTAAACTAGCAAATACTTAAAGGCCTTTTAAAGTGTTTCTGCTTTCCAAAATGTCCAATTGACTTTGTATCTTGCTTTTTTTCCAAAAATACATGCACATACACCAGGCTCATGTATTGGCATATGCTGTTTTCAAGTTTATTTTCAAGACTAAAAAACCCTCAAATAAATATTAAAAAATAATTGTAATATACATAAATGCCTTGATATTAAAGTAATTTAAACCTGAAACTCAAGGAGTGCTAAACTTCTTAGTCAATGCACAGTCTAAAGTCAATGTACTTTAATAATGCTCATTTTCAAAACTGAATTTTTATTAATTTATGACTTTCGTCTTTTGTTTAATTTATTTTGGCAAAGTCTAAATTTAAGCAGATATTAAAAAAAAGAAAACACACAAAGAGGCAACCAAAAATACTTAAAAATAATGAATTAGAAAACAAAACAATATCATAAAAAAAACAAACGATTTTTTGAATTGAAGTACTCTGCTGCTCTAATGAAACGTTTATATTAACAATAAACAGATAAAATATACAAATAAATTTTACTTGATAACAAAGTTAAAAATAAAAACAGTGTGTACATTTTTTTATATAGTTTTCTTTATAAAAAAAAATTCTGTTCTAGAAATTAATTGATATTATTCAAATTCAATAGATTAATGGAAAAACCCCCTTCACAACTACTTGCAAGTTATGGAGAAATGATTCATACAGAGTATTGTTTGTATTAAAAAATTCTAGTATGAGAAAGATTGCTATAGTTATGAAATAAGAAGTCCACAAAAGTTGCCACAACAATTTTATCTTCGCTCCGGAACGACCCGATTCTCAGTCGGCCAGAGATTGCCAACTCAGCAACAGTTGTATATAATGTATATAAAAGTTTGAAAAATAATCAAATTTAATTACAAAATATTTGATATTTTAATTAAATGTTTCTTATTTTAAACTATACAGTATTTGGCAGCTAAGTATTAAACTTTACTAATATAACAATTTAATAATATTTTATGCAATTTAAAGGATGTTTGTGGGCATCTTGCTTTTGAGATAATGAAATAAAAAGACTACCGATGAAGCAAAACTTAATTTTGCAAACTAAGTTTGACAATATATTATTTAATTTTATGGAACGAATTTAAAAAACAAATGTATCTAAACAATTAGGTCTTGATTGTTTTCTATTGTTTCATAAAATATATCGGAAACTCTACTGTCAGTTGTCAAAAACTTTAGAGGTGATAATGTATTAATAAAAAAGATATGTGAAAACATATAACCATAGGGTAACATAGAGACGAGACGTAATTGTCAAAAACCTAAGTCTGTTGTCAAAAACCTATCTCTTGCAACAACAAAATACATGCTAGTCAATGTATTTTGTTGTTGTATCAGACATATGATTTGTTGTATTTTTGTTTGACAATTCGGAGTGTCTCGTCTCTATGTATAATTCTCTATGCATATAACTACACTCGTATGTGTAAGTTTTTGAGTAATATGTATTTGTGTTTATGTGTTTTTTTTAGTTTCCGCTCTATGTGTATTTCTCTATGCTTAGAGCATGATTCAGAAAAGGAAACATTTTTTTTTTAAAAAATCACTCAGTTTTCTAATAATTTTTGAGTGTATTTCATACAAAAATTTGATAAGTGTATTTGGTCGCGTTTCTGAATCAGGGCTTTATATGAAAAACTAATTTTTATCTCTATTTTTCCTCAGAATTTACATTTAAACAATTTCAATAAATCGTTGCTCTTCTACACAAGAGGCTAGTTTGACCGGCCTTTGCTGAAGATTTTCGGGACATTCCAGTAAGTAGAACCGGCTGTCGCGGGAATTGAACACCATATTGAAACGGTCCAGGATCACAACGTCATGTTGACCTACAGTTTTTTCATGCAAATTTTTTTTATTTATCAGATGATTGGTATTTTGAAGCTCTATTCAATAATAACCATAACATTCAGATATTTAATAAATTAAAGGAGATATTTACTATTCTATATAAAGACTTTATAGTCCTACACTGCTTAACCAAAAAACAGCAGACAAGCATTTTATTGTGTGTATGCTTATTTTCTTAAAGCTGTTTCGATGATCTTGTTTAATTCCATTCATTTTTAGACTTTATGATAATGATGACAAACTAACAACAAAAATGTTTTTAATAACAATTTTCATACAAAAGTTGAGAAATTTTATTATAATTTTGTCACGGTCATAAACTTTAGAATAATAATTAATATTTTTTAATGCAATTTTATATATTAACTACATACCTATTTAATAAATTTACAAACATTAATACCTACTTAATTTTCTTTGTTTTAGTCATTCGTTATAGACAGCGGACAAGATCTTTAGCAAAATTTAGACTTAAAAAGTACTCCGGCTCACCGGCCATCTACCTCAGAACAATTTATTAACGAAGCCTGAGTTCAACTAACCCCATAGTTAAAAGATCTAGGTATCGTCTAGAAATTAAACTTAACAAATCTGACTTTTTATATTCTTTTTTACACAGAATAATGATAATTACTTCCTACGAACTGTATCCAACCTAAAGTTCTTAATAGACTAGTGACAACAACAAAAAATAAGAAAACTATTAAGCAAAAACTATAACAATATGTCTTGTTTTATTATTATTAGTAATAATTTCCAAATAAATACAACTACTTTCTATTTTGTGGCACAAAGAAAGCAAAAAACAATCAAAATAAATAATACATCGTACAATTGTAAAATTTCCGGTTTCGAACGAACGAATGAATGTGAAGGAAAAACACAAAGTAAACAAAGTGGAGAAAATATATAAATAAATACAACACAATAAGAAACAAGAGGCTAAAAGGGAAGACGACAAAAAACAAGAGAGTTCATATACATAAATTAACACCAAAATAAATAAGAAAATTACAATAATAAATGAACAAAAAAAAAAGAACTAATAAAGAATTGTTTGTAAAAATGAATTCGTATGTAAGTAACTCACCTGAATTAACAAACAGCAAATAATAAAATTTTAACAAATAAAAATATGAATGGAATTTTTTGCTTCAAAATTTTCGAAATAGTAGTAGTAGGTATTTTTTAGTTGGTGAATGTTGCTGATATTGTTGTTATTTGTTTGGCGAGAAAAGTTAGTGAACCCAACCAATCAACCAAAATCTAACTGGGAATGTGCAACACTGCTGAAACGAACGTCACGAGACACCACAAACGTAAAAAAATACTAAATTAAACAGACAGTCAAGTCTCTAAAACACCACTAAAATAACACAAATAGTAAAGTGTTTGGATATGGTAACTAGCAGCAGCAAAAGCAGAGTTAGATTTAGGAAAACCAAATAAAAAAAAAAAGAAACGGTGACTGAGTGTGGCTTGCTGACTGATAAATAGACTGCTTTAAAAATATAATGGGAAAAAATTTGATGTAGAAGAAATGGTGAAAATAGGTGTAGTCTTCTTCCACAATATGTTGTTCTGCCTTTATCGCTCCAATTTATTATTATATATTAAATTCACACCCCACGCAATTAACTTTTATTTCAAGTTACTTTAATTTATTTTACTATCTTAATTTTGTTTTTTGGTTATTCAAACAAAATGTATAAAAAATATATTTTCCACTTTTTTCGTAATTTATTGCTGCAACAACTTTTTTATATTCTTTTTACTTGATGACACAGCACTGAATGACGTTTTACAAAATTTTCTTTTAATTACAATTTCTCTTTGTATCGATTAAAAATTACTTATAAACACTTGAATTTGTTAAAATTTATTTCGGTAAAAAATTGCACATATTATTTAAAATTTTTCGTTTTAATTTCTATATGAATAAAAATTTTAAAAAATAAAAATTTTTTCCGAGGCTCAGCGATTTTGCACTTCTATGCAGTACGAATGTCAATAATAAAATATAATAGACGTCAAGAAAAATAGTATGAAAAGCGAATAAAGAAGAAGGAGAGAGAAACAAATTTGATGTTACCTTATTTTCATCATAAGAAAATAGTGTTGCCGGATGCTGTTTGATTTGATTTATAGTGTCTACACACTAGCATCGATGTTACAATATTTCATGGAAATATATCAATATTATGACAACAGCTTGTATTTTAATAACTTGATTTCTGTTGATAGATCTCTTAATTATAGGAAATTCCGATTAGGTATAAAAAGTCTAACATTTTTACATGCATTATATATGATAGTAAATTTCTCCTATATTTAATAAGTTATCTGAACATTATAGTTATCATTAAATAATGTTTCAATATATCTTTCATATGATATATATATAATGATACAATCTATTAACATTGTGAACTAATAATTATAGTTTCAAATCGGTATCCAACCTTGGAAATTATGAATATTAACATAAAAAAAATTATGAATTGTGTGTATTCGGCGCAGGGACTTTGAAAATATCGAAAATAACTTTTTATTTTTAACATTTCCTGGTGTTCGTCATATATAAAAGCTCAATAATACGAAAAGCCAGAGTTGGAAGTTGTGTTTTAGATTTTTTATTGGGTTTTCATAAAAATTAGTTGAAAGTAGTTTTTGATTTGTATGGGAAAACTAAAGTAGATTTTCGATCAAAAGTCGCATAAAGTTAAAAACTACTAGTTTTCGTTGGTTTAAATAATACATTATTCCTTTGCCTTTTATTACACACAGTTTATATATATTTTTTAAATCATTCCCCAAAATATGTAATAAAATGATTCCCACGAATGGGGTTTAAAAGATAAATATGTTCTTATTAAACATTCAAAGATATATTTTAAACTCAAACATTTTAAAAGGTCATTATTTTAATGATTTATAAAAGCCAACACTTACTTTTTCGATTATTGGCAACTTTTTAAGAGCAAGACATTAATTTGTTCATGTACAGAAAAAGAAATTATCCGCATATGAATTTGTCTGGTGAGGACATCTCTTGTCAATTGTTCGCAGAACTATTTCAATTTCTGACATTAAATGTAATGTTCAAACATAAGAGGCGACATTTTTAAAAATTACAAAGAAAATTATGAAGACGTTTTCATGTTTTCCCCACACAGAAGAACATGAACAAATTTGTGTTTGTGATTCCTCAGACGTTTTGTTCTTGTGCGACGGGTCGCGATTAGAGTTAGCGATTTTGGACATACAAACAAAATCTGACAATCCTGTCCCTGAGACATATAAATGTTTTGTCTGGCAATACCAAGTCAAGTTTGTGTAACATGTCTGTTCTTATTTACAGTTATAAGTTGATTGGTGTTTGGTGTGAGAAAATTAATTTTAACAAATAAACAATTTGTGAATAAAATATTAATTATGAAATTAAAATAACAAAAAAACTCTTACTTAAAGCATTTTATGTACATACAATATATTAATATATAAATACATACATATATATTTTGTGGTTTAAAATAAGGGCTTTTAGTTTGGTCCAAAGTGTTTACAGCAGAGTACGTTATAATATTTTTAAATACTACTAATGAGGTTATGTTTAGTAACTATTTAAAAAAAATCCACACTACTACGGTCTCGAAGAAATACAAAAATTAAAAAAAGGAACAAATCAAGATCCTTCCGCAGCAGTTTTTATTTGGAAGTTGTTAGCTGTCATTTTCTGTATTACCGTACATACTTTGTCCGGATGAAGGGAATATCAAAAACCGGCAAAAATACTGAACATGTATCAAAATGTTCTAAAGTACAATCGTATAGATTTAAAATGTAGTTTATGGTTCATAATAGTTATAAATTGTACCATATTCTATATCAGTTTAAAGGTTGGATTTTGACCTTGCGGAAATTCAAGCATATGTTGTAAGTAGTGATTCCTGTTAAGTTTGCGTAAAAGTTTCGTTAACAGGTAAGTTTTGTGAAACAGGATAATAATTCTGGTCTTTTTATTTTTATTTATAAATTTCTATTAACTTTATTAACACGTCACACAGAGGAGCATTTTATCAGAAAACCTGGTCAAATTATTAGAAGTGTTTTTTGTGTTAAAGGCCGGATTTTTTGATAGTTTTAGGATTAATTAGGCCCAAGAGCGAGCCCAACAAATTTTGGTTGAAATCGGTCCATGATTTCGCATAGACCCCATACAAATTCCCCTCGGAAGTGCTCTTATATGCTAATAAAAGTGTTAATTATGCAACAATCATGATCAAAATTTATGATGCTGAAAATCGGACCACATTTGATCCTAGTTCACATATAAATTAAATTTCAAAAATTCACTTTAACGTTCACAATTAACTTAAAAACATTAGTATTATGTCCAATATAATGCCCCATCAGTTTAACGTTCATAATTAACTTAAAAACATTAGTACCGCAATGAAATTCAACATGAACGAGTTTTATATGAATCTTAATAATTTTACCAAATTTAATAAAAATCATAATTGAACCTTGCCCCCATATAAGGCATACTTCAGAAAATCAGACATAAATCTCTTATTGTTATAATGTTCATATAATTAAGTTTTTAACCCATCTTTTATCGATAATTAAAAGTTTAAAATTTTATTGTGGTATATAACATCAAAATTTTTGCAATAAGTGTATAAAAACCCTTTTTGATTTTTGAATGTTTGGTAAGATAATATATGTTTATACATATGATATATGAGTACTTGTTCCAGTAAAAAATGTTCCGGACAATCCTCTTTTATAAGCTGGTAATCCATTATTAGGTGTTAAAACTGATGTGATTATTAAAGAGGTATAAGAAAAAGTGTATTTTGAACAAAATGTTTTCTTGTCCCTGAAAATAGAGATTTCAAATTTTATTGCGGTATATAACAGTTTTTTGTACATTTGCTACTTTCACCTTTAAAAAGCTTATCTGTTTTTTTTTATTAAATATACGCCCATGTTCTGCAATACCCATATCGCTTAAAACAGGTGTTCTGACAAAAGAAAACGTTTGAAATCTGGCGTTTTCAAACCGCTAGTGTATATGAAACGAATAGCAAATCGCGTGGTTTTAAGAATATGCTGAAATGTGTTTTGTGTTTTTCAAACCTTAAGCGATTTGAAAACGCTGCCTTTTCCAGAACATGGGCTATATTTTTATATCCTATCGACTCAGAATCACTTTCTGAGTCGATTAAACGATGTACATCCATTTGACTGGCATTGGCCCAAGCACAATGCCAATCGGTCTATTATTTCACCTAGCCCCCATTCAAATGTCCACCGACTTTATCGGTCATAAAATTTTAACTTATATAGGTACAGTGAGGCCTCGATTATCCGTGATTCGATTAACCTGCAACATCAATCATCCGGAAAAGAAAAAGAAAATGCTTTTAGATCGATTTAAATTTTTTTGCATCGATTAACCGTAATTACCTCTATTATCCGGGATTATAATTTTTTTTTTTCGATTATTTTTGGACAATCAAACACAATGTGAATAACACGAAAAAGGGGAATTCCCTCGATCGATTTGTAAGGCCAACATTTTTTGATATTGTGCCATCGATTTTTCTATAGCTTTTGGCATGAGGAGTGTTAAACATTATAAAAACCAAAGTAATTCTGTTATTGGCTTTGGAAACCGAAAAACTTGAAATACTTCTGAAGAACCAAAAGTAGATTTTGAAGTTTATGAATGGTTCCGGAAGGAACGATTTAAGGGAACTCTAATTTCTGGATTAACATTGAAGGAAAGTCTAAAATATTCCACTCAAAATTAAAGAAAAAAATGACATGGTATTCACAAACTTAATGCTGCAGGAGAAAAATATTCAGCTGATTAGCTGCCACAATTTTTGTGGAAAAATTAAATGAATTAAAATCAATGAAAAAACTCACCAATGAGATAATGGAGAATGTGTTTACTTAAGAGAAGTTTGGCTTGGCATAATGAAAATTTTATAGAATGACACAAGGTCTCAAAGGAGATACTAACCTCAATAGTTTGCGTCAATGCTGCTGGTACACACAAGTGCAAAGCATTAGTTATTGGAAAGACCATGAGAATGGTTTAACAATAACTTAGTACCAGAAGTGAGAGAGAATTTTAAAAAAATCGGTCTAAAAGATGCTAGTAAAATCATTCTGCCATTGGACTTCAATGCTGATAACGTTATTGTGAAATTTTTTCCACCAAATTGGACGACTTTGATCCAACCGATGGATCAGTAAGAAATATGGAGCTTTAAATGTCATTATTGAAAACTGTCATTATTAAAAAACTACTAAAAATTGGTACTCAATTAACCGCGAAAATTGATTATCCAGAATGCTCCCGGTCCCGACCATTACGGATAATCGAGGTCTCACTGTATCTACACAAATTTAGCTCCCAATTCTAAAAGCATTTCAACGAGCATAAATTGTTGAAATTTTAAAAGAAAATATTTTTGCTCATTTACTCAGTGTAGGGTATTATATGGTGGGACTTGTTCTTAAAATATTGAAAATCGCTTTTGATCATTACTTTCAGACAAACAAAAGTCAATGTAAAACCTCCATTCGTTTACACCAAAAATATTATATAAACCTCTTAAAACCGGACAAATTATCAAAAGTACTACGGTTAATGAAAAGTGTCTGATAAGCAAAAGTAGAAAAAGGGTAAAATTTTCAAAAAAATGGCTCAAATTTTTGTTCTTGTTCCTCAATATAGAGATTTAAAATTTTATTTTGGTATATAAAATTTTGTTTAAGAAAAACTACTTTCATCTTTAAAAACCTTATCTTTTCCTTATTGGCAGGAATATCATGACAAAATGTTACAGTCTGCTCGGACCTAACGAGTTTTCCGACTAGCCTTATCGACTCCCAGGAGGGTTCAATCCTCTCGTCAGGTGGGCTACAGTAACAAAAAAATTTTAGTACATTTTTCAAACTCTATAAATACAACTAAGTACATATACCACAGACGAACCTCGAGACTGACGTTTGTATCAATGTCAGCCCTCCCAACCTTGTCGTAGAAACTTCCGGAGCCTCTAAATCTACGACTCTAAATTCACACGCTCAAATTACACTATATGAAATGGAGACAAGGGACAATGCTATTACAACATATAAGAGAAAATGCTGAATTGTAATAATTTTCATAAAATTTTGAAATTACTCTTTGAAGATTTTAGAGTTCTATGAGGGATTTGGGTAAAGGGAGACAAAGGACAGTGCTATTACAATATATATGTAAGAATTCAGAATTGTATTTGTGATAATTTTCAAACATTTTTGAAATTCCGCTTTGAAGATTTTAGAGTTAGGTCACATTGAAATATTTTGTTACGTAAGCAGATACGTCGAAACATATATTCACTCAAAATGTATTCATAACCAGTTAATACATTTATTAAAGGTTTATATAATGAATTTTGTTAGGAAAGGTATTTAAAACGACAATAATGTGTATTAATTCATTTCAAGAAATTGTTTCAAAAAATACATTTCTTGTTTACACGCTAGTATTACAAATATTTTATTTTTGTTTTGTTGTTTAATATTTTTTGCACTATAAAATTAATACATGACATTATCAAAAATTGTGTCTCCTTTTTGGGGTTTCGGCAAAAAAAAAAAAAAAAAAAAACACAAGAATTGAACATTTCCTCAAATTAAAAATCGATTAAGTATTTTGGACTCGTAAGAATAGCTTTGAAACAATGTTCATATTTTTATTTTTTATTTTTTGTTTAACTAATAAAAAAAATTGAAATTCATTCAATGTAAAATTGAGAAAACTCCGGGCCAAGGTATGGTGAGTAGCATGTTACGCAGCTCCTAAGGTTTATTTGGGGTACTCCGTCAAAACTTAAAGTCGATACTCCTCTTCTACGTCTATGTAAAATTTAATGACATTCAGATTAGCCAGTTATAAATGCCACTTAATTCCAAAATATTTTAATTTTGCACTGTGCACAATATAATTAGAGGATTGCTTACTGGTTGTAAATTGTGGAGCTTTTGTTTTTTACTTTCTATTTTAAACAAAACTTTTTACATTATCATTAATGGTATTTTCTTCTCTGGCATAAATTATGCTTTTATTCTGCCTTTTAGAATTCATTGTGTTCTTTTCTGAAAAAAATTTTTTTTGTAAGCGTATAACGTGTTTTTATACACTTCGCCATTAGTGGCAAGGGTATATATAAGCTTGTCATTCCGTTTGTAATTTCTACATTTTTCATTTGCGACCCCATATATATTCTGGGTCGTTATATATAGCGAAGTTGATATAGCCATGTCCGTCTGTATGTTGAAATCAACTTTCCGTAGCCCCTAAATAACATACAAACATGATTGATACATCAATATATCGAGAAAATCGGCCCACAAATGGCTGAGATATAAGGAAAAAACCGGGACAACCTCGATTTTTGGCCTATTTTTGTTCTATATCTGGATTACGTCATTAATATAGACAATATGGATATCTAATGATAGAAAGGCTATAGTAATTTGGACCTACAATGGGTCAAAATCAGTAAAATTATTTTTTAATCCGAATATTTTTTTTTTACCACAATTTTTTTAATAATTTTTTTTTCACTAATAAATTTAAAAAACATTTTTAAAAAATTTTAAAAAAATATTAAAAAAAAAAATTTTTAAATTTTGAAAAACAACTGAAAAAAAAATTTTAATTTTGTTTACCTAAAAATATTTAAAATTTATGCTACACTTTTATACGGCTGTTCTTCAAAAAAAATTATTTAGTTTGAAGTTTGTGTTAACGAACAAGTTTTTGTATATTTTTTTATGTTTTAGAATATTTAGAAGTTACATAAATGAATATTGTGTAAATGGCAATGTTTTTTGTTCTTATGTGATCGTTAAAAATGTAACACATTATGAGGGTATGGTATGAGTAACCTTTTATAAATGGTACAAAATATGTTGACAACATTTTGTGTCAGAAAACCCCATATGTTTCGTTCTTATTATTACAGAGTTTTCTCTCTTAATTTCTCTGTTAATCTCAAAGGGAATCCAATGGCACCTAAGGGCATAGATGATAACAATCTATGCCAGATGTATACATCTGGTTTTAGCCTTACCTAAAATCGTCAATGACTTTTTAATACCCTTGTAAGGAGTGAGATCAAAAAATGTTTAACATATATTAACGAAACCACTAAACTTACAGTTTCAATTTTTTTATTTGATTGAAACTATTATTACAATCTAAAAAAAAAAAAATATATTTTTATAGTTTTAATCACTAGTGATGAAATTTTGAACCTTTTTCGGAAACCCTTCCATTAACGTTTTTATAGAGCTTTCTGTCACTTTGCTCGAACAGGTAGTCCATCTCCGTTTAAAATCGACCACCCTTTTGGACACCTTTTTTGTGCTCTTCTATTTTCTTTTAACAAGATCCCAATATCTCTCCACTGGCCTTAGCTGCGGGCAGTTTGGAGGATTTGCCTCTCTTGCTACAAATACCACATTATTGTTCTTTTACCACTCAAGACCTTTCTTACCATAGTGACAGGGTGCCAAGTCAGGCCAAAAATAAGTGGACACATTATGAAGTCTTATGAATGGAAGCAGCCTTTTTTGTAAACATTCATTGATGTAAATTTCGGTATTTATAGAGCCCGTTGTAACAAATTATTTTCTTCTTTTGCCGTAACTACATATTGCTTGCCATACCAAGAACTTTTTGGGACATTTTGTCTTCTTTTAGCATCAGCAACATAAATTTTTGACCAGAAAGTTGCGAAAATTCTGCCAGAACATACGTTTCGTCATCCTTTATGCAGAAAGAATATATTTTATAAAACTTGACTTCAATTTCCGTGCTCTATTTTTGGCCTCTAAATTTTTAGCAGCGTTCCTGTCAGGAACATTTTGAGCCTTGTATGTTTTTAAACCTGCATTAGCTTTAAACCGAGCACTGAGCTAACCGGGCTGTTTTCCTACCGGATGTGTTGGGAGCTCTTTTGAAAATGGTTTCTATTTTTGGCTTTAGAAACATCATGTGGACCATTCCTTCTACCTGAACCAGGTTTTCTATCAACTGACAAGATCTCCCGGTTCTGTTTAATAACATTGGAAACAGTTTGACGGCAGATCTTTGAATGCTTAGCCAACTTTTTGTAGGACCATGTTGGGTTTTGTTGAAAATATTTAATAATTTTAGTACGCACTTTTTTCTGGTCTCTCATTTTAATCAGATTAACAACTAATGAACATAATTGACATTAAACATAATAACTGACATGTTTTACAAAGGTAACTTGATAAAAAAAATTAAATAATACTTGGGTTAAAAGTTTTAATAAAAAACGTGTGTTAAGAATTTTACGATCTCACTCCTTAATTAAGAAAAGAATCTCAATGATAATATGAAAATATTAAATGTTATCGGGAACAAAATTTTCCATATAATTTGATTCAAAACTTTTCAACGGTTCAACTATACAAGGTGGCGCAAAAGTAATCCTTCTATAAGAAAATGCTATAAATTTTGCGATTGGCCCCTAATGTCAGTTCTGTTTTGACATTTGTGTAGTAAACACATGCGAAATACACGTTAATAAACAATGCTAATAAATAATGCTGACTATTTATTTGACCAATAATCGGCAAAATTTATAGCATTTTCTGATAGGAGGATTACTTTTGCGCCACCTGTTATATATAAGCAATAACTATTTGTGCAAAATTTCTAGGTCTCCTCCTTTAGGACCCATTGTGTTAAACATAAAGCAGATATACATTTTGTTAATTTTTTTGTTTGAACCGATTATTGCCGATTTTCAATAAAAAACCTTTCTGATCAACAAAGATTATTTTAAAATTTTCATCCCCCTAGTTCCCTATCGTGCCTTCAACAGACAGAACTACAGACGTATCTAGATCGTCTTACAGTTTTATAAGGACCCTGAATATATATCGTCCATTCCATAAGAGAACGGCCAAAAATGGAAATTTTTTTACTTGTGGTCTTTCAATTTACATAATATTTTTTCTTAACATACTCTACGGAGCCGTTTGACTATTACAGTTTTCAGTTTCGAGATCTATCCTAGAATTGACGATATACACTTGTGGGTCTACGTCCAATATTTCGGTGGGTTACAAACGAAATGACAAAATAAATATATCCCCCATATTTTTGGTGGTGGGTGGATATAAAAATAAAAATACTCTAAAGGTTTTAAACATTATAAAATTATATTAAAAACAATAATAAAATCCTTTAATATTTGAATTAAATAACTATTTATTATCTTCATACAATTAGTATATATGCAAAACAAATACTAAAATCTTAGCTACAAATAGTATGATGTATTTATTTATTTATGTACCATTCTGGCAACAATATTATTTAGTAGTAGTGATAATAATAGTATATCGAGAAAATACAACTCAAAAAATAAAAGTTAATCTTACAAAACTATACAGAACAAAAAAAAAAAAAATAATTGTAAAAAATCTACTAAAAATAACTTAAAAACAAAAAACCACATACAAATTAAGGTTCTCTCATTTTCTTTTTTTTTTCATTTAAATATCGTATATTGTAATAATAATCTAAATTATATCTGGTATACATAGGTATTGATATCGTATTTAATAACTTGATTTAATTTGACACTTTCTTTTCTATCCGTGTAGCCAAATTCAAAGAAATAAAAATTAAACACTCTTCCGTTACACAGAGGGCGAGCAGGCTTGCGTGCACACACACGCCAATTTGAATGTAGACCTAAATTGAAAATTAATTAATAAAAGAGAATAATTTATACAATTTTAAGGATTTTCGGGCGGTTCATCCGGTTGTAGTAGATTTTGTGGAGCATTGTCATAGTCAGTTATTACTTGTGTATGATACTCCTCGTGTATTGAATTTGACTTTGAGTCCTCGTCGATGAGAACATCGGGAGGCGGTACCAACTCATGACTATCATGATTCCCAATATTGGCTATGTATTCCACAGTGGCGTACTCAGTTTTGGGCACATTATTACTTTTCGCATCGGGTGGCATAACGGATGGTGGAGAATCATCCATGTTTAAGACCAATATTGAGGGTTTTTGTGTAGAAGTTTGATCATTTATCTCGGCTTGGTGCAATTGCATGTTTAAAGTTTCTGGAGTAGAGTTTAGATGTGGCATTAAAGTCGATAGTTGTGGTTCATTGTTCGCGCTCAAAGTTTCGTTATTAGTGGTTTCGTTAACATTTTCCATAACTTCACTAAGATGGATTGAGGTCGCAATAGGTATTGCCGTAGTTGTAGTAGTTGGGGGTTCTGTAGTTGTTGTAGTAGTTGTAGTGGTGGTGGTTGTCGTAGATGTTGTGGTTGTAGTTGGCTCTAAAATTTGTAGAGCCGGTGCCAAAATCAAAGGCTTTATGTTTTTCTGACCTCCCAAGGGAGCAAATAACGGCGGCAATAAATTGTCGGCCTTCAATAGATCCGTGGAGGGTAAAATTACCGGTATCACTTGTTGTGTAAGATCATTAGTCGGTACCATTAACAGGAACTGCCGATTTTTACATACATCTTCATAGGCCTCAAAGCACTTGGTACGCAATCGTAAACGTTTTTCGGGATTGGCCATCAAGGGACAATATTCATCCAGTAGCATTTTACAATGGAAGGGATTATCTGTTGCAATTAAAAGAAAAATATACTATTTTTAAACTTTACTTTCACTTATAGTTTTATAATTTTATTACCTTCCAAGTAGAGTTCCAATTTACCGGGTACATTATGATTCATACAGTTGGTTTTGGCCACCAATTCGTGTGAAATGCTTATAATTTGGTTATTTTTCAAATGAGCTTGACATAAAACGGGCAAACCATGGAAATCTTTATCGAGTATGGTTAAATTGTTGTAGTCCACTTTAAGTACTTTCAAACTGGGAAGCACTGTCTGCAAAAATTGAGAAAGAAATTAAATAATTATATATCGCTCATTTGCAACACGACTGATATAACTAGAGTTTATAAACTATAAATAATTCTAAATATTAGAGGTTAAACAAATAAGAGTGCTATATTCGGCTGTGCGGAATCTTATATACCTTTCGCTCTAAAAACAATTCCCAATAATGGTGAGTTAAAGAGATGATGTTTACAATAGATCTTGACAATTAAAATAGTTTATGACGCCCTTGGCAAAGTCGAAAATGTGGAATGCATTTGTTCATTGTCTAAATTACATTTTCAATGTATTCTTTGTATTATTATATAGTAAAATTAAACTCAAGCCAGAATAAATTTAATTCTAAAACAAATATTTTAAATGTATTCTTTGAATTATTAAAAAGTTCGAAATAATAACTACATTTTCTAAAATTATAAAAAAATAATTTTTATTAAAAAAAAATTTTTTCGATGAAAACAATTTTTGTTGAAACAAAAATGTATGTGAACAAATTGCTTTTGAAAAAACGAGTTAGTGGTGGCCATTTTCTCTATATTTAATAGCAACCCAGGACTAAATCCGATATATTGATGTATCAATTAAGTTTGTTAGTTATTTAGAGGGTTCCGAATCTTAATTTCAACAGACAGACGGACATGGCAATATCGACTCACCTATCTAAGTATAACTATCCAGAATATATATACTTTGATAAATGAAAAATTTAGGAATTACAAACGGAATGGCAAACTTACTTAATAACCCATATTTCCGATAGCCCCTTGGTCCCATGAACTGTACTGCCTACCTGTTGACCATACGGTCTTTGATATGATCTTACATGTCTCGGCACTGATAACTACTATGATACTATAACTACTGTAGTACTATTCGTACCACACAATCTAAATCTCTTTTTGCCAAGCTCAACTGGCGTCCTGTTGATCTTATGACCAAGAGCATTGCTTATTGGACTGTCTGAATGGACTCCCGGACAATATTGACTACAACACTCCCATAACCTTCTTCAATGTGTCGATCACAGATGGTAGAACTGAAGGGATACAATTCCTCCAGGGAAAGCCATGGTTAGGGTTGCAAAAACATTCTACAGTTGGAGATTTCTAGTTACTGAGACCTCAAAATGTCCCTAGGTATTGCATTTATATGCCAAATAGGGAGTCTCGTTCTTTGATTATGAGGCTGACGATTAATTTGTGTACTGCTCTCATCGTGTAAATGGAGGAACTATATGACTGTGTGCAAACTATATCGTCTCTTGAGACCACTTGTGCGATGACAAGTATAACTGTCCTAAAAATACAACAATCCACGTGATCGATGACGAAATGTAGTGCCACTACTGGTTTGCACTCTAAGAGTTTGAATTTTCCTATATAATGACATATGTAAGAGTTGTAGCGATGAAGGAGATGATGAGACGTTGAAGCACCTTATCTTCCAAATCCCGGTCTTGACTGATTCTAGATTGAAATTCTGATCGACTTGCTCGACCGGTGGGGTGTTTTAATACCTTTAATTTGATACCAAACTTATTTCGAATAGATATTCCTTATAGTCCCAACAAAATGGTTTTGTAAGTGAGAAAAAGCAACATATTTTTCCATAAAAGAAAACGGAATAAATCAAACGTCAAAAATGTTGGAGTATCGGTCCATAATTGGCCATTTCTCCCATATAAGTCTCACTTCTGGAAATAATTTAAACGAAAAATATCAAACCAGTTTGGATCGGAACCAAAGTTTCGAATAAATTAATTCTTAATTCCATTTTCAAAATCAAATTAACTTTTATCTTTAAAAATCTTAAGTCAATTTTGTAAATGATTAAAAGCACAACAAAACTGAATGAAGAAAAAATATTTTAATTCAATTTTTATTAGATTTGAATTAACAAAAATTTTATCATACGAAGGTGGAATGAATTCTGTTATGAATCAATTCCATTATGAATTGAATGTTTGAGTGTTTTAAGTAATTCTTTAAATAAAATAAAATCACATCGAACGACATAAAAAACATTTCGGAAGTCAAATATTTTTCTGATTTTGCACCAACATTTTTAATTGGGATTTACTAGCTGAAATTAAATTTTTATATTTAAATTTGTATCATGTTGATATCAAATAACATCAACTCCAAATTGTTCCTTCGAAACATATGTGAGAAAATCGATAAAAACTGGACAAAAGAACATATTTGATCTTAGATCCAACACACAAATGGCTCGCGCTAGTACACACATTTTTAGACAATTTTATTTTAAAATGAATTTAACTTTCATTTTAGTTGGTTGCTTTGAAAACTATAACCTAAAACTATAAACTCTGTATGTATAAATATTTCCATTTACTCACCGTTTGCATTTCCCTTAAAGTCAATAACTTATTATGCGATAGTTCTAAGCTCTCCAATTTTTCCAAACCAATAAAATCCTCCGGCAGTATGCGCTCAATCTTATTGTGGGTCAAACCCAAAATACGCAAACTATTTAAACCCATTAGAGCACCATCTAGAGTTGTCAGCTCATTGAAATCCAAATATAATTCTGTTAAATACGAATTCTTATCGATGTTATTCTCTTGGCGACCAGATAACTTGCGTATACGATTATTCGATAAATCCAATTGCTTTAGACTCATTAGACCGCGTATCTCATCCATGGAGAATTCATCGATGGAATTAAATGAAAAATTTGCCTTACAGAGTTTTTGCAATGGTAACAGCGAACCATTCAACGACTTAATATTGTTGCTGGCTATATATAACTCTTCCAACTTGGATGCCATTTGGAATTCATCGCGTGCCAACGACTCGATACGATTGTTGAAGACATAAAATTCATTCAAATTCTTGGCGTTCTTTAGCACACGATCCAGCGATATGAGATGATTGTGCTGTACATGCAACGTTTCCAATTTATCCATTTGTCTCATGCGTTCGGGTAAATGTACCAACATGTTGTTTTGAGCCATAATCAATTTAAGCAGATTCGATTCGGGTAATTCATCTTCCAAACTCGTAATGCGATTTTTATTGATGAACAATGATTCCAGTTTGTTGAGATGTCTCAAGGTGCCATTTAGATTTTCAATACTATTTCGTCCCAAATGTAGAGTGACCAGGCCAGGGGGGAATGTGGCACGATCAAGACGCGTCAGATTGTTAGTCGGCATAAAAAGATTAGTCAGCATTTGAGTGCCCTTGAAATCGTCTTGCAGTGCTGATCGTATGCGACACCTTCCTATATCTAGCGTCTTAACAACTGGCATATGATTAAGCATGTGCTTTGGAATTTCTTCAAGTTCATTGTCACCAAGACCCAAATACTCAACATTTGATAACCCTCGAAATGGTAATTCAGGCACAGATCTAAAATTAAAATAAAGAAAGAGAAAATAAATTAAATTTGTACATCTACGAATGTATGTGTGTTAGAAAAAGTATTTTTAATACTTGCTTAATGTTTCGTCAACAACAATAAAAAAAAAAATAATTAGAAAATATTAGAAATTAAGGGCCTGGCTCACAAAATGCGAACGAACATTTTCTTTCTTATTTTATATTGAAAACAATAACAAAAATTCAAATTTATTTGTTGTTTTCAATATAAAATAAGAAAGAAAATGTTCGTTCGCATTTAGTGAGCCAGGCCCTAAAGTACTTATTCAAAAAATATTATATGGAAATTAAAATAAATTACTCTTGCAAAAGTATTTAAGTGATTCACACGTGTCATCCAAATTAAGCAGAAATTCTGTTTTGAATTTTCATAATTTTGGCAATGCAACGACTGATTTGTAGGCTTAGTTTTAGTGTAGTTTTTTCAACAGTTATTTGTAATTCTTCAAATACATATGTCAATGTCAGACATTTAATCAGCGAAAACTTTCACCCGAGCCACACATAAAAAATATAATGTTTAAGGATTACATTACCGCAATGATTTCCAGCTCTGTATGTCTAAAATATACAATCTGAATCTGGTTACAACGTTATTTCAACAGGACGCTGACACAAACATGACCCCCAACATACATGGTAGCTGAATAGCATTGAAAACGTTAAACAATTTCTAATATAAATGTGAAATTTCTTTTAAATAAATTCCATCTTATTACAAATTATGGCGAAGATAGGTCCATAATTGCCCCTAAACCCCGTAGTTGGCAAACACCTGAAAAACACTTTAATTTGTCAGTAATATTTACGATTCGATATAAGATTCATCATAAATAATATTAGACCAGTTCGCCGAATATGTCCGAAATTTGCCCTAACTCCCATATGTCCCGAAAATATTTGAATACTGAGAAATTGCATCTTGCAATCGTCGAGAAATTGTAGCTCGGTCAATGCGAGAGTGAGCCACAAGCGATAATGGCAATGACGTGCGAGCTCTTTCTCCACCCAGAGCTAAATTTCGACTGAAATTGTAATTTTAGTATGTGTTAATTTTAACGCGGTCAGAGTTACCTCACAAAAATTTTAATTTCTAAAATCGGGCAGCAAAGGTGCAGGATTTTTTTGAGAATATTGAACAAGAACAAACAACTTGTAACTTTTTTAGTTCCATTCCATTAACAATAAGAAACACCCTAATTTTGAAACATTTTTTAAAATTAAAAAATTACCCTGAATTTAAAATTTTCGTTTGAACATTTTCGTTATTTAATTTTTTTATAGTAATTTTTTTTAAATTTAAATTTGTTGTTACCTTTTACCCGAACGTGATGGGTAGGATTTGTAGTGAGTACACCATGGTCTTCCCTAGTCACATATACATGCAAACAGGGACACCGATATACATTAGGATTAAGCAGATTACGGTCTTTATTAGCAGCAACCGAATTTGTTGCCAATCGAATGATTCGGTTGCACACATAGAATTTGTCAGTTCTATCAACAGAAAGTCAGTTAATAAAGAAGAATTTCAGTTGAAGCAACCAAACTTTTGAAACCCCTTCTAAAATTTTTTAGCCACATCTGTAAAATTCGGTCACTAAGGTAGAATTATTCATTTGGCAACGAATCTGTTTTCTCTGTGTGTATTTTTGAGGAATATGGATTTGAAATGACACATCTCCGGGCTGGAATTTTTTCATTATGTTGGAGTGAAATTCCAGTGAAATAGCTCTAAAATGTTAACCCTTGCCTCCTTGTTTGAATGTATATCCTTAGGATCTCCAACGCTTAAAGATAGCGGTCATGAATCGGAATCAAGTAAAATTAAATAATATCAGCACAAACCTTAAAATAACTGACAAAAACTAAAGATCCTACTAGATAAATGTAAATGAACTCCAACACTGACTCTTTTTGGTACGGCTCCTTACTGAAATACTGATGAATCTGAGGAGGAAAGGATCGTGAAACGTAACGAAATAGATCTGCTGACCACTATGATCCCAGAAGGACATAAATTCCAGTCATTTATGTAGATCCAAAAAATAAAAACATTCAAAGTAACGAATTTAAAAAGTCAAGCATCGCAGGGAGAAACATCCAAGAAACAGTTAAGTATGACTGATGATACGTCATTTAGGAAATGAAGAAAAGTAAATAGAGATTAAGACAATGAGAAAAAAAAAATTAAGATATACTCGTGGAAGAAAAGTAATTAGAGATTAAGACAATGAGAAAAAAAGAATTTGAGATATACTCGTCGAATTTAAAAAGCGTGAAGGCTAGGAACAGTGAATGTAGCCGTGCAGTGGTGTTTAAGCTACAGCTAATTACTTTCTAACCAAATATAAATATCGATAATTATATAACTTGTGTGCATTCTCAGTCCAGTCTTTATCAAAAGCTTGAGAGATAACTATAAATAATGCAGAGCAATACTAATTGCTCTCAGAGGCTTTCCCTATTCGATGCATATGTACAATAGCATGTGTTCAGGTTAATTGATGATCACGAATAATGCTGTCAGTATTAAGGTGTGGTAACATACTTTCAAGGAGCTACATTTCAAATAATGTTGGCAACGAACTGGACGATATGACAACACTTGACTAACGTCTTTTACGGGTCTAGGAAAGTATCCAATACGTAATATGAAGTTAAAAATAAACAAAATAAATCTCATTAGGCAGCACTAGATATTTCTGCTTTGAGACTTTGGTTACTGATTTTTTCAAGGTCGAGAACCGAATTTTTTTGGGTGGGGCACCATCTCTTTAATAATCATCGAGGTAACACAATAGTGTGTACTAGGGAGTAAGATCGAAAACACAGAATTTTCTTTAAAACTTTTAACCCAAGTATTATTTGATTTTTTTTTGTTCAAGTTACCTTTGAAAAGTTTGTCAGTTATTATGTTTAATGTCAATTATGTTCATTTGTTGTTAATCTGATTAAAATGAGTGACGAGAAAAATATGCGTACTAAAGTTATTAAATATTAAATATTCAACAAAACCCAACTTGTTCCTACGAAAAGTTGGACAAGCATTCAAAGGTCTGCCGTCAAATTGATTCCAATGTTCTTAAACAGTATCGGGAAAACTTGTTATTTTTGGCCTGATTTGGCAACCTGTCACAAGGTCTTAGGTGGTATAAGAATATTAATGTGGTATTTGTACCAAGTGAAGCAAATCCTCCAAACTGCCTGCAGCTAAGGCCAGTGGAGAGATATTGGGCTCTTGTTTAAAGAGAATTGAAGAGTACAAAATGGATGTCCAAAAGTGTGGTTAAACCGAGATGGAATACCTGTTCAAACAAAGTGGCAGTAAGCTCTATAAAAACCTTAATGGAGGGGTTTCCGGAAAAGGTTCATAAATTCATCACTATTGATTAGAACTATAAAAATAATATTTTTTGTAAGTTGGAATAATAATTTCAATCAAATAAAAAAATCAAAATTGTGGGTTTAATGGTTTCTTTTTTATTAAAATTTATGTATGTTAAGATTTTTTCGATCTCACTCCTTATTTGGTGTCAATATATTATCTGAGTGCTTAGCGAATGTCTCGACTTTTTCAGTTGCCCTTTTATCGTTTTGTAGAGTTAGGGGATTCGTATGCAATAAGGCATTGTATTTTTTCACAACTACGGGTTTCGGGAACTAGTTCCCTAATTTCATCAGAACACATTCCATTGTAGTATCGATAGAACAGTGAAACACAACCCACATTGCGACGATGCTCCAGAGAATCAATAGAGCTCGATACCCTACTGTCACCGATAAGCACCTTTGCCCTCTCCTGTAAGCGGTCAATGAACTCCAAAATAGACTTCGAAGCACCGGCTCATACATGAGAGTTGTATTCCATTTTGGGTCGGATATAAGTGGTGTAAATAGTAAGGAGATCAGATGAAGTGAAGTATTTCTTACACCGTCTTAGAAAACCGAGGCACTTGAATGATTCTTTCAACACTTGAAATATGTGTTTTGTCCAGCGAACATCACACTGAATTTTAATGCCTAGAGCTGCTGATTCCTTAATATTTACACCACCCATAGAAACAGATGAAGCAACATGATCTGTCGTGCGTTTATGTGTTAACATACAACATTGAGTCTTACGTGCATTAAAATCGACTCTGTTCGCATATCCCCATTCAGAGATTGTCACAAGATCTTGGTTAAATGTATCATTCATGTTTTGCCTCATTGCCCCAATCTCCGAAAGGCATGGCATATAGTTGAATGAATATGAATGGCAAATGTTGCTGTCATCTGATAAATATTAGATAGGGTTGGAAGTTTGACTTAGAAGGTCATTTAGAAAAATAATGAATAGAGTAGGAGAAAGAACGGAGCCTTGCGGAACCCCTGAATTAATCTTGAACTCATTTGATGAGATCCCATCTACAACAACTCGTATAGTGCGATCTCTGAGAAAGCTCGATATAAATCGAGACTCGTCATTACCGACACCAAAGGCAATAAGTTTCGATAAGAGCGCACCATGCCACAGCCTATCGAACGCCTTAGAAATATCTAGAGCCAGCACTTTACTTTCGCCAAAACGGTTAATGGAACGGCACCATTTTTCCGATATGAAGGCAAGCAAGTCCCCCGTCGCTAAGTAAATTGTTCGACTCTAGATATTTCACAAGATGGTGTTTAACCATACTCTCCATAACTTTGGAAAGCGCAGAACAAATTGCTTTTGGGCGATAATTTTCAGGGTTGTTAGCCTCTCCCTTTTTTAGAATTGGCGTTACATTAGTAACCTTCGGTTGATTGCTTTCCTGTAAATTCGAATTATTTGCAAATAATTCAGCCAAAAGGTTAGTTTTATCAACCGGGTCAGTGAATGATTGGCCATCCTCTAAAAGAGTAGGAATTGAGGTACTAGCATTATCCTTTATTCTTTTAACGAATGACCAAAAACTGTTGGTGCCCCGGGGAGTAGCAAGAACTTTTGCTCGGAGGCGTTGCTCGTTTAGAGATTTTTCACGTCTCAACACTTTGGCACACGAAGATCTCGCCCTTTTGCGCAGCGATTCAGTTTTTGTTACCACGCCAGATTCTGAATGCTTCCTCTCTGGATCTGATTGCAGTTTTGCACTTCTGATTAAACCAGTACTTTTCCATAGATTTAATCGAAATTTGCTTTGTTGGAATGAAGATTTTCATCCGCATCATAATTATATTTTCGACCATTTTCGCCATGGCATTGACATTATTGTCCATGAAACAGATGTTCCAATTAAAATGCCGAAAAAAGTCGTTGAGCTTAGCCCAACGAGCCTTTTCCTAAATAAAAGTAGAACGTTTCGTAGCTGGTTGTGAAACGTTACGAAGTTCGGATAGCAGAAAGGAGACGGAAATGGTGCAATGAACCGAATTTCCAAGAGGTGCAAAAACATCTACTTCATACTTGTCAGGGTGAGAAGTTAGAAAAAGGTCGAGGGTGTTGTGTTGGTGCCCATCATCACATGAAATAGTCCTACTGAAACCCAACCTAATTTAAAAATTTCTAAAGTCAAAACAGGGGTACGTGTTACTGTTAGAACTCCTTTCCAATCCTATTTTATTATTTTATTTTTTAATATAAATTTCTTTAAAAAATTATATAAATAATTGCAACTTTTTTTTTGTTGCAATTGTGAGGGATACTTCCCTTATTTAAAATTATATTTTGAAGTATGTCCGCAGTTATTATTAATTACAAAAATAACTTAACGAAGGAATAAAATGTATTATATTTCAAAATAATTGAAAACATTGAATGAAAAACTTTACTGCGTTTGGTGCGTGAACTTTTCATATTTTTAAATGCTCTATTTTCATATTTTTTAATGCTCTATTCGACTATGCTATGCCAATTTGCATATTTGCAAAAATTGTTAATAGTTATATCCCTAATATACATATGTCCTTGCTGTGATATTGGAGATAACTTAAATCTTTCTTTTCGTTATGTGGAACCACAACACTGCGTTGGATACAGAATACGGTAGTGCAAATATAGAGTGAAACATGGTTCGAACTTTTACTATATATATATAAGGGCATCCTATGACTGGGGAATGGTAAATTTCCGAAAAATAACTGATGCCAAATTAAACATTGTTAATATCTTGTAGAACAGTGTAAAATGTGAAAGAAACAGCAATACAACAAATATGGCATTTACCATCGGTGGTGTTTGGGGTCATTGTTTGTGTGGAATACTACAAAATATGACGAAGTAATTTAATTGAATTTTATTATTACATTCAATCAATGATCAGGAGGCCAATTGGGTCGTGCGACAATTAAATTTCGTATCTGTTGATATAAATGATGATACACAGTGTATACCCATACATACATACATATAACAATCCATCCATATAGAATATTTTTGCATATAGATCATTCAACAAGTGTTTGTGTATTCTATAGATATAAGTATGCACATCGAAAATGAGTGAACGAGAGTATGATCGAGCAAGTGTATTTAGTGATCAAGTTCATAATAAATTCTAGATTTTTAAAATAATGATAAAATGCTTTTTTTCTTTCTTATGCTTAATTTATTACATCATGTTTGAAGCTAAAAGGAAGAATAAGAAATAAAGTAGTATAATAATAATAAAAAAAAGGTACAAGGAATTCCATGCCAGACAACTGCCTAAGGGGTTTTTTAACCCAAGTATGTGTCTAAAAATAACTTTAACGGCATTCAAGGAATGTTTTACAAAACTGTCAAGAAAATCATCTAAAGGACGTCAAGTTTCTGCAGACAATAACGAATTCTACTACTATTATTACTATACTAGCAACCACTCTATCCAATTCAATTCCACAGCCAACATCAATTTAATAACAAGTTGTTGTAGACACATTCTAGGCATTTGTTTCAGTTTTTCTTTTTTTTCCTCTCTACCACATTAAAGTAGTGATTTTTTCGTTCGTTTTTTTTTATGATCATCATCATCTTCCTCATTACTATGATCACAGCGAACAAGTGATGTTCATCCCATTATAGATGATTTTAACACATTCTAGAGATTTATATTGTCGTCTGGGTTCCCATATGAATAATGTATTGGTGGTGAAAAGTGGCATGTAGTAACCAGTAGCAATATGTTGTGGCAGTAAGTATGTATGTAAGTTTTTATCTACATTCAACCACAACCACAAATAATTTAGCAAGCATCCTTGTTAAAATTGTGTACACCAGACGCCTTTTAATTGTTTATTGACCAGGCGCCACAAAATTACACGAATAAAGTTGATAATTTTATGAGTTATTTTATATCAATTTTTATTTAACATCTATCTAACGTATTGCACCTAAAACTAGCTGGACGCAGAAGATTTAAAAAAATTATATTTGTATATACTTTACAACATAATTTTGCATCACAAAACAATTCCATAAATCGAATAGGATTGATGAACAAATTTGTACTTCAAACAAATCTGTTTGAAAATTTAAATTATAAATATGTTATGGCCGATCTTCAGCTCTTCAAGCTAAACATTTTATATTTTTGTTATGGTAAAATGCTGTGTCAAACAAGTGTCGAGTGTACTATAAATCAATGTGATGGTTTTTTATCGACACTGACATAGACGTGTTAGAATTTAGTTAGTCTTTGGAAAATTCCTAAAACATTTCCATTTATAGTAAGTTATTATATTTCTAATTCTATTTTTAAACATTTTCTAGTATTTTATAGTTTAAAATTAGTTATCTATACATTTATAGACATTGGAAAATTAATTGATGGAAAGTTGAGAACAGGATATTTTAATAAGACATGTTATTTTCAATATTTTTATTTTAAATAAAAAGCAGCTGTTTGGTAATTTGTTAATAAATCGACCATTTCTTACTGCTGATTAATATGAAATTTAACACATTCGTATCACAGGTGTATTTGAGTTACCTTAGATCCAACAAGCCTTCATCCAGTAACCCAAAGTAATTAACTCAACCATTTACAATTAAAACCTAAAATTAATTAGGTTTTAAGTATCTTAAATTGTGATTTTGGTAATTAATCACACTACAGGACTAAACTTTGAAGATAGTTTAATAAAGTTTCGCCGAACCGAATTGAAATTTATTCGAATTTCACCATGATTTCACCTAGACTCATATACTATGAGCCTCAAAAGTGAGTACACACCAGTGAGTGATGATTCCTCAATCGATAAAATGTCGCTTCAGCTTAATAAAATATAAGTGCATAAAGGTAAAATATCCAAATCGTTCATAATGGTCAATAGTTTAACTTGTCATGGCTCTTGGTTTAACTTGTCCACTTTTGGCAAAAATTTCACAATTATTAATTTATATGTATGTATGTATGTAATTAACAAATTTGTTAAAAACATATAATCAAAATTATCCTCCTGACTCCTATTGTTTTAAGATCAGTATTAAGGTATTGTGGAAATGTTTAGAATTAAAATTAGAAGGAGAGGCTAAGGAGCGTAAATTCCATCCACATTGTAGTTTAAATGTCCTCCAAAGTATTGAGTACAGAGACAGAACTAAATTCAGAGAATAGGGCGAATTCATTCAAAATTCAAACCAATGAGCCATGTGAGATGCCTATTGCTTCCACAATCTCTCGCACTCAATATCCGATCGACCAACACCATATCTTGATTTTTTTAATTGTTTGGCATGTAGAGGCCTCAACTGGGCGACCAGAACGTTCGGAATCTTCGTTGCTTGTACGACCACAACGAAATACAGTAAACCACCTTTATACCATTGACATTGATGGCGCAGAGTTCCCATATCATTTATCAAGCTTAGCCTTTATTTGAGTGGTCCTAAGGAACTTTTTTCGCAAAAAATAATGCTCAATGAGCAGACGAAATTCATTTTTTCCAATTTTTCATCAAGTCACGAGGTAGTCTGCTATCAATGGCTGTCAAACATAAAAATACTGACAGATTCCTGTTGACAGGAGCAGTGTTGCTCTTTCAGTTAAGAGTCGGGAAATGCAATAAGTCGCGGACTTATTGTCCCATCAGAGAAACGATTATGGGTAAATGGTGTAATCCTATATAAACTACTGCTCGCGGGTTGCGTAGTTAATCAGACCCAGACTCGCTAACGACATGCGTGGTGAGCTGGCGCAGTTTCCCATAATCCGTGTAGTACTTACCATCGTTATTCAGGATGTAGAAGGTGGATTTGTCGATTTGTTCCGCCAACAACGCTCCTCTCTAGTCTTCCTCTAGGGCAGAGTGATAAAGCTGATTGTGCGCGGTAAAGTTTCTTAAGACCAGAAGCATATCGTCTAGAAAGCTCTGAATGTCGGAACGGTAACCTATTGAGCAGCTACTGGCCCTAACTCCGTTTTCCCCCATCTGACTACAATAACTTGTGCCATAAGTTATAAGTGTCGCGATCGAATGAAACAGCTTTGTGATGCACGGTGAAATGGATGATATTTCCTCTGGTGCAACGTACATTGTATCCGTTGCAACTGTACATACTGGAATCCCAGAAGCACATGTGCAGTCTCCATTGCAAAAATCCATTCTCCGAATTTACCCCCGAGTGACTATTTCTTGCTTCCAAACTTGAAGAAATGTCTCGGCAGAAAGAGATTTGACTTTCAACAATGAAAACATTTCACAAAAAAATACTTATTTTAATGACGTCGACAACTCTTATTTTTTGGAAGGTATAACAAATTTTGAGAAACGTTGGACAAAGTGCATAGAGCTCAAAAGAGACTATGTTAAAAAAATAAAATAATTTCTTATCCATTAAACTGTGTTTCATTCAAAAAGGCACGGACTTTTTGACCCACCCTCATACCTTCAGGGTTCCCACAGAATCCGGATATTAGCAGGTTGGTAAATGAGGACAAGCGAAAAAATGGTTAAATAATTTGATGAAGATGTGGTCAATAGTTCGGTCTATCTTCAACCCGACGCTGAAGAAGACAAGGTTGCGATTAAGTTTACGTATACTGCCATATCCGATGCTAAATGGTGCTCGCGTGTTTACCTCCGGCTTAGGATTGAGCAATCTTCAAAACTCTCCACTCTCGGTCTCCCACCACGGTCTTACACTTTATTGCTTTATTACCAAATGGAATGGTCGTGATAGAAAGGAGCACTATAAAAGAAAGGTTATCAGTAACTTGAAACTGGCCACAAAATTTTTGTAAATTATCCTTTAGTTAACCCACAAAAATGTTAATACCACCAATGTTCATAAATCTAGGCCTCATGAAAAATGCTCAATAAATTCGCCAGAGATTTTCTAGATAAAGCAAAGCTTGGGACGATTGTCCCCTTGGGAATAACTTCGTGTGGAATAATTTATCATCATACAATGAACTAATTTGTATTATGCCCCTCACTATTTACATTCACATTTGGGCTTCTTTCTGTTTATCTGTGAGCTTTTAGCGATGTCAGGGTATTTCACCATGCGTCTCAAGGGTATATATAACACAAAGTATATATATTCTGGATCATTATAAATAGTGGAGTCGATGTCCGTTTGTATGTTAAAATCCGCTTTTCGTAGCCCCTAAATAACTTACATACATGATATCCGCTATAGACCCAGTTTGGTTGATATTTAAAATCAAATCGGCCCACAAATGGCCGATTTGTTACCTATTTTTAATCTATATCTGGATTACTAAGTCATTAATATAGACAATATGGATATCTAATGATATATATCTTCTATATATATAAAAATGAAATGGTCCATGTATGTAATGCCATCACGTAAGAACGGCTGGAGCGATTTGGCTGATTTTTTTTTAATTCGATTCGAAATTTTCACGAGATGGTTTGTAAAGAAAAAAAAAGAAAAAATTCGGAAATTTAAATTTTTAATATATTGCCTCCTTTTCACTTCTCATTTTTCTTAATAAGTGAACTTTTTTGGAGAAACTTGAAGAACTAACATTAGTAAATAGCCACCGAGCGAAGCCAGGGCAGTCAACTAGTATATATATACAAATTAAATGGTCCATGTATGTAATGTCATCACGTGAGAACGGCTGGAGCGATTTGCTTGATTTTTTTTTATTCGATTCGAAATTTTCAGGAGATGGTTTGTAAAGAAAAAAAAAAATTCGGAAATTTAAATTCTCATTTTTCTTAATAAGAGAAAATTTTTGGAGAAACTTGAAGAACTAACATTAGTAAATAGCCACCGAGCGAAGCCGGGGCAGTCAACTAGTGATATATATTTCAAAGTCCATTGCAACAATGTATATGGGTTGTTTGTAATATTTTTCTTAAATCAATAACACTCTTAGTTCCCAGCAAAAATTTTGTGAATTTTTGTAATGGCAACTAATTACCACATGCCTTATTTTGTAATGAGTGGTGGTTATTTTATTTCCTAGAATAGGTACTTATTTTTGTACTGGTTGGTAATGAACTTTTGCATTTAGCACAGCTATCTAGTGTGTTTGACTGGAAAACGAGACGTTAGCGGTTCTACACCAGTCAGCGCCATTCATTTTTTTGTTCAGATTATATTAATTTATATGTTAATGTTAAAACCATTGTTAACTTACAATAAAATAACTCGTACATGGAGCGGTGAGTTAGCTGCTTGACTAGCAAACACAAGCAAATAATGTGACGGTTCGATACCCACACGAGGCAATATTTTTCTGTTTTTTTTTTAGCTACATATTCTTATTGTGAATGTAAACATATAATTGAATTTTTAGAAAATCTCGAACAACAGTAACTAGTGTTTCAGCCAAATAATAAGTAGTTACTAGTTTGCTCCAATATTACTTGCTGGCTTACTAAGTAAGTAAAGTTTTTGCTGGGTTGTTTCATTTATATTGTATAAAATGTTGGTAAAAATCGGACAATCCATTTTCATATAATCTTATTTAAATATTTGGGGAATACAAACGATCTGCTAATAGGTCATATTATCATAATGTCCTAATATATTATGATAGTTAATTTTGGTGTTTACAACAAAAAACACTCTCACACAAAAAATAACTGGCTTTTTTGAAAACTGATAGAACTATATGAAAGACTTTTGAACGGCGCACATCTTGTATTACTCAGTTCAAAAAACACGGATTTTGAGTTATGACGTTGTTGCAGCAAATGAGCGATATGTACTTACATATCAAAAAATGCCTATACAAGGAAGGGTATTTTCGTAATGAAATTTGCCTATCCTTTGTGTTTCGGTCCAAAATTTACATGCTGTAGGGTATTACATGGTCGCTCTTGTCTTATAACAATTTATTGACTATAATTCTTTAAAACATTAAAATACTGTGAATTCTCACGTAATACTTACGGTACAAATAAATTATAATCAGCATCGACAGTTTAGTAATAGATTAAAGAAAAAGGTTTCATTTTATCTTTAATCTAGTACGACACTCTCGTTGCCGTAAAAAGCCTATGCCAACTGCGATAAGGGTGAATATTTATTTTGAAAACTGACACAATATTTTTGTTTATTAGATTCTCCTAAATCAAGTATCGACCCTGAAAATTTTCAAGAATAATTTTTGGGAATCACTATCAAGGTTGTCTACCGATTCAAAACGGTTAAAAGGTAACGGTAACATAGCGATAACGCAATTTTACGGTATCGGTTTTGTTTTTGTATGTCATTATTTTGAACATTAACTGATTTTAAGAAGTTTACATTTATAATTAAAACTAATTTTATGCATTTTATAGAGGCTAGCAATTTAATTTCAAAATGTTTTACCAATTTGTTAAATTTTTTAGTTATCATAGAATATTATTTCCAGGAATTTCAAAATTTCTAATAAATGCTACACATTATATGAAATACAATTTTTAACGATAATTTTTTAATTTCGTAGAAAAAAATTGCGTTCATTTATACACTCCACATTTTGAAAATTAGTTATTTTTAGCATAATTTTCTTGTTTAGAAAGCTGAACGAGTGATAACCGCAACATAAATGTATGAATTTTGGCGCCAGAATAAAATACAATGTTTTTTACGATCTGTTTTATGACTATTTTATAATTTTGAAAATATACTATACATATAATTTAATAATGAGGCGTCAAGTCGTAAAATTCAAACATAAACAAATTTTGAATGATAAGAATTACTTAAAAAAAAAGTACGCAAACGGATAATGTTTTTAAAGTTTTACAAAGAAATCGAAATTTGCAAATCAGAATGAAGGGAAGTGTATATAAATATTAAGAATTAATATTTATTGCATAGTTTAAGGTGCAGTGATAGTAAAGGGATGTATGTTTTAAAAAAATTTCAAAGTCCGTGCAAAAATTATCTTATATAAGTCATCCGGATGCGATGGCATTATAGCAATGGAACAGTATATTGTATCGGATCTCATAGTTTTTTTAAAGGATTTAGTCAACTTGTCTTAATTTAACCTACAATTCTGCTTGGAGGAGGGACACGTGGATTGTCTTCATATCGAAAGCAGGAAGAAGTTCAGACACTGTGCCAAAGGACTATACACCAATATTTCTTCTGAAAACACTATAAAGTAGTATTATGTATTGCTACTACGGAAAACAGTTGATATACATACATTTTCTATCTCTTCATCTGCACACGTATAACAGTGTGAGGTTAACTGAAATTACTCTGCATCAGCTGTTGTATAATCGAGAGAAAATTCCTGCGTTATCGAATCTGGATATTTTTAGTGAAGTGTTTCTTGAGTTAGAAATCGGTTGATACAGGCTGATCTCGTCTCTTTATGGTTTTCCCAGAATTACCCACTTTGTAAATAAAGTGTTTTTGGGCGAAATTTATCTTTTTTCTGATGACAGTCTTCTTGAATATCGAGAGTTAGCTCAACAACATCAATTGTGCTTTATCAATACCGCTTCTTTGAAATCTGTCTCTTAATCATACCTTATAGTTTTGAACAACACCGTGGTCATTCTTACTGATAAAGCTAAATATCTTGGATATTTATTTTCTTCTGAATAGTAGGTTGAGCTTCAAACTGAGTGTCCTGAAATGGGTGGAAAGGGGAGACTGTCACCGATGCCATTGGAAAGAGATGGGGACTACCTCCAAAGGCCGTTTAAAGGGTCCACATGGCAATAGTGCCTTTGTCTTTCCCATATACAGTTATCGTTTGGTTAAGCAGGACGACGCAATCGGCCATGGTATGATCCAGGATACTGAAGATTCAAACAGTAAATAATATAAAGATTCAGGATAATTTAAATGAATGGTTAATCATACAATCATGCCATGATGCACGAACGTCTACATACTGAGTTACACAACATAAGAATCAGTTGGGTCCAGGAAAGGCTGTTTCTTATTCTGAGTATAAGTTCAAAATTTGTTTTTATTATTCTACACAGAGAAAACAGATTCGTAGTGGCAACCGAATAATTCGGTTGCATACGTATATTTTTTCGGTTTTAGCAACAGAAAATCAGTTAAGAAAGAATTTCGGTTGAAGCAACTAAACTTTTGTAATCCTTTCTAAAATTTTGTAGCCACAACTGTAAAATTCGGTCACCAAGGCTAAATCATTCGATTGGCAACTACGAATCAATTTTCTCTGTGTAGTGATTGGATTATTTTTTAAATTTCTTCGATTATTCGGACATGAACTCGGCATTTCGTCTAAATTATAGAATGGAGTGTAACTAAAATTCTGGTTACTGAACATTACAAGCTTAAATGATATAAAGATTTTTGAGACTTTAAATTGATGGTGGATAAAACCTCCACTGTCATAAAGCAATAACCTCTCTTCATGACGATGTCCAGGGACATTTCAAGAATCGTCACAGATTTAGGCGGGCTAATTGAGATCGAATATCGTATCCACAACTGCCATAACTTTCTATAACTATAATTTGGGTCTCAGGGCACAGGAGTTAAGACCTTATCGTTTAAAATATATTCGGAATGCTTAGGTTTATTCATACTCTATTGCCAATTTATACTGATTTTTTTTTTCTGTGAAAAAAGTGTTAAAATTTGTCTGTGTTTTAAAAAAAAACTTATATGTAATATACTGGAGATAAGGTGTCCTAGAGGCGCAACTGAGAGTAAGCTGAGAGTAAAAATAATTACTCTCTCCCAAATTTTATGGCTGATTTACATGTATTTTGTTGTTGCAAGATTTTTTGTCTCTCAGTAGCGCTTCTATGTATATTTTATTCTATGAAACTGGGCGTTTAATTAAAAGTATGACAATAAATATGACAAATAAACAAAATTAATCTAAAATAGCTTTTTTTTTAATTTCACAAAATAGTAACGTATTTTTAAAAATTGTATACATATACTTTTTCACAGGCCTTTTATTTAGTACCAAATTTAACGGCAAATAGTTATGCATTATAGTACGAAAAAAACGATTTAGTAAAAAGAGGCATTAAAAACACATCTTAAAATAGAGCATACTACAACATTTCTTCCATTGAGTTGATATCTGAATACTGTCTCATTGGGCGGCATGTAAGCTGTCATTGATTTCAACAATGACTTCTTATCATTAGTATATAATTAGCATTCTATTGGTTTTACGGCCAGGACTCTGCAGTACCATATGGTATCGTAATGGATTAATAGGTATAAATGTGTTAAAATTCACTCTCATGATTTTTTAATATTTTAAGGAATACTAAGATATTTGTTATGTCGGATAGCCAGGCTGCTCTTAGGGCTTTATCATCATATGAAGTGCGATCTGGTGTTGTTGTGTACCAACAGGAAAGCCCGACGCTTGTTTATAGGTACTGAACAGTTCTTTGGCATCCCACGTGGATACACTATGGAATGTATTCGTCCTTGGGTTGAATAGAAATTTGCCAGATTTTGGAGTAATTTACCAGGATTAAGACAGTCTAAACGATTCATTACCCTATCCAGACGTATACTTGAGGATACTTACTGGATTATTCACCGGACACTGTGGTTTAAAGTATCACCAATTTATGTAAGGTAACGTTGAGAATGAACAGTGCAGGTTTTGTAGACTTCATGCCGAAACCTCTGAACATGTTCTATGCGACTGCCCAATGCTGGCAATATGCAGATCTAATTGGCTGAGAAGGGCCTTTAGGGCCCCGGGGACGTAATTGATCTCTCACCAAATAGATTGGGATGAAAAATCTAAGCCTATTCAAAAGATCCTATGGGTCGCAGTGCGTAAAGCCTCACCAATAATAATAATAATAATAGTACATGTCCTATATTTTTGTATTTTTCATTAATCGAATTTCACAAATTATATCACATCAAAATTTCTGTTCAAATCAAATAGCTTTGTTCCAGCAGCTATCAGATTTGCAGGTTTTTCATGAAATTGTTTCCGTACTCAATATTTAAATATATTTTGTTGTGTTTCTGATTAATTCTGACTTGTAAACTTGAAAAGCTGACTAATACTGGAACAGACCAATTCTAAACACAAATATATTGAAAATTTCATTAAAAATGCTTCATGCTTACTTTAAATTTAAACAATTTACTGGGTTACAGAATTGCATGTACGAGTTCGTAGGCATTTCAGCATATAAACATTTTTTTATCGGCAAATCGCCTTTTCGAATACAAGACTTAATGACGATGAAACAAAATATATACTGTGGAATATTTTTTTTTTATAAAATTCAATGTACTAAAGAGTTATTCACATGTGTTTCAATATCAGCATATATATAAACAATTATTCAATTGAATTATTTGTTTGTTTATGTCCTGTACTGATAAAAAAGAAATGAAATATTGAATTACTATTAATAAATATTTACATATACATACGTATGTAATGAAAGTACGTGTTAGTATTAGATCAGTTTTATATATTGTAAATGTATTATAGTTATAAGAAAATTCACAGAAATGTTGTTTCATTTTTAATAAAATTTCAACATATTAAGAAATTCCAAACAATTTTGGTAAAATCTAACTTAAGGCAGTTTCATGTGCTTTACCAACATATACTGAAACCGAACATGTGGACATTACTAGAGTTAAAAAAAAAATGTTGAGTATTCAAAATCGTTACTTGAAAATACATACATACATACATATACAAATATATATTTATTTATTTGCATTTCATTTAAATAAATCAAATGTTTTTTTTTTCTTTCTTTTCAAATAATATTTTACGTAGACTTCGTATCCCACGAAAGGTTGATAAGAAATTTTTAAATTATCATTCATACATTTATTTAATAAACAATACAAGTGCCGCAAAATCAATTACGATGAGAATTTTTTTTTCAAAAACATACTTTTTTTCTTTCTTTGTAGATTTTGTTTTGAGATGATGATATTTTTGTTCTGGTATCTGTTTTTATTTATGAAGCATTAAACATTTTTATGTTTGCAAATTAAATAGCAAAATTTTTTAAAAATTTTGATTTACGTTGCATTTTGCATTAGAATTTACTGTCTCACACAAAAATCCATAAATTATTTTGTTTCATCGCAATTTTAAAGCGGATTTCATGTATTTTTTTTTCGAAAGCTAATAGCATCCTAATTGTTTTCAATATAAATCGTTATACTACTTAAATTTTCATTTCACTTATTTGGGGATAATTATTACATTTTTCTCCTGCCTAAAATGTTGAACTTAAATAATTATTCTGTAGGAATAAACCAATACTATTCTATTTAATATTAAACCTCTCAAGTTTGTACAAAAAGAACTGCGATCAAATTACAATATACTTGTAATTTTTTATATTTTATTAATGAGCGTCTTTTTTAAATATATATATATATTTTTTTTTGCTCAAGTTTTGTTTTTAAAACTCTGGGTGTATTTACTAATTAAGATAATAAAATAATTTTATTTAAATGATTTTATGTCTTGATGATTGTGACATGATCATTAAGTAATTAAGTGGTGGAAGTATATGAGCATATTTTTGTAAACAAAAAGAGAAAATAAAAAAAATAAAAATGAGACGATCTGACGTCCTACATGAGTATCAATATTATTTGTATACCTACAATCGAAAAAATGGTAGTATATTCGTATTGACATCTTCTTTGTAATTATTAGATCAATTGATGTTCTATTGAAATGATAATTCAATTTAACGGATTTCGGGAAAAACTGAAAGTTATATATAATAATTTGCACAAGTACAATAATTTCAAAATGATATGAATACCGAAGTTCACATGCCGACTGACCAAACCTATCCAAAACTACAAAATTATTTATTGAGACATACAATGCAAAATATGAATGGTTAAATTGGCTAAATTTGTTGGGGTTTTTTTATAGCTGATCACACCACGACTTCGCTGAGAAGAATTTTTACTCTCCTTTCTGCAAAATGTTTCAAATCCCAACTCGATTTCTGACAAGTAAGAGTTTATGTCCTTCGTGATTTAATTGTTTTTAAACGTCAGACAGATATTTTGTTATTATTTTTATCAATTGGATTAGGGTCAGTTTTGTAGAGCAATGATTTTAAAGTTTGTTCAATTTGGACCAATCTTTTTTTTTTACTTTTCATTTATTTATTGAATCTGCCTATTTCCTTAGGCCTAACAATAAGTATTCAAATCTTATAACTAAAATTAAATCTAATTACTCCCTAACGAGAGCATATTAATTGGCAATTGTCTGGTAACCTCTACGAAGCCTCGACTGCGTTTGACTCAGTGCTAGAAGTCTAGCAAGCGGATTCGGGTGGCTTTGTAACTTTTTAATGTATTTTTCACGGACTTTTTTGAACTCATCCTTTACCAGTGGTACTTCTAGATCTCTGTGGATGTTTTCATTTCTTATATACCATGGTGCGCCCCATGGTGGTTTTAAAAATGGTTCCAATCTAATTCCTGGAAAAATGTTACACATTTTTTGGCAGCACTTAAGAAGAAAAGACGCTTGTTAGATGCAGTAGTATAAGGAAATAAATAACAAATTGTAAGAGAAAAACAAAAGAGCAAAACACACAATAACCTGCTTTCAAGTGAGAATTCACTTGCTTTCCAGTTTCCGATATTTGTTTAAGCGCTTACAGTCTACCTTACATAAAAAAAAATAATAATCCAATTGGATACATTTTCTAAAACGTTTATCCTTGGGTTAATGTCCGTGTATTTGTTGTTTAAAGGATAACATACCGATAAACTGCAAGCTTTAATTGCAATTATTAGATCATACATAGAACAGCGTCTATTGGTTGTTCAATGTTTTTATGTGATTAATCCGCGTTAAAGATATTTTTGGGACGTATGGTTAGTAATAGACCGAAAACATTATGACTACATAAGATACTTTTTTTGGTAAAATTTCTGATATGGTAAATACGGTATGCTGAAGAAATGTACATAGATTTCTCAATGTTATTTAAAAAGTATATATGCCAAAGTTTCTTCGCATAAAGGTACGAAAACCCGTTTTTTTACCCGTGTTTGACAAATTTCAAAAACTGATTCCTTTTATACTAGTAACACTTGTTATCAATTTTAGCCTAGGGCAGCAGAGTTTAGTTTAAGAATGGAATTGACTAAGGGAACATCGATCGCTCACTGCTGTGGCTAATGGCGGTCAACGTTATCCTGAGGACTTTAAAGGAAAAGGGTCTGAAGAAAGTAGCTTATGCGGATGACGTTGTAATTCTGGTTAAGGGGCGAAAACGGAATTAGTTATATTCACTCTTAGGTATAAGGTAGGAGAGCTTATTATTGTTACGAATGTGGAATAACGATTTGAATTTAACGGTCTGTAACGACTGCCTGCAACATTCATCATGTTTATAAACAGGTCCATCAGTAGCATGAGGTTATTAGCATTGTTTATAAGTATGGCAACACTAAGTGTTTAAGCTGCTAAGTTTGTCCGTTAAGAGCATTGTAGAAGATAACCGAAAGATGGCGTGTGTATAAATAGTGGCAGAGGTTGCAGTCGTGAGTGGAGTTTATCATAGGCACATCAACTGTCTTGTATATTTAAGCTTGTACATTATAAAGTCTGTGCATTTCTGCGAATTGATAAACGTGTATAAAGACACTGAATGACTATTTGAACTGTTGTTGTTGTACATTTTAAATAAACTGCTTTTATTTGCAATCAAAAGTATCCGGTTTATTTAAAGGAAATAAACTCCGTTTTTAAAAGGTAAAATCGTAACAGTATGAGTACCTAGTTTAGGCGGAGTTGAGCTAAAATTGGCGAATGAGGCAAAGTACCTGGATATTTATCTTGATATCAAATTATTTTGGAAAAGAAACACTCAGGAAAGATTTAAAAGGATACTGAATGCCTACTACGCTTACAGAAACTTATTGGGGCTTGCGACTAAACATGGTAAACACGCCAGTCATTAGACCCATACTTTCATATGGTTGTACTGTTGTACTAGAAAGATGCTTTGAGAATGGGCAGTTACAGGAAGATGCTCTTTGATACCCTGTATTCCAATGCTCAGAGGTACACCTCAATTGATATCAGCGCGGTGAAAATCAAAACAAAGTCACTTAAATACCTTTTAAACTATAAGAGATAGCTTTGTGACATAAACAGGAATTTCTTTACTATTCCAGTTGCATTGAAATATTTGTGCAAGTTACAAGCTGTACAAAGTTTTCCTAACCAGAGGTGGTCCTCTATGATAACTCGTATTCCAAATTCCGTTTTCTCAAAGCATAGTTTAGAAGATTCAGATTTATCACTTTTTTTTATCGACCAGATGAATGCAGCGTTTGTCACGCCGAAATCCTGAAAGCATCTGATACTGGAAAACATCACTAGTGGGAAAAGGTGAATATTTAAGACGACATGCTTCTTGGATGTAAAGGCTCATTTTAGTCTTGTTGAAAGATCTGAATTATTTATAGACTGTAGGAAAATCATGATTTTGGATTGTATTGGGTTCCGATACATTGTGACGTTCAAGGAAACAAGATTGCGGATGTACTCACAAGGCTGGGCCTTGAATTCACTACTACAGGATAATAACCGAAAGGTACGTGGTCTACCAACTGATCCTGGAAGAATTGGATGGACTATATAGTGTCGAGGACCAAAATGGACAGAACGAGTACCAAATTGCTTCTAAGATTAGGTACGGGTAGCATGACAATTTTATATATATGTGAGCTTAACTATTTTCAGATAGGGTTATGGGGGCTAAGAGAAATAATGGACCGATTCTAAACAAATTCAATAGACTTTGTTCTTGGAGAAATAGAAAATTTTGTCGAATTACTTAAGTATCTTTGACATAAAGACACGATTTCGTTACATCATAATTATACATCCGACGGTAAATGCAGACTGTTCTGCATGTTTTATCTAATTACTTCGCTAGCAAAAGTTTAATGATTTCTTGTGAGCTTTAATTTGCTGATATTAGGGTAGTACATTAGGGTGGTAGGAACACAGATCTGGTGGATAAATACTAAAACGGGATACTTGGCCCTTAGAGCAAAACAATGGTCTTGCCGAGATAAAAACATTGATATATCATACTTTAAGATCCGACTGTAAATGCCAAAGATATAACGAACAATTTTAAAAGACGACCCCTACATTCGCCAAATAAAAATATTTTTTTTTCGGAACTGCCTTGCAGAACTACTTTGTATTAGGGGGTGTTCGAGGATTTTTTGAGGTACGGTCTAGTGAATACAGGTGACTACTCAATAGGACCCAAAGTTAGCAGATGGAACAATAACACTCCAGTTTTGTGTATAATGTGTACGGATTTCGATGAAGATAATTGAGCACATTATCTGTCATTGTCCAATGCTGCATTGATGTAAGCATCACTATGTGCAAACTGGAGGGTATAATAAAGTTCAAGAGGGTAATTACATGGCTAAGTGGCATAAAACTGTGATTTAGTGGAAATATTTCTAGGTCTACTTTGATTTTTTAGAAAAAAATATTGCTTTTGAGTTTTTTCAGACATCGAATATTGGCTGTAGATCCCACAAAATATAGAATAGATATTTTGGGTCCTTATGAAACTTAAATACTATCTAGCCGTCGGTTTGTCTAGTCCGTCGGTTTGTCTGTCTTAAAAGTATAAAATAATTTTTGTAAATGCATTAAAATTAATTTAAACTTTTATTTCTGATTTTTCCTATGCATATCCATGCTTTTTTCAGCATATTTGTGTGCATATTTTCCCGGAGCTTTTTTTGCTTACTTATTTTAAATTTGTTTGTACATATTTAAGCTTGCCCTGCTCATTAGAATGATAATTATGTACACATTTCGATAAATTTTTGCACAAAAAAAAAATAGTGTAAATTTATATCATGTAAATTTATATCAAAACTTCAGAGCCGTTGCGCCACCAGCAAACGTTATCCTATCATTATTCACCTAACATTCTACAAAACATATTTCTACAATATATAGAACAACTGTAAGTTCAACATTTTTAGAGAACACTAATGTACATATAATAAATTTTAAAGATGTCTTGTAGAAAATTTACAAAAATTTATTTTAAAAATATTTAGAGTAAAAAATAGAACATAACAGAAATTGCAAATACATTTGGAGAACAAATTTGTTGTATATATTTACAATTTTTGAATGTTGTTTGTTCTAAGCATTTTTTGAGATCTTCGCGGAAGACCTCGTTGTTGGCGCCAACCACGGTATTGAAATTTTATATTTTTTAACTAAATGCACTTTCTTTATACGTAAAAAGTTTAAATGATAAAATGTTATTTAAAATAGATTTATAATGAAATATATTTATATAAAAAATGTAAACTTACTTTAAACCATTCCACAGCATTCGCAATTTCACCAAATTCAGTTTCATATCCATAAACGAGCGCATTTCCAAATCTTCCAGTTGTGAATGGGTTATTTTTAAACTTATATTAACATTCGGTTCAAATTTATTCGACAAAGCATCAACAATTGTATGGAAGGAATCCACTTTTTCACACGATAGCTCAACATAATTATGGGCATAGGTGGGTTCACATGTACAGGGAGAAAGTTCCGGACGCACCGAACAGTGAACCGATGCCACATTCGTTATACTCCAAACGGCATAAACAAATGATGCCATTTCGGAAAGTTTTCGTAATTAGTTTAATTGTGTAATGGAAATCTTTGGGGAAATAACTTTAACTATATTCAAAATAAATTTTCAGAAGTATTTATTTAAATGGTAATATAGAACATAATTATATTTTTTTATTTATTTAAATAGTAATAATTTTTTTGCTTTTTTTTTAATTTCACTGGTAGCTTGAGTAAATTTTAGTTTGTTGCATTAATTCTGGGGATTTTTTCGAAATACAGGCATCAGCGGTTTAAAAATTGTAGTTTTAGTTTTGTGTTTTTTTCTTTTCTTTCTGTTTTAAAGATTTCGTTTGTTATTCAAATGAATTTTAACTAACAACTCAATTATTTTCTTTTCTGTTTGGATTTTGTTTAACACAGATGTTTGGATTTTCCATATGGCACTTTTGGTATTTTTTTTTTTTTAAATAAAAACAAAAATCACATTACGATCACTTACAGACGACAACAGGAACGCAAACGTAGAATTTCTCAAATTTCAAAACCAAAATAACAACAAATGTTATACATAAACAATTATGTATTAAAATTAAAATTTTTTGGAAAAAATTTGTGCACGGATGTTTTTCTCACTTTCAGTTTTTTTTGTTGTTGTTGTTGTTATTAATGACTCTTTACTTATCACACTCTTTTTTGATAATTATCACTTTGGTTGACATTGTCGTTATATTTTTTTGTTTTTTATTATTTATTACAGTGATTTTTCTTTGGGGGTTTATTATTATTTTGTTGAGAGTATGAGTATTATTTTAATCACAATAAAGAGTTTGAGTATTGAATAAAATATTGGATTTTGTGCCGAAAAATTACAATAACTGCCTACGAGTCTGACTACTTAGGATCGGCGTTACTGATAGCGACAATAAGAAGTAAAAGTACAAGCAACTTATATGATAATATAGACATATAGAGGAGATGTTTTTTTTATTATTATTATTGTTATTATTTTTTTGTTGAAATGTTCATTTATACAATACGAACGAACAAATACTGGCATACAGTTGACATTTGACACGATCTATCAATTAAATTAATCTATTAGAAATTCCTCTTCTTAATAGAAAACAAAAAAAAAAAAAAAAGAAGAGAAATAATTTAAATGAAACCTATTTCGTACGATTTATTACAGTCGCCGTTTTTGAGTGAGTGAGTGTGTTTGTTATTATTTGTTTTATTCGATTTTTTATATGATTTTGAAAAAAATCGTACTGATCGTTTTAATTTTTTTGTTTTTGTTATTATTTCAAGATAACTTGTTAATATTTTTCACTTTGTATGAATTTTTATTATATTTTGGTTCGCCTCTTTGTATTTTCTTAATATTTTGTGTGATGATACGTCTGTATTCCAACACGTTCCGTTTGTGACTGGGAAAAACACTTTGCTGCTGTTTTAGTTGGGAGGATCGTTGTCGTCGCTCTTGTCGTTTCGATTTTTTGTTATTATTGTGGTTGTTATTGTCGATGTTAGTCATTTTGTGATAGTATTAGTTGTTAGCAGCCTCAGCAACTAATGTGGTAGTTAGTTGGACGATCGATCGTTCAAACGCCTGTCTCAGCATCAATACGAATCCCTCCATCCAGTATCACTTCACCATCATGATCATCATCACCATTACAATCAGTTTGAATTTCTTATGTGTATGTTTATATGTAAGTTGATTGAACAGATTTTTATACCCATCACCACCAAAAATATGGGGAGTATATTGATTTTGTCATTCCGTTTGTAACATATCGAAATATATAGTCGTAGAACCAACAAGTATATATATTATGGGTCCTTATAAAATTATAATTCGTCCGTCTGTCTGTTGAAGGCGCGATTGGGCCTAGAGGGAAGGACTTAGGGGTTAAAAATCTCCGTACCTAATTTTATGAAGATCGGTCCATAATTGGTCATAGCTCCCATATAAGGACTACTTTTATTAACCAAAATAAATTTCTTATAAATATCGATGTCGATGCTAAATTTTACACAGAGCAATTGTACTTACTTATTCAAAAATTATACTACTGGATTTTGTGACGATCAGTCCATAATTGACCATCGATCCCTTATAAGATCCACGTTTGAGAATAATTTTATAACGAAATTAACCGGAAATTATTATTTGTTGATCAAAAATTGTTGGTGTTGAGTAGACCTAGAAAACAGAAATTTGTCACAAATAGTTATTGCTAATAACTAACTCCAAAAAAATACTTTGAATCATAAAAAAGCTTTGTATCAAAATATATGAAAATCACTGTTCGGACCACTATACATATTTGAACCTAATAATATTAAGTTAAATGTGTGAATTTAGAATGGTGAAATATATATAACACTGATATTTTCTATTAATATAAAATATAAAACTAACCAAATCGGGCGAACCTGATAAATAAATTATACAAAATAAACAACAATTCATGCCCCTATTATATTGATGGTGGGTATATATGATGCGGCACAGCCGAAAATAACAACGCTCTAACTTGATCGTTTCGTATTCCTCTTCATCTTTTTTTTTAAATTCTGTGAATGGATTGTTTTTGTTTTGAAATTGTTTGCTCTTCTTTAACTTCAAGATCATTACGAGTATGTAATTGTTTTTGATAATTAGTTGTCTTTACCTCAAACTCGGCATTCTCTTACTCCTATGTATATGGTGGTTCTTTCAGTCACACAATCTTTAAATTTCTGTAATGAATGCAGTTTTTTTTTTTTTTTAATTACACTCACGATGCCACTCGTTCATACATACACATACATACTAATTTACTAAAGAGTCCTTATCAGCGCTCACTATATATGTTGTTGTGATAAATGTATGCATGTGTGTGCGTATGTGTATTTTTTTCATATTGCGGCATCATCTTGTTCAATGGCTGAGTACGAGTGTTATTGATAACGGTATTTTTGTTTTATAAATACACATACATACATTTGATTGAAGAAAGAGAGAATTATTCTGTTGGTTGTGATGTGTGTTTTTCCCAACACCCACACTTCATTTTATACACACAAAAAAAAAAAAAAAAATAAAGTTAACATATGACTTGATTTGAGTTTTGAGCGAATAATCAGACGTAACCTAACATTGGTCATTACGAAATTGTAGGCAAAAATACATAAATTATGTAAATATCCTAAAACTTTCTTCTGATTTGAGAATGAACTGAATTGAAACAAGTTAAAGAGTGCAAATATGCATGTTTTTCTCGAACGTCCAAATACAATATAGTTTAATTATCTATCCGAATCGCACATTTTGACATCAATTTGTTAGAGCATATTTTATTGATAATGCATATTTTGTTATATTTAACTTCAAAATGCATATTTATATGCATATTATCCAGATTTTTTATATTTTTTGTCGTCAAAGGGCAACATATTGTCTGGACAAAAGGAATTTGTTATATAAATAGTATTAAATGTTATCGACTAACTTCTTTCGACTTCGAGAAACTGGCATTCATTTCTCTATCAGCAATTGAAAATTATCATTTCAAAACATTTTGCTTCAAAAAAGTTTAGAGTTTTTTTTATGTATCAAAAATTCATTAAATGTCTCGAAAACATTCATATTTGTTTTCATTGTAATTTCTATTTATAAGAGATTTCGTTATCGAAAGTTTTTGTTACTTCACATACACAGTTACCGCTATGAAAGGTATTTTCCAGCAGACTATGTGACTAGTTATTTTAACACGTGCATGTCCTAAGCAGAGGGTCAATTGACCCTTTCGGATTCCTTAGAGACAAATGCACTACACAATTATGGTTTAAAGTGACTACACTATAGATTACTTAAAGACAATTGTATTTACGCTAGATTACATGGGATGTATAAAGTAACCAATTGACTTCTCTCTACATTACAAATAGCAGATACGTGTCAAATGAAGTCATCCAACTGATCAGACATTAGTGACATTTACTGTCTATAAAGGATACTTTACTACTTGCTTAACTGCTGGGTTATTAGGAGATGAAAATTAAGATTGAATGCTACTTTACCGCACCAACAAAATATTGACGATTTTAAAAGTCAAGTCGCAAGATAGATGCTCTAAAGATTAAACAAGTATTCATACCAAGATATAATTAATACTACCATCGTTTTCTCAGAAGAACAATTATAATTTTAAAAATTTTACTATTTAATTCCTTGTTTAATTTAAAAAGTTCTAACGGATCCTAACTGTTGTGTATTTTTTGGATATTACGCGATCCACAATTAACTATTTTTTGTTTCTGCAAGAAAGTATAGGTGCATATTTTTTAAATTTGTAGGTCATATTTTTACTTTTTTGAAGCATATGCATTAAAATCCGCCCCCTAGTTATGAGTCTTAATCAATTCTGGTTAAAACTTATTTTTATCAAAATAGATCCAAAATTAATGCCAAAGCCTGTGTCTTTGATATGATACAGATATTACACAGTGCTGCAAAATATAATGAAGTAGAAACACCTAGGAAGTGTTTTTTTTTTGTTCTCGAGTACAACAAGAATCTTCTTTTAACATTTGTCAAACTCCTTTAACTTAGCCCGTAAATTAGAAAGAAGAATCTAGGCCTTTCAAATGGCATGTATGTGTAACATTGAGAAATCTGTGTGTATTTCTCCAGCAAACATATATTTTTTTAAATTGTTCACCATTTTCCGAATGTGTAGATGTTTTTACACAGTATTTTGTAAAAGTACCGAGCATTTATTAAAAAATCCGTTCAAAACTTACTGAGTTATTGAACTTTTTATTAAAACAAAATTTTTCAAAATTTTATTTTTAATTCAGCATCAACAGTATCCCGTTGAAGTGACCAACAATATTCTGAAACCATTTTCAAAATACAAAGACTATTTTTAATTGGAATTTCTTCATTTGGATTCATTTCAGTTTTAGATGAGAACCTTTAGAGCATCGAATGTAATTGATACCCTAAAATATGGCAATTAAGTAGAGTTATGTAGACTCCATTTTGAAAAATTAACAATACTTAGAAGAATCTCAAACTTTATATTATTTTATGACCTTGAACTCTAAAGATATGACCGAGGTTTTAGGTATAAACATAGCTGAGAGGTATCGACAAACTCGTTTCCGAAACACAAATTTATTTTGAAGTTTTTCTGCGATTAAGATTTATTCAATCTCCGACTCTACTAGAACGCCCTTTATTTAGAACAATTCAATCTGGGTTTCTCTGATTGGTTGAATACTGAAACGAGAAATAGTTAGGTATGAGTTCCTAAGGAATTTGTTTCAAAAGCGTCAAACATCAAAAAGACGGGTAGGATATGGATGAAATCGATTCACAGACGGATATTCAGACACATTTGATTGAGGAGTGTTGGCCTGTAAGAAGGACACAAAATTACCAATTGTAGGATATCTAAACTCAGCTGTCCACAACATATTGTTAAGAGGGACCCTGTGATTCAGTTGACAGAAAATTTATTGTATTTCTGATTGGGATTCTCATGAGAATTGGATAGGACTCTCTAGTTATGCTGTAACGCAGAATAAGAAATCACATTAAGCTTTTTTTCCTGCATCTGGATGGACTGAAAGATAAATCACTGTTATATCTGACAGGTAGGTCGTTTAAATAAATCTTGTACACTACGACTTCATAGAAAGGTTGAGTGTCACAATAAAGCTTTAGTGGATCCAAAGAAAAGTACTGGGTCATTTAATTTGAATCGTGTACGCTAGGACTTCATAGAAAGTTGTAGAGAGAAAGCATTCTCATGAGAATAGGATAGGACTCTCTAGTTATGCTGTAACGCAGACTTAGAAATCATATTAAGCGCTTTTTCCTACATCTGGATGGACTTAAAGATACATCACTGTTATTTCTGACAGGTTGTGTATGAAGTACTAGGTCGTTTAAATAAATCGTGTACGCTAGGACTTCATAGGAAGATTGAGTGTCACAATAGAGCTTTGGTGGATCCAAAGATAAGTACTGGGTCATTTAAATTGAATCGTGTTCGCTAGGACTTCATAGAGAGAAAGTTGAAAGATCTGTTTGAATCAACGTGTATCATAAAATGACGAGAGTCATTTGACCTAAAAAATGCTTGCATACATATATATCATTACATCACCAAAAAGATGAAGAGGTGTTAATCCTCATACTAATTTTTTTAAAACATTATAACGGTTCACAGTAGCAATAGCCCGAAGATGCCAATATTTGTCTTTGTGGTAAACATTTCGTTCTATTTTATTCGCTCCTATTCCACAACACTACTGACTGTTTCGTAAAAATTATTGGACTTTGGTAAATCGTCCACATAACCGACGACATTCAGTCTAATCCAATTTGACTTCTTTTAATACACCATTTGGGAACTGCTGTCATTAAAAAAAATTTTCTTATCACTGCATTCATTCACGTTACTCTTTCCTTAAGTCGTTCTCTCTTTAATCAGTATGATACAGTCAAGACAAATAAAAACGGGTGTGCATACCATACATAAATAACTAGATGCGAAGGTTCGAGTTGTTTGTAAAGCTAAGTCATCAGAATGTTTTTATTCACTTTGACTTTTCGAAAATGTGACTTAACAATCTATAGTCCATTGCATCCACCAACTTCATACAAGCGCGCGACTATTGAATATGTTTTTACACGCTGCCAAAACAACAAATTTTTATTGGCGAATCTCTTGACGATGATCAGCTTGAAGATTTCCACAAATCCAAAACGATCTTATCTGCGTGTATAGGGACAACAACAGCATGCTGCTGCAGTCGCATCAAATACGCCAACAGCAATACTGAAAATGAGTAGCAGCAGCATCAGGCCAGGCGACGCATCGAAATCGTTGCTGTAGGCGTGGTAGTGATCGGCCAGCTGTAAACAAAACAAATCTGTATGTAGTACTTACTGCATACTTTCGATTATGACGTTAAACTGATCAATCAATGATCTGGCTAAATGCGGAAAGAAGGCACCAATTGAATTATGGTCATGTGCTATGATCTGTTTTGTTGTGTATCGTAGTAGCGCTCTTTTCATTTTATATTATTTTTGTTTTTTGGAGAATTTGTGCCACTTGTAAAGTAGATCAAATAATTAAAATGATCATTGTTTTTGGTATGACGTACAAGCAGAGTAGGTAGAATACGTTAAAGGTTTAAAAAGAGGTGTATCTATTGTGTATTTTGTCTTTGTTTTTTTTTTTTCTTTTTCAGAACTTATTTATGAATGGAGGATTATATCTACATATATATTTGTGGAATTTTTATATGATGATAAAAATCAACTGGTTAAAGAGGTTCTTTCCGTTTGCGTCAAAACATTCAAAGAAGTCTTGTGATTGTTAAGGAATTTTGTTTGTTAAAAACAAATTAAAATATTTGCAAAAACATATTATTTGGCTGAAAAACAAGCAAGCAAACAACAAATTCCAAAGTAATCAAACATTTCTGAAAAGCAAGTACAAATCTTATTTATTAAAATAATTTTTGTCAGCGGCGCCATCTTAATTATACCAAGTTCATCATTGTCGTTATTGAAAGAAAATGCGTGTTACTCCTTTGCATATATTATTGTTGTGGTTTTATATTTGTAGAAGACTTTAACACTATAACTACCACTCTGGTCAATACTGCCAAAATCTCATGGAAAAAACATAATCGTATTTAGTGTAATCTTGTAATTGTATTAGCTGGTTTCATACTCTCTACAAAGACCACTCGCAATTTGATTGGCGAACTGCAAGAGGATGTCATTGCGTTTAGCCAAAATTACTAATAATGTTGCATTATCGATCAAAAGAAACACTCTACGATTTTATTTCAGCTTGGCTTGAACCATTGACTCATATTTTTTAGTCGAACATGCTAACCACTAGGATACAAATATTTTATTTTTTATACCTTACGCCATCATAGTCTTCTCCCAATAATTGTTCCCACGACAATTGGTTATTCATTCCGGAACCACCCAACCCGAGTGACAGCTTAAATTACCGATATTATTACAGACTTTATTCCAGCATAAAAAATTTGGCCAATTTTTAATAGCGTCCTTCACAGGTCTATCCAAATTTAACATTTTATGTGGTAATTTCGATTCTAAAATCTGGTGAAATGAGCAAAAATCTTAAAATTCCCATTTTTTAATTTTTTTTGTTTTTCATTAACTATTCTTTGGGAATTATTTATGAGATTCTTATAATTCCCAAAGAATAGTTTAATTTACTATTTAGAATTACATAGTCTACTTACATAGAAAAATTCATTGGGATATTAAGAGTTTCTCCAAAAACCACAAATAACTCCCAGAGCATGATATTTTAATTTCAGAGTATTGTATTTATACCCTACACCACCACAATGGGGAGGGTATATCGGGGTTGTGCTGATATTCGTTGCGCCCAAAAATACACCCTCCTAAATGTATACCGATCGACTCAGAATCTCTAGTAGAAAATGTGCCATTTTTTACCTAGCCATTCACACAAATGTCTTCCCGAAATAAAATTTTTTGTCATAAATTTCAAATTTATATAGGTATCCACACAAATTTCTCCACAAGTATGTTATATATAAAGAGAAATCACATTTAAAATTAGTTTTTGCTGATCAATCCATAATTGACCATAGCTCGTATATAACGCCAACTTCCTAAAATCACTTTAACGAGCATTAATCTATGTCGGTATCTACATAAAATTCAACACAAGTAAGATTCATATAGAAATACATCACATGAACTAATTTCATGGTCAGTAACTGGTCGTAGTCCCATACAAGATCCATTTCCGAAAACCAGTTTTACATAGAAATAAATCACACGAACTAATTTCATGGCGATATAAGTCCTTCATGGCGATGAAGTCCTTCTTAAAAAATTTCAAATGGCACTTTTTTGAAATTTGAACGTACTTCTTTTTGGTATTTTTTTTTACAAAACTATTTTTTATGCACATTAATATGGTAAACAAGTAAGAAAGTATGGTCGGTCAAGCCCGACCTTATAATACCCTACACTAAGTAAATGAGCAAAATCATTATTCTTTCAAAATTTCAATAATTTATATTCGTGAGTGATTTTCGGAAGTGGGCCTTATATGAGAGCTATGAAAAATTATGGACCGATCACCATGAAATTTGGTCATGTTGCATTTTATGTGTATACCAACATTTTAAGGAGATTTATACTCGTTAAAGTGATTATCGGATGCAGGTCTAATATGGGAGCTATGACTAATTATGGCCCGATCATCAAAAAATTTGGTGACATGAATTCTGTATATATAAAACTTATTTGGACTTATGACCGATAAAGTCCAATTTCGGGAGGACATTTGTATGGGGGTTAGTTGAAATAATGGACCGATTTCAGCCAATTTCAATAGGCTTGGTCCTTGGACAGAAAAAATGATATGTACTGAATTTTATCGAAAATTGCGACCTGTACTCTGCGCACAAGGTTTACATGGACAACCAGCCAGACGGATGGACGGACGGACGGACATCGTTTAATCAACTCAGAAAGTGATTCTGAGTCAATCGGTATACTTTAAGGTGGGTGTTAGACTAATATTTTTGGGCGGTACAAACATCTGCACAAATCCAATATACCCTCCCCACTATGGTGGTGTAGGGTATAAAAAGTGTTAGAAGACCATCGAAAGAACTAATTGATCTTGTTTTAAATAATAAAATCACCAAATAACTAATATATTACTTGTGAAGCTTATTCTACAATTATGTAAAAAATCGTATAAAAATATTGAGACGAATAATTGTTTTTATACAAAAGTTAATACAATATTATTTTCCTAAGCTTATTCTATAACTGCAAGCATAATTTTCGTTTTATATACACTCATGCATAGGAATTTTAAATTCCAATGGTTGCTGAAAAAAATTTTTTTTGTTTCACTAATTTTTTTGACCGAAAATAGTTTTTAATATTTACCTTAAAGTATTTAATGTTTATATTGGAATATACTATGATGAAGGGTATATATGATTCGGCACAGCCGAATATAACATTTTAACTTGTCTTTCGTTACAAACGCTAAATTGATGGCGCCAAAGTGGAATATTACAGCGTCGCATAACTTTTCCGCTACAAAATAATAGATTAATTCTTAAAAGAGAGAAATAAAAGTTGTTTCCTTCTGATCCAGCCGCTTTAAAAGGTATACTCGATCCGAGTTGGAAAATTACGATTCCTTATTTAAATGATTCGCACTGTAGAAGTTTTGAGCTTATTTTGAAAAGACATTTATTTTATTGGACATTAATTTTATTACTTAAACGAACTGTAAAAGCACCACCCATAAAAATAGCAATTGAATTAAGTTTCCAACAAACGTGAATTCGGTTTGTGTCTTTACTAATTCCAAATAAAATATTCAGTTAATGTAACATCCATCTTATTGGCTATAAAATCGAATTAAAATTCAAATTAGTTATTCTCAATCAATAAATGTGACACAAGGTAGGTTATTTCGGACTATATTTATGGAAGTACATACACGCAGAAAAAAAAATATAGTTGTGCATGTTTACTTACCATTTCAACATTGTTTAACAATATTTATATGATTGTGGTTGTCACAAACATATACTTGTTTACTGTAACCATATATATGGTTGATACAATCATGTGAATCGTAAATTAACCATATTATGGTTACCACAATCATATAAATAGTTACTGTGACTATAATATGGTTAAAAAACTTATAAAAATGTTGAAATGGTTACATTAAACATGCACAACTAAATTTTTTTTCTGCGTATATGTATAATGTATTTAGATTTATGTACAGATACATATTTATGTTTTTTGTAAGTGCCCTTCACTGAATTAGTTTTGTAAAACAGTTGCATCCAGTAGAATTATAAGATAGAACATGCAACCGACGAACTTTGATTAGCCAAAAATTCGGTAGTGATAGCGAATCTGTTTTCTTAGTGTGTGGTTAAAATTTCATATACAATACATAATTGAAAGTCCTAGCATACTTAATATTTTAATAGCATACTTGGCTATTTTAGTGTTAAACTGTGTGAAACTATAAGATTGGCGCCTAAAAGGGCACCAACTTTTTATTAGCATTGTGCTGTATAAATTCCGCACGATTAATTAATTACAAATGAAGAGCGTAGAATCAACATAAAATAAATATCATGCAATGTGCGTAATGCTTAATTAAGCACATGTTGTAAGTACTACGCAGAAATTCCCCAAGTTAAATAAAAACCAAAACAACAGCAGCAGCAGCAATTTTTTTCGATACCAATCGAGAAACCACATCCACAACAACAGCAACAGCAGGCTGGCAGTCATTCAGTAGCTGCAGTTGTAGCAATAATAACAACAACAACTACATTATCATATCTCCCCATTAATACATGATTTTAAATCGGTATGCCTCTGCTACTTTTTTATTTATATTTAGTGCATTCCCATGATGATGATGATGAATGGCTATCAACATGAAACATTTTTAAAATACTCGCATTTACAAAATCAGTCCATTGTACTCGGACTGAATTGTTAAGGCGCGTGCCAAAGCGTATTCAGGCAACAACAGTTGCTCTTGCTGTCTTTATTTGTATTTTTTAGCTTGATAAAAAATTGGATCATTATTTAGAATAAAAATGAAGGGTGGCGCTTTGTCAAGTTCTAGACTTAAGTATGAATGGAAATTTCTGTTGATCATACCGTTATTAAGTTATCTGTAGGTCTGTTTTATGCATTCATATTAAGACATCTTGTGTAACTTATGATGACAGAGATGATAAAAGAGCTAGGATAAAGAAAGGCCTGGGAAACATACTAAACAATTACAACATTCTAAAAGATCCCCATTTAAAGTGTAATTCCAAAGTTCCTAAAAGAGGTAGGAAGATAAATTTGGTGCCGTTGGATATCTTGTATTTATAGCTATAAGTAAGTAGATTTTTAACTGCCTGAGATTAAGGAACCTAACCTTAAGATTGATACAATTTTTCGGACGTCATTTACCTTTAAAACTAAACAAATTATAATATGGTGATTTTCCATGAAGAATAATATAAAATTTGAATTAATTTAAAATTATAACGGTTAAAGATATTTTAACAGAATATTGGACTAATATAGATCCAAATGTCCTTAAATCAATGGCATTATAATTTTTGCAATTTTTTTTATTCAAATACCAAAATTCGTAAAACGGGGAAAATGTGTCCCAAAATCTGAGTTTTTTTTAAGTGCCCACCGTGACGTTAAGTTTTTTTTTATTTTGTTCTGAATTTTATCGCAAATATAACTGATTTTTTTTTTTAAAAAATTCGACCCTCCGTCATATCTAAAAAACTAAAAAAAGATTGAGCTAAATTTACAAAAAAAACAAAGAAAAAAATGAACCTAAATATCTCTTGAACTAAACATGTAAGCGAATTTATTGTAGATCTCAAGGAATATTTATATTTCAAATTTTAGCTCATTGAGATCATAAATGGATTTTTTTAAAAATATGAGACCCGAGGTAGCTAACTCATTCCGCCTACAAAGCGAACAACTGTAAATCAACTTCGAAACACCTCAGCTCCAACCAATAGTTCCCGATATACCGAATTATTTTTTACAAAAAAAAAAATCGTTTCTAAACCACTGTGCTGTGTTCATGAGTATATCCAAGAAGATACTATTGTTCGTGAACTCAATCTCAAAAGTATTCATTATCATGGTATTAATAAAACAATGGAAATTTAGGCTTCATTTTTTACAAAAACTGGCTTTTTTAATGACTCTTCCCCATATGCATAAACAAATTTTGAATTTATCAAAGGTTTATAAAACAAATTTTGTATGAATATTTTGTCTTATATACCTTTTATAAATTTAAAAATTGTTTATGCTATGGGGGTCAGTCTTTTGTTGGATATTCTTTGTTTTTTAATACTGCTTCACAGTGGCGATGTATTGAACTAATTAAAGATTTAACTGTCTCCTTTAAATACTTACTTTGGCATTGCCTAATAATGGCATCCGATAAAGCTACCTTCATGGTATAATTTGGAATCCGTATTTTGCGATCTCCAATTTCTCATAGGTTTTCTATGGGATTGAGATCAGGATATTAGCCAGTCCACTTCAAAACATGTACATCATTGGATTGCAGCCACTCGGTTATAACCCTATAGGTCTTGGGATCATTGTCGTGCTGGAATCTCTAAACTAGGGATGGGTACATAACATTGTTTAAAATGGATCTTTATCTGATTCCAGTCATAGTATCTTTTATGATATGCATTGGAGACATACCTTGCCCTGAAAAACAGCCTCACGCCATAATATTGCCACCGCCAAACTTGATTGACTTATTTGTCTTTCGGCACTTACAAATGTTCTCCCTTCACTGCTTCTTAAATTGTATTTGAATTCATCCGAAAAGAGAACAGTTTAAATATTCTTTGACAAATTTTATACGAACAGTACGGGTTTTTTTAGACTTGCTCTGTGGCGAACAGTTCGAGAAATAATTTGTAATTTGTATTATTGATATCGAAACTGGGATCAATTTTTGGGATTTTATAAAACTCTCTTGCTATTAAATTATATTGTCATGCCAAGTTTTATGTGCTCTTCCTCCAAAATTTTGGGTTATATACAGTACCTGTCTCACGAAATATTTCTATAATTTTTGAAACTGCTGATTTAAACTGAATATTTATCACTGAGAGTTTTTTGCTTTAAATAATAAGCAAGTAATTCGGCTGTACGAATCTTATATATCCTTCACCAAATTATATTTTAAAATAAAAATTTTAAATGTTTTTGTTTTTTTAATTTATTAGTGAAATTAATTTATAATTTTAATTTTTTTTTTTTTTTACTTTTTAAAATTTATTTTTTTTTTTAAATTTTTTATTAAACAAATTTTTATTTGTGAAAAAAAATTCAGGTTAAAAAATATGTTTCCCGATTTTGACCCATTTCAGGGCCAATTTACTATGGGGTGGAAATATCTATCATTTGATATATACATATAGTCTACATTAATGACCCAGATATCAAAAATAGGTCAAAAATCGAGGTTGTCTCGGGTTTTTCCTTATATCTCAGCCATTTGTGGGTCGATTTTAAATAGCAACCGACCGGGTCTATAACGGATATATTGATGTATGAATCATGTACATATGTATATTATTTGGGGGCTACGTAAAGTTGATTTCAACATACATATGAATATGGCTATATCGATTTCGCTATCTATAACGATCCAGAATATATATACTTTGTGGGGTCGCAAATGAAAAATGTAGAAATTACAAACGGAATGAGAAACTTTGCCACTCATGGTAAAGGGTATAAAAAGAAATTATCAAACTAAAATAAATATTGACATAACGGTTAAACATCATGCTTTTTCTTGTGGAAATTTAAAAGTTTCCACTGACAATGCTAAGATGTAAAGGTTGTTTGTTTAATTGAAATAAACAGAGAAAAAAGTTTTTAATATCCATCTAATTGGTTTTATTTATTAGATGATTTTATGGCATTAATGCGTAACCTGGAGGTCCAATTTTCACACTCCCTTAATTTGAAAATGTTGTTCAGTGATGAAGCATGGAAAATGGCTATGTCAATGAACATAATTGCCGAATTTTGGAAACACCATTACATCCAGAAAAACTCAATGCTTGGTGCACCCTATGAGCCGGTGGAATCAATGATCCATATGTCATCGCAAATAACAATTGTCAGAGCATTACAGTCAATGGTGAGTCGTATAGACACATGCTTACTAACTTTTTCGTGGCTCAATTGAAAGTCACTAGTGTTGCACTGGGAATATGTGAATTCCCAGGTCTATTCAGATAAACCAGAAACGATCGAGCACTTGGAAGCGATTATTCGACGCGTTATTGCCGAAATACAGCCTAATTTACTGCGAGGGCTGTGTGAAAATTTAACCATTGGAGGTTACGCCATGTACGCGCTAGCCGCGTCGGCCACATGACCGAAATCCTATGGATATTAAAAAATTTGTTCTCCGCCCCTGTAACCCACGTTCTATAAATGCATTTTTAACGCTGCGTTTTATTATATTTTAATAAAAAACATATTAAATTTGAATTTATCTTAGAAATATAACTATATATTTGGTAAAAGGGCGTGTTTTTGAAAACTGAAATTACGGAATATAGTTTTCAGAAAAGTTTCCATTGTATTATCACTCACTGTATGTCTAAATCTTATGCATACATACATACATGTGTAAGTACGAGTAACAAGAATTTAAAGCACAAAATCACCTAAATAAATTCTTATTGTAAAATTTCTCTACCATGACATTTGATGATCAATTCCATTAAAATTCCACGCTACTTAAATATAAACTATTTATGGTAAATTCCCAACATTCTATAGCATCCATGAAGATGCATATCTTATTACCACTGTTTGATTTGGCCTATTTAAATAGTTTTTTTTTATCTGTGCTAAATTGAAGCACCAAATTCCACAAAATCATCAATGTACTCTTTAAATTTTTGAAATCGCAACGCAAAAATTTTTTAAATTCCTCCACATTAATGTATCTCGTTGTTCTGGTGACGTGAAGATATAATTTTTTTTTTTTCTGAAAAAAGTCATTGGAATACGTATTTTTAGAAATTGTTTACATTTTTTACGATTAAGATAAAAAATAAATAAATTTAAATGAAATGATATTTAAAATTAAACATACTGTAAAATATTAAAAAAAAAGTTGAATAAATTCATTTTATACAAGAAAATAAAGAAAATGTCCATCTAATTTTAAATACACACATCATTCCAACACTAGGTGGGTGGTAGAGAGTCAAACATTTATAATTATTAATATTGTTTATACATCGTTGACATTTTTATTAAGTTTTAAATATTTTAATAGTCTTTAATTTGACCATAAATAATTTAAATTATATTCCGAATTCTTGTGAATTTATAAGCTGTATATACATTAGAACTGCTCATAAATAATTGGGGAAAGTATTAATATCAATCGGATAATGGCAACCGGTTATAGAAATCGTTCAAAATTTGTAAAAATCAGTAAAAACACTAGTTTTTTTATTTAATGATATTTGTTAAGCGTTTTAAATACTATTTAATAATAAATGAGTATGGTCAGCCAGACCTATCATAACATAATAATAATGAAATAGAAATAATTATTATACTGAAAGTTTAAATAGAGCTAGAAATTATCAGAGAAAATGTTGCAAATTCATTAACAAAACGCGGTAAATAAAGTAATACTTATTTTAAATTTTTATTTTTTTTTTAATTTTTGTTTTAAGGACTGAGATCGTAAAATTCTTAACACACGTTTTTCATTAAAACTTTAAACCCAAGTATTAATTGATTTTTTTTATCAGTTATCTTTGTAAAGCATGTCAGTTATTATATTTAATGTCGATTATGTTCATTTGTTGTTAATCTGATTAAGTGAGTGACCAGAAAAAAGTGCGTACTAAAATTATTAAATATTTTGAACAAAACCCAACTTGGTCCTACAAAAAGTTGACCAAACCATCAAAGGTCTGCTATCAAACTTTTTCCAATGTTATTAAACAGTAACGGGAGAACTTGTCCGTTGATATAAATCCTGGCTCAGGTAGAAGGAATGGTCTATATGATGTTTCTAAAGCCAAAAAAGTAGAAATCATTTTCACAAGTGCTCTCAAAACATTCGGTAGAAAAACAGACCGGACTATTTGGTACGAAAAGTTAAAGCTAATTCAGGTTTAAAAGCATACAAGGTTAAAAAAGTTGCTGACAGGAACTCTGCTAAAAATTTAGAGGCCACAGACAGAGCACGAAAATTTAAGTCAAATTTTATACAAAAACAAGTAAGAGTGCTACATTCGGCTATGCCGAATCTTATATACCCTTCACCTTTGTTGTGGATGCATTAATTGCCCATTTTCAGCGTATAGCATCCTAAATATATCAAGAAAACTTTTAAAAATGTTTCATTTAATTGCTGACGAACATATTATATTGTAGAAGTTACAAACGAAATAACAATCTTATATATACCCTTCTCTCGAAGGTGAAGAGTATAAATATACCTGCTGCATAATGGATGACGAAATGTACGTATGGACAATTTTTCGCTGCTTCTGGGTCAATTTTTTTTATGTAGCAGCTGCTCGAGTAAATGTTGAAGAAAAGTTTAGGACCCAAAAGCAGACGCAATTTCTCAAAAAAGTTCTTGGTATGGCAAGCAATATGCAGTTGCGGCAAAAAAGCCAAACATTTGTTACAAAGGGCTCTATAAATACCGAAATTTACATCAAGGAATATTTACAAAAAAGGATGTTTCCATTCATAATGGATCCTGTCACTATGGTAAGAAAGGTCTTGAGTGGTCCAAGAACAATAATGTGGCATTTGTACCAAGAGAGGCAATTCCTCCAAACTCCCTGGAGATGAGTCCAGTGGAGAGATATTGGGCTCTTTTTAAAAGAGAATTTAAGAGCACAAAAAAGGTGTCCAAAAGTGTGGTAGATTTTAAACGGAGATGGACAACCTGTTTGAAGAAAGTGACATAAAGCACTATAAAAACCATAATGGAAGGGTTTTGTGATTAGAACTATAATTTTTTTTTTGTAATTTGTAACAATAATTTCAATCAAATAAAAAAAGATTAAAAACTGTAAGTTTAGTGGTTTCACTTTTATTAACATATATGTATGTTACAAATTTTTCGATCTCAGTCCTTAAATATAGTTAGTTCCCTCTGAATTAGTGTTAACAAATACCCCGATTTTCAAGGGTTTTCCCGCTTTTAGACATTAAATCGCCCGTCCCGATCGGGAATCGTAATTTTCCACATCTATTACCTACATGGACTAATTATGAACCGATCGTCACTAAATTTGATAGTACGAGTTCAGATTATATAAAACATATTTGTGCTGAATTTGGTTTGGATATATTTATAATTAAGATATTTATGAGAGCTTAACTATTTTCAGATTTGGCAGTTGTATAGGGCTATAAGAAATAATGGACCAGATCTAACCAAATTCAATAAGCTTAGTTCTTCGGGCAATATAAAAGTTTGTGGCAAAATAATTGACTCAGAAAGTGATCCTGAGCAGATTGGTATACTTTAAGCAGATTGGTATACTTTAAGGTGGATGTTAGGACAATATTTTTACACGTTACAAACATCAGCACTAACCCAATATACCCTCCCCACTATGGTGGTGTAGGGTATGCTTTCAAAATGTACCAAACTGTTTACCCATATTTAGTTAATTGTTGTATGATTAGAGGAGTCAACTTTGAAAATTTTATCAAAATAGGTTTCAATTCAATTTATTTTAACATTTACTTCCCTTTTTGGTACTTTTTCCCCCATTGAGATGATACAAAATTGTAATCAAATAAATTTCAGTATCGTTAGTGGGAGCTCATAACAAAACATTTATATACCTTTATCAATTTAGAAAAACATTTTTTACGGAAATATAAATGAAAATTTTTACCTTAAAAGTAAGTTCAAAAAGTACCAAATTTATATTTGGTATGTTTTCATAAATAAAGAATACGATTTAAAATGTATTTCTGTGTATATTGGCTTAAAATATAGGGTGCTAAAGAAAACTCTGTTTCTTCCGTTTCTGCGCTAAAAAATTGGAATTTAAAAAAGTACCAAACACCTGTCTGCTATTTTTTAAAGGGATAAATACGAATTTTAAATGTTTTTTTTTTTTGTATCTGTATTGATTTATTAAGATATTAATTCTTAGTATACAACCCTAATTTCATGACTATAACTATAGGCGTTTCGACTGTGCGATGATGAATCAGACATTCACTCAGTAACGTTACTCTTTATACCCTAGACCACATAGTGGGTCTAACATCCACCTTAAAGTATACCGATCGACTCAGAATCACTTTCTGCGATTAAACGATGTCCGTCCGTACGTCTGGCTGGTTGGTTGGCTGGCTGTCCATGTAAACCTTGTGCGCAGAGTACAGGTCGCAATTTTGAAGATATTTAGATAAAATTTGGTACATATAATTTTTTCTACCCAAGAACCAAGCCTATTGAAACTGGATAAAATTGGTCCATTATTTCACCTAGCCCCCATACAAATGTCCTCCCGAAATTGGACTTTATCGGTCATAAATGTTTAATTTATATAGATATCTACACTCGTTTTTCTCCAAATAAGTTTTATATATACGGAATTCATGTCACCAAATTTTATTATTATCGGTCCATAATTAGTCATGGCTCCCATATAAGGCTTGCTTCCGATAATCACTTTAACGAGCATAAATCTTCTAAAAATGTAACAACATAAAAAACTTTCATATAGACATTAATCACGTCACCTAATTTCATGGTGATCGGTCCATAATTGGCCATAGCTCCCATATAAGGCCCACTACCGAAAATCGCTCACGAATATAAATTATTGAAATTTTTGAAAGAAAAATGTTTTTGCTCATTTACTTAGTGTAGGGTATTATATGGTCGGGATTACCCGACCATACTTTCTTATTTGTTTATATACATGTATATGGATTTAAAGTGTATTTTGTACAAAAAATGGAAGCGTTTTATTAACTTTTGTCCCGCGTAAGTTTAGAAAATCCCGCCATTTTTCACCTAATTTGAAAATTGTCTCGCTTTTTGTAAAAATGAAATGGAACATAAACACCAAATCAAGGCGAATTCATACAGTTCTGCAAAAACAACAAATGGTCTTACTAAATGTCAAAAACATGAATGAAAAGTTAAACAAATAAGTATTAAAAATTAATATAGTGTAGATAACTTATTTAGGTAAAAATAAATATTTTGTTAATAAGCATAGAATATGTGATATTGAAATATAAAAACAAGATTTGACAGGCGGTGTTTGACCAAGGCGAATCTAATCTATTAGATTCGTCTTGGACTTCACCTTGTATGAATTCACCAAATCTATTTCACTCTATAGGCGTACAAATACTAGGGTATTCAATTAATCTGATTTAATCGGTTAATCGAGCAAATAATTAATCGGGGTTTAGATTTAATCGGTTATTAATCGGTTAATTTTGAATTATTCGATTAACCGAGTAATTTCTATTTTAATTTTAAATTGAGAATAAAACAACGAATTTTGTGTACCTATTTAAGAATTTTATTAATAAAAAGAACAAAAACATAAAAAACAAATAAAACATAACAATTCAACAAAACCAAATAAGTAATAGCAAAACAAAAATATGGTATCTGAGACCCTTTTTATGCACATGTGAGTTTTTTTTAGGATTTTAGGGAGATCTTCTGAAATAATCTTTTTAAAAAGGAATATAATTGAAATGTTTTCCTTCTAAACGATTTTTGTTCATTAGTTTTAATAAAACTTGACTTGGAAAGAACTCTCTCACTGATTAGATGTTGGAGAAATCAAAAGTAAGGCATGTTAAAGAATATCCAATTTCTCATATAAAATCCTCATATATATATTTAGAGACCTTTTTGTATTTTTTTAAATTATGAATACTTTTTATAGTTTCTGATAAAAGACTTGTTTCAGTTATATCTTTAGATTCATCTATTATCAAGTCGTCATCCGACTCATTAGGACAAAGATAATCATAGTACATTCTAGAAAAAAGTTCATTTCCAAATTCCTTAGTTTCAATTTTTGTGCTATACTTCTAAAAAACTATTGCAATAAGTTAATGTTCATGAGTTAATACATAAAATTAGTGTGCTTAAAACTATATTTCTATATAAAGTGCAAAAAAAAAAGAAATTTCGGTTAATCGGTTAATCGACACAAATTTATCGGTTTATTTGTTATTTGAAAATCGCCAATTTTAAATTATTCGAACAGTTAACCGACCAAAATTAATCGGTTAACCGATTGGCGATTAATCGATTGAATACCCTAACAAATACCCATATGTACATTAGAGTCACAATTAGTTGTATGGAAAATAAGGTCTAAAAGTAAAGTGTGGATCGAGGTCAAAGGTCAGATATATGCAAAAATTTACTATTTATATGAAGTAGATTTGTAAAACTCCTTAACTTTCTGCATTATGTTACAAAAATATGTAGATTTATTTATATTAATGAAAATTACAGTAAAAAAATCTTTTTGAGATTAAACCTATATCTCCTTTGGTTCAAATTTATTCACGAACTGGATTATCGTTAAAATTTGGTTTTTCAGTTTTTGCTACTAAATAATTATTTTTGTAATCGAATGCAAAAGAATCAAAATGTGTACGTACATAATTGTCGTTTGTCTAATGAGATATAAAAGCATAAATTGGTTAAAAAATTTTAAAGTTATTAAAAATTCCACAGACCATTAACGTGTCTTAGACCACTTGAACAAGAAATGTAGGAACAAAATCAACATATTTTAAGAAATATTAAAATAAAAGCTAATTATAATACTTATAATATATCCGTATTTACATTTGTATGAGTTTTTGTCTTTGATGAATACAGTTAACCTATTCGCAGGGATGTCCATTTTCATTCACCCTAGAGATCTGCTCTTAAATTTGATTGATTGCAACTCATTTTTGATTTCATTCCTTCATCTGTATTGCGATCCATTGTTCTAACTTCACTTGAATTAATTCAAAATCAATTCAATTCAAATGAATTGGAAATGAATTACATTTCAATTTGACAAATTCATTTGAATTAGAAACGTATTCTACAAATTCATTTGAATTGAAAACGAATTGCAATTCATTTTACAGATTCATTTGAATTGAAAACGAATTGCAACTCATTTTTACAAATTCATTTGAATTGGAAATGAATTACTTATTTTCATTACTTATTTTAGGTAAAGAAAATTAGTTGAACAAATGAAACAAATGAATCAATATAATAAAAGACAGTGAACAGAAAATTTGCATAGTCCTCTCTGCCTTGAAAAAACTTGTGTTAATGAAAATCATAAAATATTTTTCCAGAATTGTTAAAAAATTTATTTATGGAATTAATTTAATAATCATCACTTGGTACTAATCATGACGGCAAACGTTTTAAAAGAAACATATAGTTATCTAATACTTAAAGGCGATTGACGTAAATTCGTTTGCAAAAGAATTTTAAATATTTATTTGAAATTACATATTAGGAATTGCAATTATAGAAATTAAAAGTGTTTATAGTGGATAAATGAACAACAAGTATATTGTACAACAAATTAATGATCAAGGGCAATTAGTGAATTTGAATTGGATCTTAGATAGGATTAAGAGAATTTAAGAACAGGAACTTTTTAAGTAAATTCATTTCGAGGTACGTTGTTCAATATTGTGTTATATAAGAAACAATTAGATTTAATTTACTTATGTTTTTATCTTTTTTTACCTGAATAAACTATATCTGTTTTAGAAAATATTATAAAGTATTCGTTAATACACAAAATTGTTTGTCCTGCTATATTTTGCATTTCATTCTCACAATTATTGGTATTTCATATCATTCTCCCTTAAATATAACTGTTATGTTAGTTATGTGTATGGAAAACTAAAAACTGATTTCTTTAATATCCGTTTATATTTGACTTTTTACTTAAAAGCCACAAATTTGAATTTGTATGGTTATGAATAATCTCGTACATATACAGCCATGGACATTAAATTAGCACACAATTTCGGTGTTTTTGATTGTGACTTTTGTCATTTTTCCCTAATTAGTCCAATTTTTTGGGTCTTTTTATTTAGTAAAAAATATTTGCGTTGCCATCCTCTATTTTTTGTTTTTATAGCTGATTTGTGTCTTTAGCTGAATTCGAGTTGGACAGCAAATTGGCACAACGTGCATAAAAGTGTTTTATGTAAAAGCACGCCAGAGGAGAAGCGCATTATCGTCAATATGCGGAATGATGGGAAAAATATGTCTGAAATTGCCGAAATTTTGCATCGCTCGCGAAAAATGGTTTATAATGTGATTATTTCCTTGAAAGCAAATATAAATAATGCAACAGAAATGATAAAAATGGAAGCTACGTGTCAAGAAAACAACCGAAGTCTTGGATCGTGCTATTGTACGGAAGTCGTCGAAGGACCCTTTCTTGTCGTCACGCGATATTGCGCATGAAATTAACTTTAAATTTGGGTTAAATTTATCCGACAAGCTCATACGACGACGTCTTAATGACGCAAATCTCTTTGGACGCTCAAGTTGGAAGAAGCCACATCTATCAAAAAAAATATAGCCAAGCGTTTATTGTTTGCTCACACCCACAAGAATAAAGACCTCTCATTCTGGAAAAAAATACTTTGGAGTGATTAACAAAGGTGAATCGAATTGGACCGGATGGTAGAGTGTTTCTTGGAAATTTCTTCCAAATTTTTGTTTTTTTTTTTCAAAGAAGAATATGCATTTTAAGTTTTTATGTTTACATTTTTTTGTTGCTAGATCTAAAATACAATAAAAAATATGATTGTTTTTATGACAAAGTTTTGTGCTAATTTAATGTCCATAGCTGTATGTATTCAATTAAAAACTAAAGTTAATTATGGATTGCATTGATTAGAGCCTAGCAATCTAGGGATTGTGTAAAACGTAGGGGGATGAATTTTTCCCAAAAATTCCTTGTTGATCAGAAATGTTTGGCAACATCGGTAAAGTAGGATATATATAGCAGTATCCATACAGAATTCAGCAAACGTAAGTTCTATCACTGAACGAAATTTCATTTGGATCGGTTCCCAAAATCACTTAAATAAATCTCTTATAAATATCGTTATCAGATTCAAATTCGACATAGAATATCGATCCATATCTGCTCATAGCTTCAATATAAGGACCACTTCCAAAAAACACTTAAATACACGTATATCTCGGTTGAATATCGTGTCAGGTTAAAATTCTATATAAATAATCCACACATATATAGAAATCACCGTACCAAAGTTTCCATCCCTCCATAATCCCTCCATTAACCTACATAAATATCTTTGTCCAACAAGTTTAGTCTTCTTGATTGGAACAGAACAGCGACCCTATAATTCTGAAAGAGCATGTTGAGTAGATAATTTTTATAGAATAAACTTCTGGACCATAAGTGGTCTGAATTTTTTTTTTCTAGTGGGTCAAAGTATTAATTTTTTGCTCAAAGGGAGCATTACACTAACTGAAAAAAATATTGTAAGTTAATGTCTGAGAGAATTCTTATTGTCAGAGTTATATTGCGCAATTAATTTTATAGGGATAATTTTTGTGGAAGATCTTAACGCTAAATTTTACCTTTTTTTCGAGAAAATCAAAAAAAAAAAAAAAAATATTTTAAAAAAGAACACTTACGGATCAAAATAATCTAAGAAAATGTTTGCCGGAAAATTTCAGTGGTCACCAAAGATGCAAAAGTTGTAAATAAAGCTCTTTACGCTTAATTAGCAAAAATACAGGCCACATCGGGTCTCATATTTAAAAACAAGTAAGAAAGTATGGTCGGTCAAGCCCGACCTTATAATACCCTACACTAAGTAAATGAGCAAAAACATTTTTCTTTCAAAAATTTATATTCGTGGGTGATTTTCAGAAGTGGGCCTTATATGGGAGCTATGAAAAATTATGGACCGATCACCATGAAATTTGGTCATGTGATTAATGTCTATATGAAAGTTATTTATGTTGCATTTTATGTGTATACCAACATTTTAAGGAGATTTATGCTCGTTAAAGTGATTATCGGAAGCAGGTCTATGACTATTTATTGACCGATCATAACAAAATTTGGTGACATAAATTCGGTATATATAGAATTTATGACCGATAAAGTCCAATTTCGGGAGGACATTTGTATTGGGGCTAGGTGAAATAATGGACCGATTTCAGCCAATTTCAATGGTCCTTGGGCAGAAAAAATGATATGTACTAAATTTTATCGAAATATCTTCAAAATTGCGACCGGTACTCTGCGCACAAGGTTTACATGGACAGCCAGCCAGCCAGCCAGACGGACGGACGGACATCGTTTAATCGACTCAGAAAGTGATTCTTAGTCGATCGGTATACTTTAAGGTGGGTGTTAGACTAATATTTTTGGGCGTTACAAACATCTGCACAAATCCATTATACCCTCCCCACTATGGTGGTGCATGTTTTTTGTAGATCTCCTTAAGGACTATTTATATTTTAAATCCTTTTTTGGTTTTTTTAAAAAATCAGCTATTTTTGCTGAATAAAAAGTTGTAACATTTCAAAATGGTTTTTTCCCCAAAAAAGTCCTTATATTTTCCTTTTGTAGAAAAACATTTTTTTCGGGACTATGTACAATTATTATATGATCCGAATAGAGAACCTAATGCAAAAAGTAATGTAAAGTAAAACTTGGCTCAGTAAAGCGGACCTAGTCGCCCAAACTCCTATCCAAACTTTGCCAATTTAAAAAAATTTTAGATTTGAGTAAAAAATTCTATAAAGAAAAAGCTACATGCTTGTATAGCCCTATATCTTATTTAAATACGTACAAAGATATTTTACTATCACACGGTAAATAACGTCACAGTAGGCACTTTCAGTTTTTGGAACACATTTTCCTTTTTTAGGAATTTTTGTATTTGAAAATAAAGAAATGTCAAAAATTATTATTCCCTTGATTTTAGTAATAATATCTTTAATCGTTAAAAGTGTACATTAATTCTATTGTTTTTATTTTTGTTCAAGAAAAATCCCTATATTATAATTGTTTAGTTTCTAAGATAAATGACGTCCGAAAAATTTATAAAATTATTTCATTTCACTAAACTGTTAGTATTCAAGTCCTAAGGTTTTCACCAATACCAACTACTAACACAAAAAGTTTATATTTATTCATCAGGAACTTCACAAACCTTGCTCCCTTTTGAAAAAATTGTAACGTTTTTTTATATATTCCATGCAAAATGTGTTTTACATGTTCAAACTTTTGATGTATGTAAATTTTTATAGGTTCGAGATAACTGTTAACAAGTTGTTTTGATTTTCTTCAGAATTTCATAGCGAAAATAGCAAAACAGAAAGGAGAATTAAAAAAATAAACCTAAATATCTCTTGAACTAAAGGAGATAACTTACTTATGTATGCATGTTTTCCTAAGGACTATTTATTTTTTAAATTTCAGCTCCTTCTGATCATACTTTGATTTTTGGCGATTTTTTAAGCGTAAAGAGCTTTATTTACGGAAAAAATTTTGAAGAATATGTTAATCCTTTAATGTAATTTTTGATAGGACTTTTCAGACCAGTTGGACTATAAGTTTATTCTACAAGAAGTAAGAGAGCTATATTCGGCTGTGCCGAATCTTATATACCCTTCACCAAATTATACTTTAAAATAAAAATTTTAAAATAAATTTTTTTCAAAATTCAAAAAAAAATTTTTTTCAAAATTAAAAAAAAAAAAAAATTTTCAAAATTTAAAAATTTTTTTTTTCAAAATTTAAATTTTTTTTTTTCACAATTTAAAAAATAAATTTTTTTTAAAAAATTGTTTTCAAAAAATTTTATTCAAAAATTTTTTGGAATTTATAAAAAAATTCGGGTTAAAAAATATTTTTCCCGATATATTGATGTATGAATCAAGTTTGTAAGTTATTTGGGGTCTTCAGAAAATTGATTTCAACAGACAGACGGGCATAGCTTAATCGACTCCGCTGTATATAAGGATCCAGAATATATATACTTAATAGGGTCGGAAAATTATATTGTGGAAATTACAAACGGAATGAAAAACTAATATATACCCTTCTCACGAAGGTGAATGAAGGGTATAAAAATGATCTACTCAACATGCCCTTTCAGAATAAGATCGCTATTCTGTTCCAAAAATTCTGTTAGACAGTGTATCTTACAAATATTGATTTGGAACCAAAATTTTACTCATCCATATAAGATGGATTTAGTGAATATCTATCGGTCCTTATTTGGTCATACCCCCATATACGCCACATATCAAATATCACTTAAATATGCATAAATCTTTTATAAATATCATAAACAATTTTAAATCCGACATCAATAATCCTGATGTACACAAGAATCGCCGCACCTAATTTTATGAACATCAACCCATAATCGGTCATAGGTCACATATGACCACATCCGAAAAACACATAAATCTACATAAAAATCTTATAAATATCGAATCAAAATTATACCCAGGTTAGTTGTATTCAAAAATAAGTTCGGGAAATTAGTAAACAAAATCCATTTGGTTCAACGCATGGCAGAACTAGCAAGGTACAATTATTAGAAAGTATGTTCTCAATTATATATTCCCTATAAAGTCAAACAAAAGAAAATGAAAAAATATAAAAAGGAAAGTCTAAAAAAAATAATTGAATTTAAATTTTTGTTACAAAAAAATTCAATTTCGAACATCAATTTACTAACAATTGAAGAAAAAATATATTTGTTTTTAAATAAGTTGTATAATTTCAGTTAAACCATGACAAATTTATAAAATATCGCGGTAACAAATTAAAAAAAGTTAAGTGCTTAAATACATAGTTTGACGTTTTAGGGGTGAACATTGGAAACTCTCTCTAATAATTGTACCTGGTAACTGATTGTACCATGGTTCAACGTTAAAATGAAAACACTGTAATTTGATGTGTATTTTTAAGTTTTTTTTTTTTATTTTGATTATGTATGTTTTTTTTTTTTTTTTGTTTTTTTAATTACCTTAAATTATTTTAAGTCCACTATACATAAAAGTGATATATTGTGTTTTATAATGTTAATAATTATAAATTTTCTTTGTTTCTATATTTTTTTTTATCATTTGTTTTTCAGAAAATTTACTAGTAGCATTCAATTCAATTTGTTACAGATCAGTTTATGCTTATTTCTGCATGTATATCTTAACTGTCCGTTTGTCTGGCTTATGGTTTGGTGTGATACAATAACGTATAAAGTATTATTATTATGGAAAGTTATGTACGTTTGTATTCGTATTTTGTATGTATTTATGTTTTGGCGATTGTTGATGATGATTTATGCGTAATTTATATTGTTAAATAGGTTTTATGTTATTTTATTCTAAAATATGACATGCTCGTGACAAGCATTATGTATTTATAATTTTTCTTAAAAACATATATGTAGTATTGATGTAAATATGCAATTATGTATCTATTTATGTAGTATGTATGTATATGTATATAATTAAATTGAATATACATTATTTTGTTAATAATAGTTTTATTTAAATGTTTCGATTTTATTTTGTTAATTGTTTTTTATTTTTTTCATTTTTTAATATGTATTTAGTTTAAAAACCAATAGAAACACAAAAAATGCACAAAGACTGACTTAACAAAGTGTTCGTCATTGTTATAAAAGTTGCAAACTATTAGTTGTTTTTTTTTTCTATTTAAATAAATATCAACATAATAATACACTTTTTTTAAGTGTTAAAGAAGAGAAAAAAAAGAAAGTCAAAATAAGGATAAATAATAAAAATTAAAAAAACTTGATTTTTATTTTCTCATTGTTAGCATTTTTTAAATATATAACACAAATAATTTTTTTTTGTTTTTGTTTTTAATCAGTAGTATACCTTATATTAGCCCCTAGATTTAAGAAAGAATATAAAGACACCTTGTTATTAGTTTTATTGGGTTTTCTCATTTAACAGTAATCATTTATAGTGCAACACTTTTGTTTCTCATTCGTACGTATTCAGTTTTAAATAAAAGCGCAGGTGCCTTTAGAGTCTGTTGAAAAATTTCCATTTACATGGAGATGTGTATGTGTGTGTGGGAGTTTTAGTATTTTTTCTTAATCTTATTTTTTTATAAACTTGTTAGATTTGGGAAACTTGTCGGCTTCAAAGTCGGGATCCTTCTTAAGGCGTTCTCGTACATTCGTGCGTACGGCATCTATACATGATGATTGCACTGCTGCATCACTAGCAATTGCTCGGGATACGTCTTCGGGTGTGTGTGTTTGATTGGAGGATGCTGATGTACCAAGTCCGGGATTTTGTATGGCTTTTCTAACACTGTCAGCTATGAGAGCACCAATTTCTGTTGGTGGTTTCGAATTTTGTACCAGCTTTCTTCGTTTCGACGACATACCTGATATGTAAGCATCCGAAAAGGGTGGTTGATCGGGAGGATTCTGAAAGAGTTGGCGAATTGATGTAAAAAAAAAAAAAATGGTATAAAAATGTTCTAGAACTTTTGTAAACGAAAACAGAAATATCTTTTTAGAAAACTCGTAAAACAACTACACTTTCAGAATATTGCAGAAATTTAAACACTGGGGCATTAAATTGTGCAACTTATGTAGAACTGCAACTACAATCCACAGTGGGTCAGAATCAAATTTTTTTGGAAATAAGTCTGGCATTTCTAAACGGATAAAATTTGACGTGGGTGTAGCCAAGGAGTATTCGAGTTTAAGTTATTAAAATGGACCCTACAAATGACCCAGGCGCGGCGCTATGGGGTCTCAAAGTAGGGTACCTTCGACATGTAACATTTTTAAACACGTGCCATTTTTTGTTTCCCATCCGATTTCAAAGACTTCTAAATTTTTGGGAAGCGCTCGGCTAGGCCTTGAAAAAACATGCTTGCGTGTGCTATTTATCTCTTATAATTTCCGAGTAATAAGCATTTCAAAATTAAAATTTTCAAATTTTGCCGCTTTTTTTAAAATATAGGGCGTACTTTTGAACCGAATGAACTCGATTTTTTTTCATTAGTTAGATAACTAAATTACCAATAATATGCAAACAATTTCAGAGCGTTTAAATCTAGCCAGTAAAACTGGCTGTATTTCTATATACAGAAATCTAGCCAGTAAAACTGGCTGTATTTCTATACAGAAATCTTGCCAGTAAAACTGGCTGTATTTCTATATACAGAAATCTAGCCAGTAAAACTGGCTGTATTTCTATATACAGAAATCTAGCCAGTAAAACTGGCTGTATTTCTATATACAGAAATCTAGCCAGTAAAACTGGCTGTATTTCTATATACAGAAATCTAGCCAGTAACTGGCTGTATTTCTATACAGAAATCTAGCCAGTAAAACTGGCTGTATTTCTATATACAGAAATCTAGCCAGTAAAACTGTCTGTATTTCTATATACAGAAATCTAGCCAGTAAAACTGGCTGTATTTCTATATACAGAAATCTAGCCAGTAAAACTGGCTGTATTTCTATATACAGAAATCTAGCCAGTAAAACTGGCTGTATTTCTATATACAGAAATCTAGCCAGTAAAACTGGCTGTATTTCTATATACAGAAATCTAGCCAGTAAAACTGGCTGTATTTCTATATACAGAAATCTAGCCAGTAAAACTGGCTGTATTTCTATATACAGAAATCTAGCCAGTAAAACTGGCTGTATTTCTATATACAGAAATCTAGCCAGTAAAACTGGCTGTATTTCTATATACAGAAATCTAGCCAGTAAAACTGGCTGTATTTCTATATACAGAAATCTAGCCAGTAAAACTGGCTGTATTTCTATATACAGAAATCTAGCCAGTAAAACTGGCTGTATTTCTATATACAGAAATCTAGCCAGTAAAACTGGCTGTATTTCTATATACAGAAATCTAGCCAGTAAAACTGGCTGTATTTCTATATACAGAAATCTAGCCAGTAAAACTGGCTGTATTTCTATATACAGAAATCTAGCCAGTAAAACTGGCTGTATTTCTATATACAGAAATCTAGCCAGTAAAACTGGCTGTATTTCTATATACAGAAATCTAGCCAGTAAAACTGGCTGTATTTCTATATACAGAAATCTAGCCAGTAAAACTGGCTGTATTTCTATATACAGAAATCTAGCCAGTAAAACTGGCTGTATTTCTATATACAGAAATCTAGCCAGTAAAACTGGCTGTATTTCTATATACAGAAATCTAGCCAGTAAAACTGGCTGTATTTCTATATACAGAAATCTAGCCAGTAAAACTGGCTGTATTTCTATATACAGAAATCTAGCCAGTAAAACTGGCTGTATTTCTATATACAGAAATCTAGCCAGTAAAACTGGCTGTATTTCTATATACAGAAATCTAGCCAGTAAAACTGGCTGTATTTCTATATACAGAAATCTAGCCAGTAAAACTGGCTGTATTTCTATATACAGAAATCTAGCCAGTAAAACTGGCTGTATTTCTATATACAGAAATCTAGCCAGTAAAACTGGATGTATTTCTATATACAGAAATCTAGCCAGTAAAACTGGCTGTATTTCTATATACAGAAATCTAGCCAGTAAAACTGGCTGTATTTCTATATACAGAAATCTAGCCAGTAAAACTGGCTGTATTTCTATATACAGAAATCTAGCCAGTAAAACTGGCTGTATTTCTATATACAGAAATCTAGCCAGTAAAACTGGCTGTATTTCTATATACAGAAATCTAGCCAGTAAAACTGGCTGTATTTCTATATACAGAAATCTAGCCAGTAAAACTGGCTGCCAGTAAAACTGGCTGTATTTCTATATACAGAAATCTAGCCAGTAAAACTGGCTGTATTTCTATATACAGAAATCTAGCCAGTAAAACTGGCTGTATTTCTATATACAGAAATCTAGCCAGTAAAACTGGCTGTATTTCTATATACAGAAATCTAGCCAGTAAAACTGGCTGTATTTCTATATACAGAAATCTAGCCAGTAAAACTGGCTGTATTTCTATATACAGAAATCTAGCCAGTAAAACTGGCTGTATTTCTATATACAGAAATCTAGCCAGTAAAACTGGCTGTATTTCAATATACAGAAATCTAGCCAGTAAAACTGGCTGTATTTCTATATACAGAAATCTAGCCAGTAAAACTGGCTGTATTTCTATATACAGAAATCTAGCCAGTAAAACTGGCTGTATTTCTATATACAGAAATCTAGCCAGTAAAACTGGCTGTATTTCAATATACAGAAATCTAGCCAGTAAAACTGGCTGTATTTCTATATACAGAAATCTAGCCAGTAAAACTGGCTGTATTTCTATATACAGAAATCTAGCCAGTAAAACTGGCTGTATTTCTATATACAGAAATCTAGCCAGTAAAACTGGCTGTATTTCTATATACAGAAATCTAGCCAGTAAAACTGGCTGTATTTCTATATACAGAAATCTAGCCAGTAAAACTGGCTGTATTTCTATATACAGAAATCTAGCCAGTAAAACTGGCTGCCAGTAAAACTGGCTGTATTTCTATATACAGAAATCTAGCCAGTAAAACTGGCTGTATTTCTATATACAGAAATCTAGCCAGTAAAACTGGCTGTATTTCTATATACAGAAATCTAGCCAGTAAAACTGGCTGTATTTCTATATACAGAAATCTAGCCAGTAAAACTGGCTGTATTTCTATATACAGAAATCTAGCCAGTAAAACTGGCTGTATTTCTATATACAGAAATCTAGCCAGTAAAACTGGCTGTATTTCTATATACAGAAATCTAGCCAGTAAAACTGGCTGTATTTCTATATACAGAAATCTAGCCAGTAAAACTGGCTGTATTTCTATATACAGAAATCTAGCCAGTAAAACTGGCTGTATTTCTATATACAGAAATCTAGCCAGTAAAACTGGCTGTATTTCTATATACAGAAATCTAGCCAGTAAAACTGGCTGTATTTCTATATACAGAAATCTAGCCAGTAAAACTGGCTGTATTTCTATATACAGAAATCTAGCCAGTAAAACTGGCTGTATTTCTATATACAGAAATCTAGCCAGTAAAACTGGCTGTATTTCTATATACAGAAATCTAGCCAGTAAAACTGGCTGTATTTCTATATACAGAAATCTAGCCAGTAAAACTGGCTGTATTTCTATATACAGAAATCTAGCCAGTAAAACTGGCTGTATTTCTATACAGAAATCTAGCCAGTAAAACTGGCTGTATTTCTATACAGAAATCTAGCCAGTAAAACTGGCTGTTTTTCTATACAGAAATCTAGCCAGTAAAACTGGCTGTATTTTTATACAGAAATCTAGCCAGTAAAACTGGCTGTATTTCTATACAGAAATCTAGCCAGTAAAACTGGCTGTATTTCTATACAGAAATCTAGCCAGTAAAACTGGCTGTATTTCTATACAGAAATCTAGCCAGTAAAACTGGCTGTATTTCTATACAGAAATCTAGCCAGTAAAACTGGCTGTATTTCTATACAGAAATCTAGCCAGTAAAACTGGCTGTATTTCTATACAGAAATCTAGCCAGTAAAACTGGCTGTATTTCTATACAGAAATCTAGCCAGTAAAACTGGCTGTATTTCTATACAGAAATCTAGCCAGTAAAACTGGCTGTATTTCTATACAGAAATCTAGCCAGTAAAACAGGCTGTATTTCTATACAGAAATCTAGCCAGTAAAACTGGCTGTATTTCTATACAGAAATCTAGCCAGTAAAACTGGCTGTATTTCTATACAGAAATCTAGCCAGTAACTGGCTGTATTTCTATACAGAAATCTAGCCAGTAACTAGCTGTATTTCTATATACAGAAATCTAGCCAGTAAAACTGGCTGTATTTCTATATACAGAAATCTAGCCAGTAAAACTGGCTGTATTTCTATATACAGAAATCTAGCCAGTAAAACTGGCTGTATTTCTATACAGAAATCTAGCCAGTAACTGGCTGTATTTCTATACAGAAATCTAGCCAGTAACTGGCTGTATTTCTATATACAGAAATCTAGCCAGTAAAACTGGCTGTATTTCTATATACAGAAATCTAGCCAGTAAAACTGGCTGTATTTCTATATACAGAAATCTAGCCAGTAAAACTGGCTGTATTTCTATATACAGAAATCTAGCCAGTAAAACTGGCTGTATTTCTATATACAGAAATCTAGCCAGTAAAACTGGCTGTATTTCTATATACAGAAATCTAGCCAGTAAAACTGGCTGTATTTCTATACAGAAATCTAGCCAGTAACTGGCTGTATTTCTATACAGAAATCTAGCCAGTAACTGGCTGTATTTCTATATACAGAAATCTAGCCAGTAAAACTGGCTGTATTTCTATATACAGAAATCTAGCCAGTAAAACTGGCTGTATTTCTATATACAGAAATCTAGCCAGTAAAACTGGCTGTATTTCTATATACAGAAATCTAGCCAGTAAAACTGGCTGTATTTCTATATACAGAAATCTAGCCAGTAAAACTGGCTGTATTTCTATATACAGAAATCTAGCCAGTAAAACTGGCTGTATTTCTATATACAGAAATCTAGCCAGTAAAACTGGCTGTATTTCTATACAGAAATCTAGCCAGTAACTGGCTGTATTTCTATACAGAAATCTAGCCAGTAAAACTGGCTGTATTTCTATACAGAAATCTAGCCAGTAAAACTGGCTGTTTTTCTATACAGAAATCTAGCCAGTAAAACTGGCTGTTTTTCTATACAGAAATCTAGCCAGTAAAACTGGCTGTATTTCTATACAGAAATCTAGCCAGTAAAACTGGCTGTATTTCTATACAGAAATCTAGCCAGTAAAACTGGCTGTATTTCTATACAGAACTCTAGCCAGTAAAACTGGCTGTATTTCTATACAGAAATCTAGCCAGTAAAACTGGCTGTATTTCTATACAGAAATCTAGCCAGTAAAACTGGCTGTATTTCTATACAGAAATCTAGCCAGTAAAACTGGCTGTATTTCTATACAGAAATCTAGCCAGTAAAACTGGCTGTATTTCTATACAGAAATCTAGCCAGTAAAACTGGCTGTATTTCTATACAGAAATCTAGCCAGTAAAACTGGCTGTATTTCTATACAGAAATCTAGCCAGTAATACTGGCTGTATTTCTATACAGAAATCTAGCCAGTAAAACTGGCTGTATTTCTATACAGAAATCTAGCCAGTAAAACTGGCTGTATTTCTATACAGAAATCTAGCCAGTAAAACTGGCTGTATTTCTATACAGAAATCTAGCCAGTAAAACTGTCTGTATTTCTATACAGAAATCTAGCCAGTAAAACTGGCTGTATTTCTATACAGAAATCTAGCCAGTAAAACTGGCTGTATTTCTATACAGAAATCTAGCCAGTAAAACTGGCTGTATTTCTATACAGAAATCTAGCCAGTAAAACTGGCTGTATTTCTATACAGAAATCTAGCCAGTGAAACTGGCTGTATTTCTATACAGAAATCTAGCCAGTAAAACTGGCTGTATTTCTATACAGAAATCTAGCCAGTAAAACTGGCTGTATTTCTATACAGAAATCTAGCCAGTAAAACTGGCTGTATTTCTATACAGAAATCTAGCCAGTAACTGGCTGTATTTCTATACAGAAATCTAGCTAGTAACTGGCTGTATTTCTATACAGAAATCTAGCTAGTAACTGGCTGTATTTCTATACAGAAATCTAGCCAGTAACTGGCTGTATTTCTATACAGAAATCTAGCCAGTAACTGGCTGTATTTCTATACAGAAATCTAGCTAGTAACTGGCTGTATTTCTATACAGAAATCTAGCTAGTAACTGGCTGTATTTCTATACAGAAATCTAGCTAGTAACTGGCTGTATTTCTATACAGAAATCTAGCCAGTAACTGGCTGTATTTCTATACAGAAATCTAGCCAGTAACTGGCTGTATTTCTATACAGAAATCTAGCCAGTAACTGGCTGTATTTCTATACAGAAATCTAGCTAGTAACTAGCTGTATTTCTATACAGAAATCTAGCCAGTAACTGGCTGTATTTCTATACAGAAATCTAGCCAGTAACTGGCTGTATTTCTATACAGAAATCTAGCCAGTAACTGGCTGTATTTCTATACAGAAATCTAGCCAGTAACTGGCTGTATTTCTATACAGAAATCTAGCTAGTAACTGGCTGTATTTCTATACAGAAATCTAGCCAGTAACTGGCTGTATTTCTATACAGAAATCTAGCCAGTAACTGGCTGTATTTCTATACAGAAATCTAGCCAGTAACTGGCTGTATTTCTATACAAAAATCTAGCCAGTAACTGGCTGTATTTTGTTTACACTTTGTTATATAGAATGAGAAAATTAAAAAACCCTGCAAATTTCGTTTAGTTTTGTTAATAAATAAAGATTTTATTACATATTTATTGAGCTCTAAAACTAAAATTTTTATCAAAATTTTGATAGGATTGCAAATACATATTAGGAACAATTTGATCCACATTTTTTCCGAACTAATTTTTTTGTTTAGATGATTTAATTTCTGATATTACAAAAATCGAGTTCATTCGGTTCAAAAGTACGCCCTATTTTTTTAAAAACGCGGACCAAGGTATGGCAAAATTTGAAAATTTCATAATTGAAATACTTATTACTATAAGAGATAAATAGCACACGCAAGCATGTTTTTGCAAGATCTAGCCGAGCGCTTCCCAAGAATTTAAAAATCTTTGAAATCGGATGGGAAACAAAAAAATGTCACGTGTTTAAAAATTTTACATGTCGAAGGTACCCTACGTTGAGCCCCCATAGCGCCGCGCCTAGAGCATTTGTAGGGTCCATTTTAATAACTTAAACTCGAATACTCCTTGGCTACGCCCATGTCGAATTTTATCCCGATCGGACCAGCCGTTTAGAAATGCCAGATTTATTTCCAAAAAATTTTGATTCTGCCCCACTGTGCATACCAAGGACAAAACGAAAAATTTCGATAAAAAAATTATTTTTAAACCTTTACTACTACTCCGTCTCATCAAAACTGGATATAGCAAAAAAAAATCATGCTTAGGTAAAAGATATCTCAAACAACAGTATTTTTTATGTGTAATTATTAGAACAGAGGTGTAGATTCTTGAGCTTGAGTTAGCTAATAGGTTTTCGTCAAATACAACAAATTTTATGGCTGGATAATATAACTCTGTTTTTATAGATGTCTGTTGAATATATCGTATGTAATTAATGTAGCTGTCATTTCATACACATAGTGGCCTTAAAATCATGCTAGAAGTTAGAAAAACTCAATTGAGGACATTATGATAGTTTTGTTGAAGCTCTAAATTTCAAAATACCAAAATTTCTTTTAATTAGACAACCATTAAATTTTAAGTCTAGCAGTAACATTTAAATCAAGTGTAGGTAGAAATTTTAATCGATTTCAACAAAAATTTTATAAGAGAAAATAAGCTGCTATATATTTCGCAATCAGATGTTAAAAATTATATTTAGAATTTTTCCAAAAAAAAAAAAAAAAAAAAAAAACAGCTGATTTTAAAATTAAATTTTCAAATCAAAATTACGTTTTACTACTGAAAAAAATGTATCAGGAGATTAAGCTCATTTTCCTAATTTTAATAAAATTAAGCAAGCTTTGCATAAAGAATGTCGTGAGCTCTCTCTACTCTACCATGAGTCCCTGATATAAGTGCTGACGAATGCCGGGAGTAAGTTTTCAATCTAAAGAATGTTGTGTAGAGAATATTTAGCCAACCAAAACTTAAAAAAAAAACTGGGGTCGAATTACCGCATTCGTTATCGTACAGAAAAAAAGATTTCATTATCGAAATTATAATAAAATGTACTAAATTACTTGCTAGATATCGAATAAGAAAATTACTATCAGTTTTACTCGATATCGAATGCGGTATTTCGGCCTCTGATTAAAGTAACCGGTTGAAAACGGAAAAAAAGTTTATTTTTTGTTATCTATATAAAAGGTTTTCCAACAAGATGTGTTATTTTAAATCACACGGCATTTCAGTAGCTGTCACTTTTGAAGTTTTTATTCTTTGACATTTGACAAGTAGAAACTACGCCATTACTAAAAATGGAACCATACACGCTTTAACAACACATTGAAATTATTAAAATTCACTACAAAAATGGTGAAAATCTTACAGTAACAGTTCGCAAAACTAAAGCATTTTTGGGTCGTCGTGAAGCACCGTATCGGACCGCAATAAAGAAATTGGTGGAAAAATTCGAGCTGTTGGGACAAGTTAGTGATGTGAAGATTAAAAACCGTGCACGTCGCTCAAGAACAACTGAGAATATAGCTGCTGTAGCCCAAAGTATTGAAGAAAACCCAGGTTTCTCCATTCCTCGTCGTTCTTTGGAATTGGGCATTCCACAAACGTCATTACACCGTATCTTATGGTCGGAGTTGGTTTATATTGATCTGGACAACGTTTACTTTCATCAAGACGGCGCTACATGCCACACAAGCAACGAAACCATTGCTCTTTTACGGGAAAAGTTTCCGGACCGTGTTATCTCTCGAAGAGGTGATCACAATTGGCCACCGAGATCTTGTGATTTAACACCTTGCGACTTCGTCCTTTGGGGCCACGTGAAAGACCTCAAAGATAGAATTCGTGAGGCTATCGAGGAGATAGGGCACCCACTTTGCGATTTGGTTATCGAAAATTTCATGAAAAGGATATGGTCCTGTAAACATGGTCGTGGTGGCCATTTGGCTGATGTTGTTATTCATTATTAACGGCATACCTCCCTCTTTATTATGAAATAAACATCCGATCATTTATCTCAAAAAATTCAATTTTTCTTTGAATACCAAAATAACACCTCTTGTTGGAAAACCCTGTATATAAAACACAAACAATTTTTCTATCTATGTCCGTTATAGAAACCATCCAATTAGGAATGCAATTTTGTGAAGATGTTTTTAGACACCTAAAACACTGCATTAGGTCCATTCGTGAAACCGATTTTCGAATTTTCTACAATTTTTTTTTCCAATTTTGAACATTTGGAAATTTGTATGTCTTGAAATTTTGTATGTACACTCCAGTGTAGATCTACTAAGGGATTTTTGGAAATTCGAATTTTTAGGGGGTAAAATTCTTCTACTTCTATTTATCTCCTCTCTATGTTTTTCATCTTCTTTCAGGCACCACAAAGGGAATGTTTATTGGACACAATTTATATAGTTTAATATAAAAAAAAATATATTATAAAACCCCTCCATTAATAAAGAATTAATAAAGAAATATATTTTTTTACAGAGCTTCAGTTTTACGTTGCAACCCAGACAATTATATTTTTACTTTAGTAAAAACTAAATCTTTTCGAAGAAATATATTTCTTAAAAAGTATTGATGAGATCGATTGACACAGTTTTATATGAGGAACAAGCCTTCAACTATCCAATAGAGTTTCTTAACACTGGAATGTCACCACATATTTAAACTTTAAAAGTTGGTTCACCGTTGATGCTCATTCGCAACTTAGATCCACCAAAATTTTGCAACGGAATTAGACTTGCTTTTAAAAAACTATCGCCAAATTTAATCGAAGCCACAATCATCTGCGGCAAATGTAAAGGGGAAGATGTGCCGTTGCTACGAATTCCAATAATTTCAATTGATTTGCCGCTAACATTAAGATAAAAAAGGTAATATGTAACAAAATTTCCTTTTTTTTTCAACAAAAGGGTATCTACCAGTATGTTACAAAACCTAATTATATATAGTATTTATTTGGGAAGAATTCGTAAATGCAACATTATATGAACAAATTTAAAATTTGGTTAGGATGGCTACTTGACTGAACAACATTATAGAGCTCTAACTCAGATTCTCTTGATATGAAGGCAATACCTTAGTCAGAAAAAACATTGCCCTTATGAATGTAATTATATTTAGGCGGTAAAATGCCAGGTTGGCCGATTTTCAACAGGAATTATCTTAAAAGTAAATACAGATATGTGTTTATAATGTGAATATGTAAAATTATCGGTAGCAGAAACGCGTTTAGTTTGCTTCTTTAGAGTTTAACATCGTCAGTGAGAGTGTTGTTAATACCGCAATGAATTCGTCACATAAGTAAATGTGTGGTAATGGAACATAAAAGAAATATTAACGTTTTCGCTGACATTTGTGTTTTGTACATCTAAATTAATTTAAGGATAAAGATCTCAAATGACAGACTGCCCCCAAGACGTAAACTCATAAAAGAGATCGATAAAATTTCTTAATTAAAAACAACCATACAAACAAACAAAAAATACTTACATCTGTTTGCCTTTGCATATCACGAGTTATAATTGGTAGCCAATCGTTGGGGAAATGACGATGCCAAGTTGCAGAGCCAGGCACAACTGAGGGCAGCGGTTCATCATCAACTTCTGGCTGTGATGTAGTAGCAGCTTCAGACATTTCAACATCTGTATCCATTGGCTGAGAATGAAAGTAAGCGGGCGGTGAGACAAATGTCTAACATATTTTAGTGTTTTATTAATTTGATTTAAAATAAAAATCAGCTTGCGGCCACCTACCATTTGCACATTGTTGGCATTGTCAGTTGGTGCATTGCGTTGCACTATAAATTGTTGAGCATCGGCTTCATCGGTTGCACTGGGTATGGCCGGGGTTAAATAAAGGGCTAAGAATTCGACAACATCACCTTGTAAATCTGTATTATATGTAATATATTTAGAAATATTCTTACTCTATATGTATGGTACTATTTTATTAGCAAGTACTTACTAGTTTGAATGGAATTACACAATAAACGCATTAATTGTACCCAGAATATTTCAGCATTTGCCCGCCCAATACAAATATATAAAACACTGTACAAACGTTTGCGAAATTGTTCACAAATTTGCTTAAGCTTCTGTTCAAATTCCTTTAAATTGACGGGATTTCTCTTAAAGAGTTCAATAACTGCAGGCAAAGTACTTCTTAAAATATTGAAGAGCGAATCCCTTGAATCATATTCGGGCTTCTCGTATTGCGGCAAATACAACAAGGACTCACCAAACCATTGTATTGCACGATTTATGGCCGGAGGTATGGTTTCATCGTTAATGGGCTGGCCTTCGAAAATGTGATTGTTTAAACAGTTCATCAGTTGGGAGTGTATGTTGAGCCTATGAACATCCTGATTTGAGCCGGCTCCTGCAGCGCCTGTTGCCGAAGATGATGCATTTCCAGACGAGGCAGCAGCTCCACCAAAGCCAGCCCACAAATCACGCATCACCATGAAGGGTGGCAATATAGGTGGACGCACCGCTGCAGTGGCAGATGGAGAAGCAGCAGCAGCAGCGTTATTTGCCGATCGTGGTGTACTTGTCATTGTTGAACCTACTATACGAGATGAAGGCGGACGCATCCGTTGATAAATATCATTCATAGTGCGCAATAATGGACGTCGTGTAACAATATTTGCTAATATATTAGAACAGTTTTGTTTTTCACAATATACAAATAAGTATGAGGGAGGGGTATGATGTGTGGATGGGATCATAATGGTTATGGAATCAAATGCTCAACAGAGATTAACGCCTAATTGAATTTCGTTTACATAATATCTTCCATTGAGATGAACTTAATTAATGAATTTAGTTTTCTTTGTTGATTTTGGGAGTTAAAGCATGAGATACCATCACCACAATAAATGTGCTTTTGCAGGACACATATAAAAGCAAACAAACTACTGGAATGAACAGAAATTAGTAACTTACCCATAGCTGGATTACTGCGGTTTGCAGGACCAGCTGCAGCGGCATTATTGCCAGCTGCAGCGGCATCATTGGCGGCATTGCTGGCCGTTTCAGGCTCACGTATATGATGGCTGTTACAGGGTAAAAACCTATCGAACGATGACACATTATTGCTGGGTAGGACACGACCATTCCAACCAGTTGGCATGCCCAGTACCGGTATGTTACCAAAGTGTACTTGGGGACGTGATGTTGAACGTGTTTGGGTTGATGTGGTTGGCAAAGTGGCTGTAGTCACACGTGCAGGATTTGCTGTTGAAGAGGAGGATGAATTTGTTGTAGTATTAGTGTTTGTATTATCATTTGTTGTAGTTGTTGCTGTTGCTGTTGAAGTGGTTGTTGTTGCATTGTTATCATTATTATTCAAAGTTGAATTGGTTGTTTGAGAGGCTTGAGTACCACCACCACTACTACTACCGCTAACACCAATGGGCACATCAATTGACACTATATTTGGAGTATTGATGTGAACATGAAATTCAGTATCGAATGGAGCAGCACTGACTACATCTTGCAATAAACGTGCTACTTGACGTTGGAAATTGCCTGTGGTTAAATAGTCATCAAAAGTAAGTACAAACAATAATTTTAATTAAACTTTTCAACATATTAGCTCATCACAATTTTATATAACATTTTTTTTTTAGTAACTTTTAGAAAAGTTAAATTTGGTTTATGTTTTTTTTTAATGAATTCGGTGGCATTTTTAGGAAAAAACTGATCTCTGATTATTCAATCGAATTATTTTAAGAAATATTCTCTTCAAAAACACATGGCAAAACGATGTGCCCATATAGAAAAGCTTTTAAAAGGTGGCATTCTCTTTGGGGTTTTTGTTAAATTAAACAAAAAATAATTAAAGTTAATCACACGTGTCTACTCTGTGTTCTATGGAGATCATTCTTAATTTAAATGATGAATGATATCGATAAAGCAAAGTGCTTTTTAGTGAAATTATTTTTGAAAATGAGTGAATATACAGTTGCAATTAAAATAATACTACTACGATTATAATAGCACGATTATTTGCCACATACAGTTGCGAACAAGAAAATAGCAGTACCACTAATTTTTTTTAATATTTAACAGTCTAGCAGAAGAGAGTGGACGTCGAATATATTGAACTTCAAAATAAAACAAGTTTAGACCCGTCAGTTTTCAAAATATTGCGATATTTGCTTGCAAACCAGTCGGCATTCTGCGTACTCCAAATCGTACCACTATGTATTTTTTTAGTAAGTTGCTCCTTACAGTCATATCGCTAACTTCTAAATTTTATTGTTTTTATTTGCTTGACAGATTAGATGATTCTGACGATATTTCGATCGTCCTGAGGTGCTAATTTTTTCGTTTGCAGTTCCTATTTTCCATTTTTTCTTTATATTCAATAGCGTTTTATATAGAGTTGGATATATGAAAATGATTTTCCTTATTTTCTTAACTTTAAAATTAATTTTCGTTAAGCAATGGTGCAATGTATTGCATTGCATATTTAACTAAATTGTACTTTACTCTTAAAAAATATTTAACTTCTTTAAAAAAAATTAAAACAAATGAATTCAATAATCCAGCACTGCTATTTCAATGTTGATAAATAATACATATTGTCATATTGACGCCTCCTTTCTATAACGTTCTAAGTCTACTTAGAGAACTGAGATATCGACAAACAAGAGTGTATTGAAAACGATAATGTTATTACAGTTTGCTTTGATTTTCAAAAAATTTTATCATTACCTTGTGCTGAAGTGACCACTTTTTACTACAAAAGAAAATTACATGCTTATAACTTCACAATTTTCGAGCTTGGTTCCAATATAGCATCTTGTTTTGTATGGGATGAAACAGTTGCAAAGAAAGGTGCGACAGAAGTAGCCATATATTTATTTCAATTTATATCAACAAAACATAAAGATTTTGGCATAACTAAGTTTAATGTATGGTCTGACAATTGTGGAGGTCAAAACAAAAATAAAATTGTATTCTCCATGTATGTATGGATTGCACGAAAACTACAAATCGATATTAGTCAAAAATATTTAGAAAAGGGTCATACTCAAAATGAAGGCTATGGTATTCTTGAACTTATAGAGAAGTGCAAGAAAAATAAAAGAATATACACTCCGATAGATTGGTACTCCGTGATAAGAAATGCTAAGAAAACACCGCCATTACACAATGTAATTGAAATGGACCATGATGATTTTTTGGATGTCAAGCAATTTGCTTCTGTAACAAATTGGACAAAAAATATACAAAATGAAAAAGTATGACTAATTAGAGTGTATAAATAACAAATTTATAAATTATTTTATAAATATGAATTTGATGATAATTTCAGAGAAATAAAGATATATGATGAAACTAGGAAGAGAAGAGAAGAAAATAAAATTCTTTTTGAAGAAATACCAAAAGCATACATATCAGGATTTCTTATAACGGAAGAAAAACGTAAAGATCTTTTATATCTGTGTGATAAAAATTTAATTCCAAAATTTTACAAAAATTTCTACAGACAACTTAATGGTTTTGATGGAAAAGAATATGTAGTTTCTATTTATTTTATTATACTGAATTAATACTGTTTCTGTTATCTTTATTCTTATAATTATTTTTTAGTAACCTTGAATTTATGTTATAACTACTTCTTGTTTGAACTGAATTATTATAAATATTTAATTTTCTTTATTGTTTTATGAATAAAATTAATTTAAAATGAAAATAATAGTTTTTTTTGTATAACATTTTAACTAAAAATTCGTATATGTAGGAAAATATAATTTTCTAAAATGTTTGATTAACTTAAAAACAATAGATCTATCAAAAACATGCTATGTACACTTAGACGACCAATATCCAATATTTTCTCCGTGCTAAAATATTCTATATCATTTTTAGCTATGATCCAATTAAAATTTGTAAATTCAGAAAGTACTATAAAAATTCTACTCAAATTCTACTAACAACAGTGAAAGAACAAATGGCGTATCTTATATAGTTTACGAGATATCTCGTGCAAACTTTGAGACTCGTAACTCAAAACTCACTTTATCGACTTAGAATGTTATAGAATGGAGGCGTCGATATATAAGAGCCTTTATTTCCGAAGTTATAATTATTTTTACAAAAAGATTACCTCACAAAAAATTATTGATAAAAGACGTTGTGCGCCGTTTCAACAAAATTTCCTGGTGGTACTGTTTTTTTCGTGTTCGTAACTGTATGAGAAAAATAAATAAAAATCAATGAGTTTTTTTATATAACCCGCAAAATTTTGCCCGAATACTGGTAAGTTAAATCCGAATCTGAATATTCGGACCAGAGACCCAAAATAATGGTTTGTTATGTGATTTTCAGCTCAAAAAATCTGTATGAAGAAAATGCCTTAGAAATACTTTGTATATATCAAATCGATCTACAAACACAAGAGAATTGAGGTCTTATTGAGATTACACCTTGAAAATCTCCTCCCTCTCTCTTTCTTCGAACATCTTCTTCTAAACTTTTCAATCTTCCCCTTCTCTCTTTTCATTTCATTCTCTTTTCATTACCATTGCTTGGACCCACGTGAGCTGTTCTTCTATTCTTCAATTCGTGGCTGCCTGGAAACCTAACCCAACCTATGTTCGGTGCTCAAATTAACTTCAAGTGGCGTACAATCTTTAAATCGCAGGCAAACCTTAGCAAATTTCTTGTTTTGAGACTTTTTTAATTATTGAAAAAAAATTTAGTTTGGCTGAAAAGGGGCGGTATCGGTTTAGTGGTCATGGCCTCCACAATATACAGTAAATAGTTATTATTGAATATCTGGGCATGGCCCTGGCATACTAAGTAAATATCTGAACAACTATAATAGTAAGATTCTCAAAACTTTGCGTGGATTAATTTTGTTACCACTCCCTGCCATGCAAAACAGTATTTTGGTATCTACTTCTGGGGAGCAGCATGTGGGTGCTGCTGTCGATCTGGCTAATACCCGTAAGGGTGTAGGGTCGGCAGCTCCAACCACTAGCAGTGCAGAAAAAACTAGAGGAGCCACCCTCTACCATCGAACCATTCAGGGATTTAGGATAGAGCTGTGGATGGCAGTAGGAAATCACCTACAAAGGTGTCAGGCGTAAAGGGAGCAAAGAAGCTTCCGGCTGTTTCCCTTAACGGTGCCCGTACGGGTAACATTAAAGGAAACGGATCTGAAGGTTCCCAACCCTCGACATCAAAGACACCGGGGCACAACAAGGCGACGGGATGAAAATTAATATGATGTTAACGGAGGCCGTGACACCTCCCTTACTAAAGAAATAGCTATTTCCGAATATCTGAAGCCTTCAAATTTTGTGTAAATCCTTTTGATACCAGACCGCTTTTACACAGTGGTTTAGAAACGTTTTTTTTTTGGAAATAATTCGGTAGATCGGGAACTATTGGAGATATTATTACGATATTTCACACGGTTGGAGTTGAGGTATTTTTGAGTTTATTTGCATTTGTTCATCTTCCTAGCGCTAATGGGGAACAGTGTGTGGCCCCTCAAAGTTGGCCACCTAAAATTATTTTTTTAAAATTGGCCAAGTTTGGATAGGCCTGGGGGGTGTTGTGTCAGCTTTAGCCAAATTTTACTTTTCACGCTTTAACATTAAGTTCTCTTTCTGGATTATATAAAAATTGTGTATAGTCCCGAAGAAAAATTTTTCCTACAAAAGAAAAAATATAGGGACTTTTTTGGGAAAAAACGTAAAAAATACGGCCTTTTTTATATGTTCCAAATTTGGATGCGTGTAACTTTTGATAGGGACAAGATTGCTGTGAGCAAGTTATTCCTATTTTATTAAGAATTTTATCACCAATATAGCTGATATTTTAAAAATAAATTTCAGGTCATTTGGTTCATAAATGGATTTTTGGCGATTTTTTTTTTAATTTTGAGACCCGAGGTGATCAAATTTGAGGGGATGAACAAATAAACTCAAAAACACCTCAGCTCCAACCATGGGAAATTTCGTAGTAATATCTCCAATAGTTCCCGAGATACCGAATTATTTCAAAAAGAAAAGTTTCTAAACCACTGTGTGTTATTCCATAAATTAAAGGGATCGCAACAGTGCGTTGCCCCTGCCATACAAATACAGTCGAACTTCCCTATAATGAATCTTGACGGGACCAGAAAATCACTTCATTATATAGAAACTTCATTATACAGAAATTATATTTTTCCCCCACTTTTTATTTAAAATAATTAGGCATATTAGTTTGGGTTACACTTTTCCATTTTTCTTCCACATCAAAATCTTGTAATACCAAATAACAAAACCATTATATAAAAATTATATTTTTTTCCATTTTTATTTTAAATAATCAGGTAATTTAGTTTGGATTACACTCTTCCATTTCTCTTCCTCAACAAAACCTTCTAATACATTAAGAGATTTAAATGCAGTAGTCGGCACGTTACTCCTTATCTCCACAAAAGTACTTTTTGCTACAATACCATGCCGTTTTTTGAATTTGTCTAATCATCCTGTGCTAGCTTCAAAATCTTCGTGTCCCAATGCATCAGCGAACTCTTTGGCTTTTTGCTTCATTAATTGCCCAGATATAGGAAGATTACTACCACGTGCGGCAGTTACCCATTTGAGCATTGCTTCATCAATATCCTCAAAAAAGCAGGTTCGAAGCCTTTTGCGTTTAGTGCTCAATTGCTCGTCTTCTAAATTTTTTAGAATCACAGCCTTGTTTTTTAAAATATTTGATAATGGGCTGGGAAGAATTCCAAACTGCCTAGCCACATCTTTTTTTTAATCCTTCTTCAACTTTATTAATAATTTTTTTCAAGAGAAATGCTACTTCGCTGCGTCATTTCCGATCACTAAAAACCGGCAACTGATGTCAAAATTGTTATTAATGTGGCTTTCTTCTTTTTTTTGTTCTTATTTTCCTTTTTTGGGAATCCCCTCATTATATGTGGCATCTTTCTCGGTACACAGAGTTGTTAGTATGCGTAACAGAAAATTGTTTGAAAAATTCATTATATGGAGACAAAAACGCATGTGAGTCAAATATTACACCTGCAAAATTGCTTCATTGTATAGAAATCTTCATTGTATGGAAATTCATTATAAGGAGATCAAAAACAATGAAATTGGAACGGAAAAAGTTGTGTGTTTTAAATCAATTCATAATAGGGAGAGCTTCATTGTATAGAAGTTCACTATAGAGAAGTTCGACTGTATTAATCTTAAATATATATTATCGAATATCTGCGGAACAGAATCCCCTGTTGAGGGGTGATCGTAACAATGGGCGTGGCCCCTTTCCATATAAAGGAAATAGTTATTATTAAATATCTGAAATATAATACAGTCGAACTTCTCTATAGTGAACTTCTATACAATGAAGCTCTCCCTATTATGAATTGATTTAAAACACACAACTTTTTCCGTTCCAATTTCATTGTTTTTGATCTCCTTATAATGAATTTCCATACAATGAAGATTTCTATACAATGAAGCAATTTTGCAGGTGTAATATTTGACTCACATGCGTTTTTGAGGATATTGATGAAGCAATGCTCAAATGGGTAACTGCCGCACGTGGTAGTAATCTTCCTATATCTGGGCAATTAATGAAGCAAAAAGCCAAAGAGTTCGCTGATGCATTGGGACACGAAGATTTTGAAGCTAGCACAGGATGATTAGACAAATTCAAAAAACGGCATGGTATTGTAGCAAAAAGTACTTTTGTGGAGATAAGGAGTAACGTGCCGACTACTGCATTTAAATCTCTTAATGTATTAGAAGGTTTTGTTGAGGAAGAGAAATGGAAGAGTGTAATCCAAACTAAATTACCTGATTATTTAAAATAAAAATGGAAAAAAATATAATTTTTATATAATGGTTTTGTTATTTGGTATTACAAGATTTTGATGTGGAAGAAAAATGGAAAAGTGTAACCCAAACTAATATGCCTAATTATTTTAAATAAAAAGTGGGGGAAAAATATAATTTCTGTATAATGAAGTTTCTATATAATGAAGTGATTTTCTGGTCCCGTCAAGATTCATTATAGGGAAGTTCGACTGTAATAGTGTGATTCTCAATACTTTGCATGAGTTATTTTGTAAATATTTTGCCTGAATATCCAAAGTAAATAGTTATTTTCAAATATCTGAAAATTATTATTTTAAGAGTATTCAAACTTTGTATGAATAACTTCCCTATTATTGTAAGTAGTTTAGCTAAAAATGGGCGGGATGGGAATAATGGGCATGGCCCAGAAATCGAATATTTAAAGAACTATTATTGTGAGTCTCCAAACTTCATTTAAATAGCTTTGATCTTAATTTAGAATGTAAACAGAATGTTTGCAATAATAATAGTTTTTCCAAGAATCTAATATAACGCTATCGCGTATAACGTTTACTGTCTTTGTTCCATTAAATTTCACAATTTCTTATTAAAACAGTGACTCATTTATTAAGAATATGAAGATAACGAGTAATTGTCTGTGTGTGTTGAACAAATAAATAGGAAAATTTAAGACAAATTACATTTTTCTAAATATTCAAATATTTTTCACTAATCTGCGTCGTTAATGGTGACTGGAGAATTGTGACCCAAACCGAATCGGTGCAAATCGAATCAATTTTGTTAAAGAAAATATGTGAACAAAAAGTTTTATTTTCTAATTATTCTAACAATGGCATTTTTTTTATTCATAAAAAGAGGAACAATTAATCGAAAACTAACAGAATAAAAAAAGGAAAATCCCCTATTAACATGTAAACTTATTCAAAATTAATTTGTTCACATTTTAGTTTTACTTGCAGAGAAAAAAGCACGTTGTATGCAGTGACGCAAATCGAAATAATAACGACTCAAACCGAAATGAATACAGCGACGCAAATCTCAATTTATTATACAAAAATAAAAGTTAAAAATAATTTTTCAAAACAAATTTTAACCACTGTTTACAAAAAAAAAAAGTATTTTTATCTGGGGTTAAACCCTAAAACTGTGGTAGCTACTTGATAATTTATCAGACTCTATGTATTATTGTGATTGCAACTGTATATAGTATATGTAAATGTTAATTAAGGCAGTGGTTATTAGAACATCCATGTTTCTTTTTATTTTGCCAATTTTTAAATGTGTTAGAAAGCAAATTTTTAATTCTTGCTTTTTGATTTGTTATTAAATATGAACAAAAAACAACGAAACAAATCAAAAAACCAATAACACAAATAGAACATACGCTCTAAATACATGGCACGGCTAGGTTGTAGTATAATTTCAAGGGTACCACCACCTCCTTGAGCTGGGACTATTTGATGGGTCAGCAAATCATTGTACATACAAACAAAATTACAACTACTTGTTCAAAATAAAATGTAAAATAACAATTAGAAAACCAACTTACCCCTGCCAGCAGCGGCGGCGGTGGCATTGTTATTAGAAGCATTTGTATTTGTGTTATCATTTGCAGGAGGAGTACCGAATTGCACCGAATTAATTGCGGGTTGCCAAACGACGGGATCATCAATGGGATCATCAACTGTGGAGTTGTTAGCATCACCAGAGGAAGTCGAAGAACCAGATATAGAATCACTACGAGCTGCAGCATTATTGCTGGTGTTAGTGGTGGTGGTAGTAGCTGCAGTAGATGCAGCTATAGTTGCTGCCGCCGCAGCGGCATTTCCATTCGTTGTGTTACGCGTTTGCTGTTGGCGTAAACCTGCTGGTATCATAGCAGGTGTTAGGAAATTATTTGAACTGACATAACCGCTTTGTTCAACTAAAATCGGACGACAAGTTAAATATCTGGGTGCGCCCTGTGAAACATCCAACATTAAATCTGAAATAGCATGCTGAGCATGGGACATGTAATGGAATGCTTCAGAAACACGATCGAACAAACGTTGGGCATTTTCGCGACCTGTGGTGTCCTGTATATTGTAAATAGGTAGATAAAACATAATTATTAAAAGTTTTGTTAAAATTTCTGTAAATATAGCTATAGAGTTGAACTTACATCTTCCTCAAAGCTTGGTTCATTTTGTAATAAATCATAGTATTGTTCTATGAATGGATTAAGACGATTTTGAACATTTCGCATTTGTTCAATGACACCAGCCAACACGGGTGTGCCAGTACGACGTCTAGAATTGTCATTACCGTCATCATTGGTGCTGGCGGCAGCAGCATTATCATTGTTATCAATAGCCGCTGTAGCAGCTACACTTGGAGATGCTGTGGCCGAATTGTTATCACTCGGTTCATTGGTTGGAGTGTCTTCATCCTCATCGATAACATCTTCAATTACAACTGCAGCCGCAGCTGTAGATGCATTATCGACTTCAGCTGCTGTAGTAGCTTCAGCTTCAGCATCCGTAGCCGAAGCTCCAGCTGCAGCAGTAAGAGCTGCAGCAGCAGCACTATTTGCCTCGTTTTCGTTTGAACTATAAACGGTTGGCAATTGCACTAAAGTAACATTAGTATTGCCACTGCGTCTCAAAGCGGCCTGTACAGCACCTTGTACCATTTCAACGATTTGCTGACTTTGTGGTATGTCCGATGTAATGCCCACTTCGACAACTGTAGATTCCATGGTCCAACGTCCGCGTGCCAAAATATCTAGCGATTGATTGTTTAAACCCTAAAAAGTTTAAGAAAATAGGTATTTATTTTTATTTATTTATTTACATTTTAAAGATTAAACATTTTTTTTTTAGTTTATTTACCCTGGTTGGATCTTCTAAATAGGAGGCGATATTATTGGCACATTCCAACATGTGACGGGCCACAGTTATGCGATTCATGCAAAATGACGATGATGCTGCAAATGGATTGACAGCAGCTTGGCCATTGGTCTACAAAATAAATAAAAAATAATTTAGGAAACTAAAATTCTGGAAAACCAAAAAGTTTTTAAAATTTTCCCGGAAAAACTTTAAATTTTATTTGAGTTGTGTAGTTCATGAACGACCTAGTTCAATTTAAATATTCACTCAATTTAGCGAAGCGTATCATTCATCTTACTGAGCGGTATAGTACACATTTTTTTCAGTATTTTTTGTGTTGTTATTTTGAAATTTTTAAAGTGTAATAAATTTAATGTTCTTACAAATAATTTTCAATATATTTTGTTGTTGTATCAGATTTGTTTTATTTTTGTTTGACAATTTTCTATGGTTGGGTAACTTCTTCGAAATTATGGATATACAGTGCGCTCCGAATAACGTCAACTAATTAAAAGCTCAAAATTTTATTGATACTGTTGTTTAAAGCGTTCTTATTGTAAATAAATTAAAAACAAACAAAAAGCAAATCCAAAGAAAAACAAAAAAAAAAAAAAAAAGGATTCAACCATAAACAATATCTAACTACATTTTCAGACTACGAGGGTGGGTCAAAAAGTTCGAGCCATTTTGAATGAAACACAATGGGATGAAACCGTTGGAGTCAAATCTCTTTCCGCCGAGGCCCTTCTGCAGGTTCGGAAACAAGAAATAGTCACTCGGGACTAAATAGAATATAAGCCATATTTGGCCCCAAATTTGTGAAATAAAAAAAATTATACGGAGAAGTGCATCTTGAAAAAAGCTTTATCATACCCAAGTGATCATTCAAAATTGAAAGCACATGTGAGTGCCTATGGCTTCCACAATCTCTCGCACTTACGATCGGCCAACACCATATTGTGATTTTTTTCAATTATTTCGGGTGTAGAGACCTCAAATAGGCATCCAGAACGTTCGGGATCTTCAGTGCTTTTACATTCACAACGATATTTACTATTTTTTTACCATTGAATTTGATGGTGCAGAGTTTCAATAGAATTTATCAAGATTAGCCTTGGTATAATGCTTAATGATTAATTGATTATACGAAATTCACTTTTTTCCAATTTTTCCTCAAATCACGATGTAGTCTGCTATTAATGGCTGTTCGAAACACACTAAATGACGTAGATTGTTCAAATGTTGACATGAGTCAACAGACAGATGCCTGTTGATAGCAGTGTTGCCCTTTAAGTTAAGAGCCGGAAAAATCACAAATTCGCGAACTTATTGACCACCATCGTACTAAATTTAAGGGGAACCCCAAAATGCAGAACTTATACCATACAATGAATATGTACATATGCATGTATGTTAATTGTTAACTAAATCTAAAATTTTGATTTATTTAGAGTTGACGTTTTAGAGCTTTGTGGTTTGGTTAACGTTTTAGAGTGGACAATGTCAATAAATCGTATTGGGGTGTTGACAAAATGGGGTGTTGACGTTATCCCGAGCGCGCTGTTTTTTTTTTTTTTTGTATTTATCGTCATTTGAAACGATTCTTTGCTGTAAAAGGTACGTATAAATTCAAGAAGAAAATACATTACATTTTAAAAAATATTTAAACCGACAAAAAATGTGCAGAAAATATAAAAAATAAGAACCGTTTCACATTATACAATTAGTTGTGCAAGTCTTATGCACAAAGTTTTTTTGTTTGTAGATGTCAGAGGTAAGGTTGGGCTAAGGAGATGAACATTTTTTAAATTGAAGTACAGACTTGCTTGCACTCGGCAAGTTGGTTTGATCTTTCATTCTCATTTTTGAAAATGAACAACAGACTTGCGCAACTAAATTGCCAAATGTGAAACTTGTCTAACTAAAATTGGAGAAACACATTAATAACACTGCTCGAATTTGACACCTTTGTTTCTGTCAAGCGAGGCACCCGGCTGAATCTAGTGGTGCTAGGTTAGCTCTTGTTTTCGAGGTTACCGTTATTTCAAAAAAGGTTTAGCTTCTTGAATAAATTAAAAAAACCGAAATTCCGCAATAAAATTACCTTAAAGAAGACTGAATCTTTTTTTAATATGCGTAGTCGTTTTAGAAAAAAAAAATTAACAAAATTTCGAAATTTTTGTTTTTTAAAACGGCATAAAAAATTTTAAAATGCAAATAAGCTGTTCACTTTTTCTAAGCGCATTATATGACATTTTGAAGGGTACATATCTGTCATTTATTCTCACTTAGTTATTATAGTTAAACTACAAAGTTGTTTTACCTTCGAAAATCTCGAATTTTGTACCAACGAATTGTCATATGCGGGAAGGAATTTTAAAAGAACTGCTTATGGTGAATATGTTTCATTGGTTTCCACGTGCGAGAAAATGTTTGTGCGATTCAGAAGTAATAATTTTGATACGGAAACTAACCAAAAAAGTTTGAAGTCCAAGAATTGGTGGCATTACACCATGATGATTGTTGTCAAACTCAACAAGAGCTTACAAAATAAAAGCTAAACATTTAAAAAAAAATCCCGAAAAAACCCAATACTATTGTATAGGATTCTATATGCCTTTAAACATAACGTATCGGTCATAACTAAAGCACTCCCTCAGTGAATTTTTTTCATATTATTTTTTTTTATAAAAACAAAGTTTTAAATTTCTATTATGTATTATTTTCAATTGTTAATGTACTTATTATTGATAAACAAATACTTTTAAAGTTAATCTTTCTATAAGAGGTAACTTTAGATCAAAAAATATTTAAAGCTAGAAAATAAAACAAACAAAACTAAAGCACCCCTTCATGGATTTAATATAATTGTTTTTTAATATTTTGTTGCAAATCCTTTATTTTGGATGACACAAGCACATCTCCTAGGCATAGAAGATATTTAGTTTTTTTATGGTGTCTTGCGATATACCTTCCCAGGCTATAATAACGGCTTGCAATAAATCGTGAAAATTGCTGATCCTTATTTCGGCAATTTTCTCGATTTATTTTTATATTAACAATCTCCCATAAGTTCTCAATAGAATTGAGATCAGACGATTGAGCAGGCCAATGAAGAACTTGAATCTTATTGGTCTGTAGCCAAGTCTTACAAACTTTGGAGGTGTGCTTTTTTTTTTTCTTCTGGGACCAGCACTCAGGGATGACCCCTATTTATGCAAAGCATTGTGTTGGAACTAGGAAAAAAGGTTATGGGAGGGAGGAAAGAGGGAGTAGTGTTTGTGGACATTCGATTTGAACTTTCCCACATTGGAAATGGCAGGAAACACTTCGCCGGGAAGTTTGTTCCACATACGTACAGTACGGCTAAAGAACGAATTTTCCCTGTAATGTGTTGTGTGGTCCACTGGCCAATCGACCACAAAGGGATGTGTTCTTGACGAAAAACGTGTATTACGTAAAAATCTGCGGGCCCACATTGCGACGGTGCCCCTCGAATCAATAGAGTTGGATACCCTACTGTCACCAATAATCACCTTCGCCCTCTATTGTACCCGGTCGAGCAGCTCCAAAATAGACTTTGAAGCACCGGCCCATACATGGGAGTTGTATTCCATTTTCGGTCGGATATATGTAGTGTAAATAGTGAGGAGATCAGATGGAGTGAAGTAATTCCTACACTGTTTCAAAAAACCGAGACACTTGAATGCTTCTTTCGACACTTGAAAAGTGTGTTTAGACCACCGGACATCACATTGTATTTTCATGCCCAGAACATCAAGAGCGTCTGATTCCACAATATTTACACCATCCATAAATACAGATGAAGCAACATTGTTTGTCGTTCGTTTTTGTGTCAACATGCAACACTGAGTCTTGCGGGCGTTGAAAGCGACTCTATTCGCAAGACCCCATTCAGAGATTGTCACAAGGTCCCGATTATGGGAATCATTCATGTTTTGCCTAATTGCCCCAATCTCCGACAGGCTTGGTGTATAACTGAATGAATATGAATGGCAAATGTTGCTGTCATCTGCAAAAGAATAGATAGGGTTGGAAGTTTGACGTAGAAGGTCATTTAGAAAAATAAGGAATAGAACGGAGCCTTGCGGTACCTATGAATTCAACTTGAACTCGTTTGATGAGATCCCATCTATAACAACTCTTATAGTGCGATTTCTGAGAAAGCTCGATATAAATCGAGAGAAGTTATTACCGACACCAAAAGCAATAAGTTTCGATAATAGTGCACCATGCCACACGCCTTGGAAATATCTAGATCCACCACTTTACTTTCGCCAAAACGGTGAATGGAACGACACCATTTTTCCGAAGGCTAGCAAGTCTCCCGTAGAGCGTCCTCTACGGAAGCCATACTGGCGGTCGTTAAGCAAATTGTTGAATTTTAAATATTTAACCAAATCGTAGTTTACCATACTTTCCATAACTTTGGAAAGTGCAGAACAAATTGCTATTGGACGGTAATTTTCAGGGTTATTAGCCTCTCCCTTTTTAGGAATTGGCGTAACATTAGCAACCTTCCAACATACAGGAAATACGCAGATGCTGTAGGATATTTTTGCATTGCTCCTTTGGTCAAGGAATCATCATATCGTGTGGTTTTACGCGGACGTCCTCCAGAATGCAAAAACTTTGGAATCTGCCGGGAAATAACTGATCTGTTAATTGAATATTTTTAAATCAATTCATGCGGTGATAAGCCCGCCTTCCAGCCTTTAATAACTTTAAACTTTTTCACAATAAACTTTATAAAACTTAAATTATACACGACTTCCTTTATTTTTATCTTCTGGAATTTTTAAATGCATCCGTTGTGAGTTTCGTTAACTGACATTGCAAATATCAAGTAGCTTAGTAAAATTTTTAAACATCTTATAAGGGGTGCTTTTGTTTTGTCCGTTGCGTTTTGTGTTTTTATATGTTTTATCACTTTAAATTAGTTGTTCATAAAATTATGCTTTACTAAATGAACATTATATGAACATTAACAATACAAGTTAATAAAATATATACAAAATACATACCAAAAAAAACTTTTTTATAAAAAATAAAAAAAATATGATATTACGAATTTGCAAAAGCGATTTGAATTTAACGGTCTGTAACGACTGCCAGCACCATTCATCATGTAGATACACACGTCCATCAGTAGCATTGTTGTCTAGAATTCGAACATACGAGTTTTGACCGTTAAGAACAATCTCGACTACTCGGATGAAGATGGCAGTGTGTATAGATTGTGACTGCGGTTGCTGTAGTCAGTGAGTTGATCATTGGCGCTGTTAGAGTTAACATCAACTGTCGTGTACGTTTGAGTTTGTACATTATAGAGTGTGTGTGCATTTCTGCGAATTGATAAACGTTTATAAAAACAGTGAGTGACTATTGAATTCTGTTGTTGTTGTACATTCTAAATAAATAAAGAGTTGTTACGATTTTAAACTACTAAAACTGTTTTTATTTGCAATCAAAAGTATCCGGTTTATTTAAAGGAAATAAACCCCCATTTTTAAAAGGTAAAAAAAATCCATTGATGGGTGCTTTATTTATGGCCGATACAGTACGTGGCAAAATATACGAGATATTGTTGCCAAACAAATTGAAATGGAAAATTCAGCCTGAGGCATTACAATTGTAGTAAGCTAGATGTAAACATGTTTGATAACAAAGTGTATTTCAATTAAATTGTCAATAATTTTTGCCAAATTATGTCAAAAAGTTATCCAAATCCTGTTTATTCCCTGGATCGTAATTTTGGCAGTATTGATCCCATTTTGGCGGGTATTAGAAATCAATTTTGCTCTAAATATAAATATTAAAAAGCCAACACATCTAGAAACAAATCACAAAAATAGCTTATTTAACAACATAGTGAGCTAGAAGAGCGAACTAGTTCTTTAAGTGAGCTGAACTGAAAAGAGCAGTCATATCACTGAGCTAATGAAGCCAACTCTAAATTTTATACATATTTTAAATATATTTTACTCTTCTTGCGCTTGACAGATTTACAGGTTTTTGTCAGAATTAGTCAGCAAAGCATTTATGTAAACTCCGATAAAAAATCTGCATATCTGACTAATACGAGAACAAAGCAATGGAAACTGTTTGTGTAATTAACTGGAATATGTTCTGATTTATAACATTAACTATAATAATATGTAAAAACTTCTTCTCAAAAACAAACATATATACATAAATATGAACTTACATTAGCATTCATGGGAAAAGCCATAGTACCCACAACCATACCATCTAGGGCACGAAATAATGGCGAATTACGCATGTTAACGGGTCTGGCCCGATTCCGACGTTCATTCGGTGGATTTGCATTAGAACTAGATGATTCAGTAGCTGGAAGACGCTGAGAGGGCGGTGGTCTTTCGGCAACATGAACAACTTTTCCATCAACATCTGGAAAAATAATTTTTTTATTAAAACACCTTTAAAGAATTTCACAATAAACAATTTTGAAGCATTTACCGTACTCCTTGAGTTGTTTGTCATCGACCATAACACGTCCACAATATATAATACGCTGCTGATCGGCAGCAATATTTGTCTTTTCTGCCACTTTATCCTTGAATTCACGCACCGTAATCTATGGTTTTAATAAAATTATAGATAAAAACCGTTATTTAAGAAAAACAAGATCGAATTTCGTGATTTGAAAGGAGGAAAATTTGCATTTTACTAACCTCATTATCGATGCTAAACTCATGGGTTTGAGCATCTAAAGTTTTCACTTTTAGATTTATAAGCATTTTTGTAGTTTAATTTTTCCCTTTTTCCAACAATCGAATAATTTTCCAAAATATTTGCAATCAATGTTAAAAATATACAATCTGTAAATCGATAATTTATAAGTATTTGTTTTTTATTTAGCTGCTTTTATAATTAAATCACTGGAAACTTTTCATCAAACTATTTGCAAACCGTATAATACTAAAATGTTTGCAAAAAAAAAAAAAGTTTTTCACAATTTCTTTTTTTTTCTTCACACGGCAAGCAAAACGAAGACACACACACATACAAAAAAAGCTAAATGACGTTTATTCTCTGACAGCTGATATGTCAAATTAAAAATCAACCGCTGTCTCGTTATTGTGGAAATTTGCTATGTTTCTATCCCGCTTTAGCCGAAATGCCTTTGCTCTTTACTCACATTTGTAGATTAAAATAAAAAAAAGTCTGATGCAAATATGTGACCACTAAGAATTTTGTTAGAAAATCCCAATATATTTTGATTTTTGTTGTTTACTTTTATATTATTCGTAATTATGTGTATTATTTTTACACTTTTATTAAACTGAATTTTAGTTTTTTCTCCTAGTTTTACTTATTTTAGGAGTTTTATTCTGGTACGTTCTACACCTGGCTGAAAAAATGACAATTTACACAAAACTGCGGCTTGTCAAAATTAGTTGTCAGTTTTTGGCATTACACTTCAGCTGTTCGGACAGTGATGGGATTTCTGCCAAATTATTTAGTGCCAAATTTTGCCAAAATGGGTTGAAAATTTGGATCCATTTTTACTCAATTTGTTGAAATGTAGTAGCATTATGACATTAAATGGCATAATTTTTTTTTTTCTAAACTGTAGTGGAGGGTTTTTTACTTGAAAATTGAAGATTAAGTGGATGCTGTTTTTGGGTTGTCGCTTATTTTGTTTTATTTTCTAGCTTAAGCGACCAATATTGGCGGGTATAAAAAGCAGGTTCGATAATATTATTGGTTAGATTTATTTATACTATGAGGCCACTGTAACTACATTTATTATTGTTCATTTTAATATTAAAACAAATTGGCAAGTTATCGAGAATATTGTCATAGGGTAACATAGTGATGAGACGTAATTTTCAACAACCTAACTCTTGCAACAACAAAATACATGATAGTCAATGTTTTGTTTGACAAATCAGAGTGTCTCGTCTCTCTATATTATTCTCTATGCACACAGCCAGCTACAAATTTCTTCTTCTTATTCATATTTCATTCACTCTTTTGATAACAAAATGTTACATTTTCTGACTCTATTTATGTATGGCAATATTACGAACCTTAAAATAGAACTCAATAACGTCAATGTGGATTAACGTCAGTTTATTTTTATTTTTAGAATAAACCAATTACTTGTAATTTTTATTTAATTCAAACACCGCCCTAAATGTGGAAATAGTAATTAAAATGATTAACGAATACATCAAGATGAAAATTAATGATTTTGTTCAAACTGTATCTGGTAGGATTGAATATTTAGATTTTCTATATTGTGCTAATAAAGTTAATAAAAATTGTATTTTAGCTGTTCTATAAAATATTTTTATTGTACATATTCATCTTGCATTCAAATACGTTTTATTTTAATTTAGAAAATTTTACTGATAAAATTACACGTTTGAATCTATGACCGCTTTTAATTGGAATTGTGCATTAAGCAAGTAAATATACCTATACGAAATAAAATTTTAAATATCTTTCTACAACATTATTTTGTTTTTTTTTTTATGAAAAGTTTCCATTTGAAGTGAATGATTTCATTTTAGTCTTCTTAAAATGAATTCGGAAACAAATAGCAGCAAACTTTAAGAAAAAATATGAAAAATTTTTATTTTTTTGTGACAATCAGTGATATTTTACTGAAAATCTAACATATAGATACATTTTTTCAGCCAATTTTAAACAATAAGCGAGAACTTATTATGCCTTAATCCCATCTCTGGTTTGGCTATAGAGGTTATGTAGAAGAAACTGCAAACCAAACACGACGATTATTTCTGACAAACATGAAATCAACCGCTGTCTCTTTTTTGTGTAAATTAGCAGTTTTTAAGACTGGTTGTTGAATTAGCTAACAGTATGTGGTTGGGGCTGTTTTTACACAATTTTTTTTTAAAATTCCCAAATTTTTTTTTTTTTTTTAAGTTTTCTAGGAAAAAGAAGAGCAGCAGCGGCGCCGCAAGCAGAGTCAGACGAGGAGGGGAAAAAGAAGAAAAAAAGGGGAAAGAAAAGAAGGAGTGGAAAGAAGAGAGGAGAAAAAAGACGGGAGACGGGGGAGAAAGAAAGATTTTTTGTTCGGTGTGGTGAAATAAGAAGTGGTGTAAGTTCTGTAACTTGTGAATCGTTTGAGGTATCTTAATGAAATTTTGCATTTTTAGAGCTGAGGTGTTTTAGAGTTGACTGGAGCAGTGTGCATTTTGGTACATCTGGGAGATTGTGGGTGGGTGGATATCAAAAGTGGGTGGTTACACATTTAAAATAAAAGTTTAATACATTCTAAAAAACTGTGTCTTAGAAAAGAAAGAAAACATTTTATGTGAAAAATATTTGAAAGACCCTTGAAGAAGAAGCCCAAAAATATTCAAAATTTTGTAATTTTTTTGCAAAAATTGTAAGTTCTTTTAATCTATATACATATGTATCGAATAAAATTTAAGCTAATATGTAAAAACTTTTTTTTCCAAAATCTCTACCCGCCTAGTCGTGAAAAATAATCAAATTCAATATTATGAAATGATTATAAAAAGTTCATAAATTTTGACAAAAATTAAATTTTTTATTAAATTTTACTCCAAGACTTAAAAAAATTGTAATAATATTAATAAGAACTGACTTCAAAAATGACCTATAATAAATTTTTAACTTGTTATAAACGTCTGGCAATTGTCGAATATAGTGATTTTTTTTTACACCAAAATTTTAAGTGTATCATTAAATTAAAAAATTCACATTGAGGTTTTCAAATATCTTCACAAACTATAGAAAATATATATATTTATTAGAATAGATCTGGCATATAATTATTACCCATACACTCAGATTTTATTAAAATTTTTAGTAGCAGTTTTTTCAATTTTTATTAAATATGTGGGAAACAAAAATATTTTATCAACTACCGCGCCACGGGCAGCACGGTCTAGATTTTAAGGTGGGTGAGGGAAAACTTTCCAACGACATCACTCTAAATACTTTTTAACAGGTATTGCAACATGTAGCCGAGTGTTGTCACGATGGAATAATACAGTTTCATGTCTGGCAGCATATTCTGGGTGTTTTTCGGCCAATGCTGACTTCAAACGAATCAGTTGTGTTCGGTACAGGTTCCCTGTGATGGTCTGCCCAGATTTCCGCATGTACAGAGCATTCCACCAAATACAGAGCTTTACCTTCAAAAATATTGCACTTTTTCATGATCAAAATTTTGTATAAAAATGGTTCTGACATTTTATACAAAAATATGAAAAAGTGCAATATTTTTGAAGGACGGAGATTTAAAGTGCCATATTTCTAAATCTAAATAAATTTTTTTGTACCCCTTTCGGAATTTGACCAATTTTTTATTAAAATTTAAATTTGGGGCCACATGTTCTAAAATCCCAAAGCTGGGATCAGCTTTGCAAACCCTGATGTGTTCCCTATTTATTGCCAAATTTGTAAAAAATACAATTTTTGTGATTTTCGATCCAATTTTTAGAAATGGCTGGATTCCCTTTGACCTTTTGACAATTTTTTTTACACATTGTTATATAGAATATTCCTTTATGACAACACTCGGCCTCATGCTGCAATAAAAAAGTATTTAGAATGAAGTGGTTGTAAAGTTTTTATTATAGGTCAGTTTTTAAGTCACTTCTTATAAATATTACACTTTTTTTAAGTCTTGGATTAAAATTAAAACAAAATTCTAATTTTTGTCAAAATTTAAGAACTTTTCATAATCATTTCATAATTTTGAATATGTTTATTTTTCACGATCCGTCTAGATTTTGAAAAAAAGAACTTACAATTTTTGCCAAAAATTACAAAATTTTGAATAATTTTGGGCTTACACAAGCGTCTTTCAAAGATCTTTCACATAATACTAATATTTCAAATGTTATCTTTCTTTTCTAAGACACAGTTTCTTAGAAAGTATTAAACTTTTATTTTATATGAGTAACCACCCACTTTGGGAATCCACCCACAACCTCCCAGATGTACCAAAATTCACACTGCTCAATCAAGTCAACTCTAAAACACCTCAACTATAAAAATACGAAATTTCATTAAGATACCTCAAACGATTCACAAGTTACAGAACTTACAAAAATAATAAGTAACCACTATGCAATATTTAATAGATTTTACTCCTAACTGAAAAAACTTGAAGATTTTAGTTAAAAATTCCCATGCGCTTCGGTTTAAAGTTTTAGTATAAATAGCTGATGCAGACGCGTAAAATTTCTTCAAACAGATACACACACTTGTGTTCCTTTTAAATACATAGTAGAATTTCAGTTACTACTGCGCATGCCTGAGCAAAACAGAATTTTTATCAGCAACAACTGTCTTGCATGTGCTTAAGCATTTCTTTCTCAACGAAAAAGTTACCCAATTTTTGGACATGCGCATTAGTTTTTAAGATTTATTGCAAATGTGGTTTACAGTTTTACTATAAATACAAGCTGTATGCATACAGCGATATTTATATTGGTTTCGTGCACCAAACTATCAACAGTAAAAATGGAATTTGAAAATTAAAAAAAAAGAAAAAAAATTGTTTGAAATAAAGTAATTTTATTTAATTACGATTTTGATTATATAAATTAAAAATTTATTTGAATTTGCTTCAATCATCAAAATAATATTATTATGTCATTAAATTAAATCTAATACATTTTATTGAAATAATTTTCAATTCAAATTTGATTTAAACAAGTATTTGTAAGTTTCAATAAATTCAATTTCAAACTAAATTTTAATGAAATCAATCACTTTTATGATCTATATATATATAAAAAAGGATGTGCGTTTGTATGTTCCGTATGGACTAAAAAACGGCTTGACCGATTTGGATGACATTTTCAGGGAATCTTTAGAATAGCCTAGCTTATGATATAAAAAAAGTTTATATGTATAATTGTTGATCGACCTTTTCTTCAATACTTATAGATAGTTTATATAGTTTCCTATAAACATGCTTTCAAGGTCAGTGATTGTTGTCAAACAGAAAAATTTTGATAAAAATAAATGTTTTTAATAAGGTGCCATATTGTACTATAACAGATCTTTTATATTATCAATCGATGATAAACAATTTTGTTTACTTTTACATATTAAAAGCATGAATAAGAAATTTCCATATGAAATCTTTTTTAAAAAAATATTTTGAATAACCACTTTTAATAAAAAATAACGGTAAATTCATAAAAATAAATAAAATTTGTTTTCTTGTAGTCACTAAGTGTATTTGATTTGAACATACATACATATTTATACAGTGGTGGCCATGAGGTTAGCACACTAGCTACTTGCTATTTTTAAACGCAAATATTTCCTATATTTCTTAATTTTTTTATGATATCTTTTGCATGCGTGTTACTTGTCCTTCTAAGATCACGTCCCATCATGTCCAGCATTATTCCTTTATATATATTTTGCGTTTTTCTATCCAGAATAGAATAACCTAAAAAAAACACTGGCCAGTATTTTAGCACAAAATAAAAAAGTTTATTCATATTAAAAAAGTAACAAAACAAAAAAACTTATTTCACTAAAAACTTAGTACTTAGTTGGATACCCTTTATTTTTGATCACAGCTGCTAGTCTCCTTGGCATACTTTCTACAAGGGCCATACAGCGATCCACTGAAATATCATTCCAAGCTTTTTCTACTTCTTTCCATAAATCGGCCAAATTTTTAGGCTTTTTTCTCATTACATGCTGCTCCACATCATTCCAAAGGTTCTCAATAGGATTGAGATCCGGAGATTGGGCTGGCCATTTTAACACGTCAATATTGTTCGATTCCAAGCAACACCTCACTAAGCGTGAGGTGTGTTTTGGATCATTATCTTGCATAAATCGCCACCTAAGTGGCATGTTGTCCTCTGCATAAGGTATCATTGTATTTAGAAGTATATTCTGGTATACATACTGGTCCATATGAGTATCAATCTTTTTTATAGGACCAACACCATACCCAGAAAATGCTGCCCACACCATCACATTACCCCCACCGTGTTTTATTGTTTTACTGGTGTACTTTGGATTATGTTGCATGTTCGGAGGACGCCATACATACCTCTTACCATCCGATCCGAATCTACAAAATTTAGATTCATCACTCCAAAGGACATTTTTCCAAAAAATTAACGGCTTTTCCAAATGCTCACGAGCAAAGGACAACCGAGCTTGTATGTTCTTTTTTGAAACATGTGGCTTATGCTGAGAAATGCATCCACGTAAATTTTTTTCATTAAGTCTTCTTCTTATCGTTCTGCTGGACACGTTGATACCATATTTTCCTGAAATTTCTCTCTCGATTACGGTGGAGCTCTTAAAAGGATCTTCGACAGAGGCTCTGTATATTAAAGAGTCCTCTTTACGTGAAGTTTTTCTGGGCCGAGGAGCCTGTGTAACATTTTTAGATGTTTTATATTTCTGAATATGTCTTAATGCATTATAAAACATCTTCCTGGAGCATTCCAAAGTATAAGCAATCTCACTTATACTTGTTCCTCTCGAGTTCATTTGTTGAATAATCTTTCGTTGTTCCTCTGTACACCACTTTTTTTTAGCCATATCTAAATAATGTTTATTAAGTCAGTTTGTCTTCCTCATTGATTAAATAATACCTAAACTTACCAATTAATATTTATACCCTCAAACAACTTTTAAAAAATTTAATTATACTTATATGTGCTAAAATTGTGTCCGGCTTATTTTACATATTACTGCACTAAAATGCAAATTTGAAAGAGAATAGCGATAGAATGCAAAAAAAAAAGTAACGGGACTTATTGATCACACCATAAACAACACTAATTAACAAAAAATTTAGTTTATAATTGCAATGAAATGAAATAATTTGCTTTAGAAAACAGCAAGTATGAAGTGTGCTAACCTCATGGCCACCACTGTATATATAGATAGATTTCAATAATAAAATAAATTTTTTTGGAAATTGAAGCTTACTATTATTTGTTTAAATACAATTTTAATTGAAAATTATTTCAATAAAATGTATTACTTAGATTTAATTACATAATAATATCATTTTGATGATTGAAGCAAATTCAAATAAATTTTTAATTTATATAATCAAAAATTTATATAATTAAATTGAACTTCCTTTTTTTCAACAATTTTTTTTTAAATTTGCAAATTCCATTTTTACTGTTGACAGTTTGGTGCGCTAAACCAATATAAATATCGCTGTTGCATACAGCTTGTATTTATAGTAAAACTGTAAACCACATTTGCAATATTTGAAATTTAACACGCATTGCGCATGTCCAAAAATTTGGTGACTTTTTCGTTGACAAAGCAATACTTAAGCACATACAAGACAGTTGTTGTTGTTAAAAATTCTTTTTTGCTCAGGCATGCGCAGTAATGACTAAAATTCTATTATTTAAAAGCAACGCAAGTGTGAGTGTGTACCAATATAAATATCGCTGTCTGCATACAGCTTGTATTTACAGTAAAACTGTAAACCACATTTGCAATAAAATTTTAATATGAATGCGCATTGCGCATGTCCAAAAATTTGGTTAGTTCTTCGTTTACAAAGTAGAACTTAAGTATCTACAAGACAGTTGTTGTTGTTGTTTAAAATTCTTTTTTGCTCAGGCATGCGCAGTAATGACTAAAATTCTATTATTTAAAAGTAACGCAAGTGTGAGTGTGTATCTGTTTGCAGAAATTTTACGCTATTTATACTAAAACTTTAAACCGCAGCGTATGGGAATTTTTGTATTTAAGTGATGAAGGGAAATATCTTCAAGTTTATTCAGTAAAATCTTTTAAATACTACACCGTGGAATTTTTGTACTTAAGTGATGAAGAAAATATCTTCAAGTTTATTCAGTAAAATCTCTTAAATACTAAACCGTGGTTATAGAACTTTTTATTTTTGCAAGTTCTGTAACTTGCGAATCGTTTGAGGTATCTTAATGAAATTTCGCATTTTTATAGCTGAGGTGTTTTAGAGTTGACTGGGGAAGTGTGAATTTTGGTACATCTGTCAGGTTGTGGATGGGTGGGTCTCCAAAGTGGGTGGTTACATATATAAACTAAAAATTTAATAAATTCTAAGAAACTGTGTCTTAGAAAAAAAAATAAAATATTAGTATTATGTGAAAGATCTTTGAAAATCTGTTTCTATGTCGTATCTTAAATTATCGTGTATGCCCAACATATGCAAGATATGGTAATTTTTTGCAAAAATTTAAGTTCTTTCAATAAATGTATCGAATAAAATCTAAACTAATGTGTAAACAATTTTTCCAAAATCTCTATTCAAATTCAAAATTATGAAATGATTACAATAATTTCATACATATTGACATAAATTAAACTATGTTTTTTCAATTTTTCTCCAAGATTTAAAAAAAAAATTGTAATATTAATAAGAACTGGCTCAACAACTATACATATAATATTTTTTTATGTCATTCGCTAGACTATTCTGAAGATTCCCTGAAAATTTCATACAAATCGGTCTAGTCGTTTTTGAGTCCATACGGAACATACATAGATTTAAATCATAAAAGTTTTTTTAAAAATTTTTTGGAAATTGAATTTGTTGAAACTTACAATTACTTGTTTAAATAAAATTTTATTTGCAAAATTAATTCAATAAAATGTATTAGATTTAATTTAAGTACATAATAATATCATGTTGATGATTGGAGCAAATTCAAATAAATTTTTAATTTTAATAATCAATTTCGTAAATAAATAAACTTACTTTTTTTTCAATATTTTTTTTTTTTTTTTAATTTTCAAATTCCATTTTTACTGTTGACAGTTTGGTGCACTAAACCAATATAAATATCGCTGTCTGCATACAGCTTGTATTTATAGTAAAACTGTAAACCACATTCGCAATAAAATTTGAAAACAAATGCGCACCGCGCATGTCCAATAATAAGATGACATTTTCGTTGAAAAAGCACATACAAGACAGTTGTTGTTGTTTAAAATTCTTTTTTGCTCAGGCATGCGCAGTAATGACTAAAATTCTACTATTTAAAAGGAACAAAAGTGTGTGTGTGTATCTGTTTCAAGAAATTTTACGCGTGTGCATCAGCTATTTATACTAAAACTTTGAACCGAAGCGCATGGGAATTTTTATACATAAGTGATGAACGTAAATACCTTCAAGTTTATTCAGTAAAATCTATTAAATACTTAAGTGGTTATAGAACTTTTTATTTTTGTAAGTTCTGTAATTTGTGAATCGTTTGAGGTATCTTAATGAAATTTCGCATTTTTAGAGTTGAGGTGTTTTAGAGTTGACTGGAGTAGTGTGAATTTTGGTACATCTGAGAGGTTGTGGGTGGATCTCCAAAGTGTGTGGTTACATATCTAAACTAAAAGTTTAATACATTCTAAGAAACTGTGTATTAGAAAGACGCTTGTGTTAGCCCAAATACATATAATATTTTTTTTATGTCATTAACTAGGCTATTCTGAAGATTCCCTGAAAATTTCATACAAATCGGTCCAGCCGTTTTTGAGTTCATACGGAACATACACACATCAATTTATATATATATATGTAGGTAGATTTCAATCATAAAATTTTTGTTGGAAATTGAATTTGTTGAAACTTACAATTACTTGTTTAAATAAAATTTTAATTGAAAATTATTGCAATAAAATGTAGTAGATTTTATTAATAACATAATTTTGATGATTGAAGCAAATTCAAATAAATTTTTAATTTATATAATCAAAACCGTAATTAAATAAACTTCCTTTTTTTCAATAATTTTTTTTTTTTTTTTAAATTTACAAATTCCATTTTTTACTGTTGACGGATTGGTGCACTAACCCAATATAAATATCGCTGTCTGCATACAGCTTGTATTTATAGTAAAACTGTAAACCACATTCGCAATAAAACTTGAAAACTAATGCGCATCAGCTATTATACTAAAACTTTAAACCGTACTAAAGTGATGAACGGAGTAAAATCTATTAAATACTACACAGCGGTTATAGAACTTTTTATTTTTGTTATGAAATTTTGCATTTTTAGAGTTGACTTGAGCAGTGTGAATTTTGGTACATCTGGGAGGTTGTGGGTGGATTTCCAAAAACTATTTTAAATTGAAAACAAATAATTTTGTATGTAAATTAATGCAAGAAATAACATAAAAAAGTGTAATCAATAAAATCAGGTGAGTATCGCTGAAGGATTCGTCAACAGACGAATTTGTTACAAATTTGGTTTTTATTAATTACAAAAATGTGTATTTTTATCATATCTTTGAATTTTACCAAAATGAATTTTTGAAGTTCTGTTTTACTCATTATGATGTGAATTTCTTAACAAACATATAATTTTTTTGCTGTTTTATTTGCATTTTTGTTATTTCTCTATCTTATACAATTAGTTTTTTTCCGAATGCAAAATCCTCTATCTTTTCAAATAATTTTTTTTCAAATATTTTTATACCCTTCACCTTCGTGAGAAGGGTATATATAATATTGTCATTTCGTTTGTAACTTCTACAATATAATCTGTTCGTCAGCAATTAAATGTAAAATTTTTAAAAGTTTTCTTGATATATTTAGGATGCTATTCGCTGAAAGTGGGCAATTAATGCATCCACAACAAAGCTGAAGGGTATATAAGATACGGCATTGCCGAATATAGCACTCTTACTTGTTTTGGAATGATTTCTTCTGGTAATTCATGTTTTCTTACTAATTTTTGAATGCTAAACATGAATTTTATATTTTTCAATCATTTATAAAAAAGCAATAATGCAAAATTTTAAAAACCAATTATATGTGATATCCAGTAGTTGCTTTAACAAAATATTGTAGAAAACCGAGTTTTAATAACTCAAGTAATATGCAAAAAAAAACATTTTTTTGGCTCTCCTGAAAAGTTTTATTTTTTAAGATAGAGGGTTTTGAATATATAAAATTGTATGTCTTAAGTTACAAAACATTTATTTTAATATATTTCCCACTCGCGTCCCACTAAGAGACCAAAAAGCTTTTAGACATAAGATTTCTTTTGATAAAAAAAAAATCATAAAATTTAAAAAAGGACCCATTTTGGATAAAAATTTCTATTTTGCAAAAAAAAAAAAAATCAAAAATTTTATGACTTGAGTTATAAAATATTTATTTTGATAGATATCCCACTCGCATCGCACTAAGCGGCCAAAAACCTCTTAAAGGAATGGACCTAAGCTGTCTTTGACAAAAAAAAAAAAAAAAAAAAAAATAAATTTTGACCCCATCTAACTCAGACAGTTCTGTCTGAATTACTGGTGCAAATTTCATCCCAATCGGAAGACATCGATTTCAAAAATGACCCATATATTTGTATACCTACAATCAAAAAGATGGGGCTTTGAGATTGTGAAATATCATTACGATATCGCAGTCGTTCACGAGCTACCAAAATAAAATGTTTCTAAAACACTGTGGTTTGTAAAACATCGAAATATTGGTCGTAGACAGACCTAAACGATCTAGCTATGTCCGTCCATCTGTCTGTTGAAGGCACAATAAGGCCTATATGAAAGGACATAATGGGATGAAATATCCTAAAAATATTCTCTGTTGATCAGAAATGTTTGTTATTGCAAATGGGAAAAATCGATACACATAAAATCAATAAATTAAAGAGATTTGAAATTTTCGTTGCTTTTTAGCAAGGTTGGCTACCGATTCAAAGTGGTAAAAATATATTATTTTTATAATTTGAAATTATATATCGGTACCGGTATATATAGATAATGCTATTTACTATTATATCGGTAAAGGTAGCTTAGCGGTAACGGTAACTAACCTAGCTATTTGCACATATCTATGTCAATATTTATTTATTGCATTATCTACAATATTACGTCTTGTATTTTGAGCAAAATTAATAGAAAATTTATTTCAAATCTATTAACATTTCATGTTTTTTTTTATTACGAATATACAAAAGCAGTTCATTACTACGAATATCCAAAAGCCGTTGCAGTTTAATCACATTATACCGGCTCTTACTACTTTAAAGTCGAAGGAAAGAAAAAATACCTAATCTATTTCAAAGATATGTACATTAAAAAAGTTTTTTTTTGTACAAATCTTTGATGTTAGTCCAATTCTAAATTTAAACAATGTAGTCAGACGAGACAACAAAATTAAACAACAAACAATAGACAACAAATCTATATTATAAATTCAACAAACAAATAAACTAATATGTACATTAGAGGGGTTCAAAAATTTAAGAAAAACACAAAGTACATTGCACAATTCAACATATCTAAAATTATGAATGGGGATGTCAGCTGTTATATCTGGATCATCTATCTAGGTAGGTTGAAATATGCAGGGCATTAAAATTGAATTTGTACCTGTCTAATGTACATCTACATAAGTACAAGCATATGTATACGAATGTTTGAGTTTGAATATGGAGATTTGTAAATAAAAACAAAAGGACCCTTATGACGTCAGCATACAGAGAATAATAGTGCAGTTAGTAATGCCTCAAGGAAAATTGGTTTAAGTTAAAAATCAACAAAAGGACATTATAATACTCGTACATACATAAATAATACACACTTACGTTGAAAAATACATACAAATGTTGTCTTTGCATTGTTTGTGCATTTGAAAAGTAAAGAAGACAAATGTCAAAACTGATTGCAAACCAATGTTCAAATATATTTACTTCAAAACAAATGCGGGTCGAAAACAAATACACACCCATCTACTACCCATTCCTACATTTTCATTCATATCAAATTGCATTAAAGTTTTAAAAGAAAATTTAAAATTAGTTTTGGGGACTTTCAGTCATCTTTAATACCGACTTTGCATTGCTTTGCCTTTTTGTTCGGCAGACGTAGTGCAATGACATTTGTTAAAACTTAGTGTCATTTGTAGTAATCAGCTTCATTAGTTGTGCCTGTTTTGATGACGCTGACAACGAGAAGAAAAATAATCGGAAGCCAACATCAGCAGTAAAAGTAAATTGAAATAATCATGTATAGAAAAAAATGTACTATATTTTCTTTTCCCTATGATATGCATATATATACACTGAAAGAAAGTTTTGCTATTGAAATTATACGATGGTTGTTTGATGAGTTCTTAAGCAAAATATGAAAACTATAAAACAAGAAAATGACCTACTTAGTACATTAAACCAAATTATATAAAGAAATACTAAAATACACCATAATGGGGAGAGCATTATGCGTATATTTGTAATGACCAAAAATATTAGTCTAAAACCCATTTTAAAGTATACCGATCGACTCAGAAGTTTAAAGACATAAATCACAAGTCCTAATCACTTTAACGAGTGTAAATCTCTTCAAAATGTTGGAATCCAAATATTTAACACAAATAAGTTTCATATAGAAATAAATCACACGGCCTAATCTTATGGCGATCAGTCCATAATTGCTCATAGCTCCCATATAAGGCCATTTCCGAAGATCACTCACGAAAATTAATTATTGAGATTTTTAAAGAAACAGTTTTTACTCATTTACTTAGTGTAGGGTATTGACCGACCATACTTTCTTACCTGTTTAATGTTGAAAATTTCCAATGGCAAAAATTATTTCACCAAAGTGTCCTTAATCTTCATGTCCATCTATTATTCAGCTGATTTAAAAACTCAGATGTGCAGTCAAGGCGAATTTTCAGATTGTGTTTTAGATAGTTCCGCTATAAAAAATAAGAAAAGAAATACTTAAAAACAAAATTAAAAAAAAACCGAAAAACTCAATTAAGTAAGTCATTTCTTTCAGCAAATTTTCGAAGATTATCCGATTTGACTGAAATGTTCGAAGTACAGCTTTATACTTCACTCTGGCTTCGTTGAATTTAATCATCCTAAATATTTGTAAAAGTTACAAGTTTCGAAAATACTCCGTAAACTTTGGCACGTTACATCACCAACTAGGTTTGGATTGGAACTATCTGCAAAAATTGTTCTAAGAGCTCTTAACTCGTTCTTTGTCATTATTTCAAGTTTTATAGATCATGTCAAAAGTTTATAAGTTTTCATTAAGTGCTGGTTCACACACGTCAAGTTTACTTGATTAAGTCTTGAGTTTATAGAAGAGACAGAGAGGAAAAAAAGAGGAAAATCTTTCCAATCTCCTCTCTCTTCTATAAACTCAAGAATGGTTCAAGTAAACTTGACGTAACTTTGTGAACGAAGCCAGTGTATAGAGATTAATAGGGGGTGGATTTATAAGCAAATGTATCTATTCTCTCGAACGTCCAAATACAATGCGGACTAATTATCTATCCGAATCGCACATTTTGCTGTACAATGGCATCGATTTGTTAGTGCATTTTTTTGCATATTTTATTAATAATGCATATTGTTACGAATGGTTGTTTATAAACACGTCCATCAGTAGCATTAGCATTGTTTGTAAGTATGGCGACACTAAATGTTTAAACTGCGAACATTAACATCGAAAGCTCTAGAATTCGAATATACTAGTTTATACTAGAATATACTAGAATTGTAGAAGATTCACGATAGATGGCGCGTGTATAAATAGTGGCAGAGGTTACAGTAGTGAGTTGATCATAGGCGCTGTTAGAGTTCATATCAACTATTTTGTATATTTTAGTTTGTACATTATAAAGTGTGTGTGCATTTCTGCGAATTGATAAACGTGTATAAAGACACGCAGTGACTATTTGAATTGTTGTTGTTGTACATTTTAAATAAATAAAGAGTTGTTACTAATTTTAAACTACTAAAACTGCTTTTATTTGCAATCAAAAGTATCCGAAATCGAGAAACTGGCATTCAGTCTTCATTTCTCTATCATCAATTGAAAATTATAATCTCAAAACATTTTGCTTCAAAAAATTTTACAGTTTTCAAAAATTCATTAAATGTATCGAAAACATTCATATTTGTTTCCATTGCAACTTTGATTTATAAGAGGTTTCGTTATCGAACGATTTTGTAACTTCACTTGCACAGTTACCGCTCCTGGCAGTCATTTCTTAGTAGTTCTAGGAGACTATTCTTAGAGAAAAATGCACTACACAATAAACGTTTATAGTGAGTGTAGTCACTTAGAGACATTTAAGTTACAATTGTTCTTACGCTAGATTACATGGGATCTGCGTTACAAATAGCACATAAGTGTAAAACTTGGAGTCAGTCAAGTGATCAGACTTTAACTATTTAATTCCTGGTATAATTTAAAAATTCCTAACTGCTGGGGACAATGTTGTGTGTTTTTTTTTTTGATATTGCGCGATCCATAGTTAATTATTTTATGTTTCTACATAAAAATAAATGTAAGTGCATATTTTTTTAAGTTTTAGATCATATTCTGATTTTTTTAATTATTTACCAATAATAAATGCATGAAAATCCGCCCCCTAAGTGATTATAATTCATTAAGATTTTCCTTTCGTCACATCTACACAGTGTTGATTTTCAAAAGCAATTAAATTCAAAAATACTTTTTTTGTCCAAGAAAGCTCAAATATTGGTTATGTATTTTATTATTTGAGGCCGCTCCACAGTGGAGCGGAATTAAAATCCGATCGGGATAAAATTTTAAGTGGGCGTAGCCAAGTGATATTTGATTTTAAGTTATTAAAATGAGTTTATGTTATTAAAATGTTGCGAGAGCGGCGCTATAGGGACTCAAAGTAGGGTACAATCGACATGTAAAATTTTTAAACAAGTGCCATTTTTTGGATGGGAAATATTTTTGATGGACGGAGTTTTAAAGTGGCATATTTTTGAATCTAATTGTGATATTAACTTGAACTTTTTTTGTATGACCAAAAATTAACATATTAGTTCGGAATAAATGTGGATCAAATTGATCCTAATATTTGCAATCCTATTAAAATTTTGATAAAAATTTTGGAAACTCAATAAATATGTAATAAAATCTTTATTTATTGACAAAACTCAATGAAATTTTCAAAGTTTTTTTTAAATTTGTCATTTTAAATAACAAAGTGTAAAGAAACTTGTCAAAAGGTTAAAGGGAATTTCGAAATTCCTAAAATTTTAGGGAAAAATCCCAAAAATGGTACTTTGTAAATTTTTGCTCGTAGGGTCTACATTTCCTTCGGGGCTGGGAAAATACTTTCGTGATAAATAGGAAACACATCAAGGTTTTCAAAGCTGCTTTCGGTTTTCTGATTCCAGCTTAGGGATTTAGAACGTGTGGCCCAAAATTTAAATTTTTTTAAAAAAATAGGTCAAATTCCAAAGGGCGTAGGAGCGACATATTCAAAAAATAAGACATGTATTTAATAACAAAATGTTTTTCGTAAAGATGCCTTACGGAAAAACATAAACTTGTTTTATGTTCTTTAACAAAGTTTTTTTTTTTTTAATAAAAAAAGAGTTAAGCAAAAATCTACTATTTATACCCTACACCACCATAGTGGGGAGGGTATATTGGATTTGTGCAGATGTCTGTCCGTCCGTCTGGCTGGCTGGCTGTCCATGTAAACCTTGTGCACAGAGTACAGGTCGCAATTTTGAAGACTTTATCGGTCATAAATGTTTAATTTATATAGGTATCTACACAAGTTTTTCTCCAAATAAGTTTTATATACACGGAATTCATGTCACCAAATTTTATTATGATCGGTCCATAATTAGTCATAGCTCCCATATAAGGCCTGCTTCCGATAATCACTTTAACGAGCATAAATCTACTAAAAATGGTATACATATATGAAGATAATTGATATCTACCGAATAATTTCCAAAATAAAATTTTTCTAAACAACTATGCGTCGTCACAAATATACGAAGTTTAATATGCAACAATTATAATCGGAATCAATATTAAAAAAATAAAGTTCTGTTCAGTCGATTAGTGGTAGCTTGGAATATACAAATTTTCGGATATTAGATATAACGATGTTCAAATATTTTTAGCGTTAACCTTCGTATATTCCCACAGTATTATACTCGTGTTAGAAAGTGTTAAAATAAGTTGTTTTTCGACATAAATTTATCACCAGCTACATGCACAGGCAGACGCCAACATTATGGTCCAGACTATGTCGTCTTCATCGTAGTCGTCGTCATCATCCCCAACGACATCATCGTAATGTACTGATGTTCATATGTATGTAGAAATATAATGTCGTTATAATAACGAGTAATATGCATACAACAGGAAAATCCTTAAGCAGTATTTACGTTGACTCCATCACAACCATGCACCTCGAAATTCTTGTCTGCCAGTTGAGCAAACTATGCTTTTTGTCAACCTTAATCTGCAGGATGTTGCATTTTGCCTTGACATTCACACTTTAATGCACATGCAGCCTTGTACACAGTAAGAAACCACAAATTTGTTTATATATTAAACTATAAAATATTTGTGTAAAATATGTGCAGAAGATAGAACAAAAAATATATGTATAAAACTAAATAATGATATTTTTAAAGAATTTAATAAAATAAATTTGGTCGAAAATTTTATAGAAATATATTTGGGAGATTCACACGGTCTGCTATATGTTTCAAACAAAAAAAAAGTGTTATTTTATGACAAAACAATACACATAGTTCAACAAGTTTTATTAGTTTAGAACTTTTTTGTTTGAAATACAACAAAAATTTGTTTAAACTATCATAATATATTATGACAATATGACCTAATGCATTATTAATTATTTTTATGTAGAAATTTATAACCGAGTAGATTCTTGAAAATAAATAAAATTAAAAAACCCAATATCATATTAGTTTAATGATATACAGACTTTCTGGAAACCTAGTATTAATTTTTAACTCTTGAGCTACTTAGTTTCTTTAGGATTCTTTAATATTTCAAAACCATCTTTAAAAATGGTTAAAAACTTTAAGTTCTATCTTCAAAAATCCTTTCTTGCTGTTTCCTTTGAACAAAGTTTAAAATATTTATTTAATATTTTAAACTTTTTTTATACAAAACAATTTCAGTATTCTTTAAGAATTTAGATTTGTATGTGATTTTATTGTGTTCATTTTAAATCTTTTTTAAGGAATAAAATTTCAAAAAGTTGTTTTTTTTAACACCATTTACAAACAAAAAACTATATTACCCGAGCATTGTTAAAGGTGTTTTCTTCTTTTCATCTTAACTGGAATTCCTTAAAATACAAAGAATAATATTTATTTCTTTATGCAACATCTACTCGTATGTAGTTAAACCTAATATGATTGAGCATTTCCCACGAGTTGTAGTTTTTTTTTCTACATACTTTCTAAAAATTCGTTTGATTGTAGAAACACACATATACTTAAATGCACATATATATGGCACAGTAGAGGGTAAATGTGTTAGTTTTGCCTTGTCTAATACAGTGAAACTTGTGGAAATGTAACTAGTAAAGAGCTTGCAAATGGCAAAATTAACAATCGCCCAACTGTAAGAGTAATTTCACATAAAGTCGAATTTCCCAATATTGAGGTGCACAATCGACTAAAAAATAGTACAATTATCTAAAGTGTAGGAAAAAGAGCCGATCTATTTAATTTAAGAATTCCTTCTATTTGGGTTTCCCAACGGAATTACTTTATTATCAATGTTGACAGTTGGGGGATGAACAGGTCCTGAATAATTTCCCATGATTCATATAATGACAAGGACCCAGATAATATCCAAATCTCTTTCTATATTCCACAATATTCCGAGATGTACAAACATCGTTCCATAGCATTTTGATACACAGAGAAAACAGATTCATTGTGGCAACTGAATTTGTTGCCAATCGAATGATTCTTTCTGCCTTAGGTACCGAATTTTACAGTTGTGGCTACAACATTTATCAATTAAATTTCTGTTTACAGAACCGAAAAATTCTATGTGTGCAACCGAATCATTTGATTGTCAACAAATTCGGTTGCAACTACGAATCAGTTTTCTCTGTGTAGCATATATGCATGTGGAATGAACGAACTACTTCGTATTTCCACGAGCATATAACAGTAAACAAACTTTCGTGATTGCTACAATCTTAGACTGAAAGACTTTGTAGCGATCTGGTCTGCATTTCAATCCACCAGTAGTGGTGTTATCCATTGGTAAAATATTTAACATATTGTTACGAATGTGCAATGACGATTTGAGTTTAACGGTCTATAACGACTGCCTGCAGCATTCATCATATTTGAGGGCACGTCCATCAGTAGCATTCGGTTGTTGGCATTGTTTGTAAGTATGGCAACACTAAATGTTTGGGCTGCTGGCAATGACATCGAAGGCTCTGGAATTTGAATGTACTAGTATGTTCATTAAGAGCATTGTGGAAGATTCCCGATAGATGGCGCGTGTATAAATAGTGGCAGAGGAGGCAGTCGTGAGTTGATCATTGGCGCTGTTAGAGTTAACATCAACTGTCGTGTACAATTGAGCTTGTCATTATAAAGTGTGTATGTGCATTTCTGCGAATTAATAAACGTGTAAAAAGACACTGAGTGACTATTAGAATTGTTGTTGGTGTACATTTTAAATTAATAAAGAGTTGTTACAAATTGTAAACTACTAAAACTGCTTTTTATTTGCAATCAAAAGTATCCGGTTTATTTAAAGGAAATAAACCACGTTTTTAAAAGGTAAAAACGTAACAATATTCTGGTTCTATAGTCATTGAACAAATTCTTTTATTACAATTATTATAGCAAATTGATGGCGTAGCCGTCTTCGAAGAAGTTCTGATCGCACCTATATACCTATATACTACACTACTGATGCGTTTGTCAAGACTGGTCGTATAACACTCGTGTACACCCAATAGGTTAGCATATGTCTTATGTCACATTTAGAGTCAATCTCTCTTCCCAATTGTACTTTGTGTGGTACATTATAGACTCGGTACCAGTGTTACTACGATGGCATCAGCAATTTTCTTTTTTTTTTCGTTATTTTAATTTGAAATGGATAGTTTCATTCAAATGATACAATGGTACATTAATTAAGATTTCTATTGTTAAATTCGTGTCACAATGATGGGCTCAGTAAATGGAGTGCAAACTAAATATATGAATTTAGTCTCACATTTGTTATCTGCATCAACATTTGGTATTCCAAAATATTCAAAATTTATATTTTCCTAATACATATAAAGGGTCTTCCAGTAATGACTTCCGATCTTTTAAAATTGGTGGTGATAAGCTGAACAACAACGACATGTGGTTTCAACAAGACGGCGTTACCTCATGCGCACACGCCACCTTGGACATTCTGCACTAGTGACTTGAGAGCATGGTCATCTCACGTGAAGATGGTGTGAACTTTCCAGATCGTGCGATTTGACTTTTTCTTGTGGGTTTTCTTAAGTCGCCGGTCTATGCGAGCCAAAAAAACCATGCCATCGTTCAAATTGAGACTGATTTATGCACCATGGTCATAGAAAAGTTAACATTTTTGAATAACATTAAGTCACTTTTATCAGACACAGGCAGAGTCATAGGTTATCTCATTAACCCTTTCAATTATTATAAAGTGTGCTGGAGAAATGATCAAATCTCAGTCAGTCTCAATCATAGTTCAATGGAGCTTAAGTCAGTGATTCAGATAAAGAGATGCTCCATAAGAGCTCTGAAAGCAGGCAATAGAACGATTGAAAGTGCTGGAAACTATTCGTTCAGAGTAACTGAGTTTTATGGATTTGCCTGGTCTATTATCAGAAATCGTAGGGATATTAATTGAGTACTTTATTACATTTTTATCCATTTATAAATTATAGGGTGCCCCGATAGACTATACGATAGTGTGCTGGACTATCAGTCTGGGGGTTGCGGGTTCGATTCCCGCCAGAGACTCTGGGTGTATCTGCAGACAAGCAAAAACGCTTCGCAGATTGTGTTTATTAAAAAAAAATGTGATAGCCAGAGACAATCGGTCCACGACAAGTGTAATATCGTGCAAATTGCAATATTTGATGGTTGGATTCACGTGCTATCAGGAATTGTACAGTTAGCAAGGCATTAAGCTAACAAACCGACAACATCCTCCTGGCCTGGTCATGTAAATCAGCCTGATTAATTATTTTTCATTCAGTTGCAGATTAATTTATTTTGGGCTGTTTTAATACTTGACAATGAGTGTCACTTAGATATGACCTCAGGTATCCCGATATGACCTCTTGAGCAGAGACCGACCAATTACCTTGTATGTCACTGCAACCCTTTTGTTCACGAAGTGTTGTTTGGAAATTTTACAAAATTCCAGTCTCGTACACACTACAGCTTTACACGTCAAGTAATGTTGAAGAGGCGTACTAAAATTATTAAATATTTTCAACAAAATCCAACTTGGTCCTACAAACAGTTTGCCAAGCATTCAAAGGTCTGTTATTAAACTTTTTCCAATGTTATTAAACAGTACCGGGAGAACTTGTCCGTTGATAGAAAACCTGGTTCAGGTAGAAGGAATGGTCCACAAGATGTTTCTAAAGCCAAAAGAATAAAAAGCATTTTCAAAAGAACTCCCAACACATTCGGTAGGAAAGCAGCCCGGTTAGGTCAGTGCTCGGACTATTTGGTACGAAAACTAAAAGCCAATGCAGGTTTAAAAATATACACTGCTCAAAAAGTTCCTGACAGGAACTCTGCTAAAAATTTAGAGGCCAAAGACAGAGTACGGAAATTGTATGTTAAGAATTTTTTGATCTCAGTCCTTACATTGGCCTAGATGCAGTTACCCTGAAGTTACTGGGCATCTTACGAAGTAAATGCTGTTGATGAGCTGTTTGTAGGTGTCAGCTGGTAGATGAGTAGTGGCTTAAATGGGATTATTCGAATATCATGCTTTGCACTACCAAATCTCTGATCGCTTCATCATGACCAATAGTCTGTCTTGAGTTTTATTAGTATGGAATATCCTAGATTGGAAGGATTATATTATTTATCGGCCAATTTTGCCAGTACTGTGTTCACTGTGAGTTACTCAAATTTCACTTCTTTACGGCATCTTCATTTGATGTGAAAAATTAGGAATTTCCGTAACTGTTAGGCTGTGAAGTTTGGAATGAACACTTTATTCCGCTTTGCAGCAATCTTTTTAATTTTAGTATTCTTCAGCTTCGCTGTGTTGAAGGGTGTGCAGTATGTGCAAATGTATCTAAGATGGAGATAGGCACGGGAGCTGGTTTCTTAATACAGGAGACTGATAATCGGATATCATATAAACTTTTCGATGAATGTAGCATCTTCTAGGCTGCGCTCTAGAAAATCTCGGGTTTGATAACGGCGAATTTCACTAGGGGTTAGATGTCGATAGCCAATCGATGCTGAAGGCTTTTTACTGTCATGTAATAAACTAATTAGTATGTTCAATGGTAGAATGTAATGGTTACCAGACACTGAAACTTTCGTGGAAATGAGTTTGTGGACGATCTGGCGAGACAAGAAACTGTGAATTAAACCATCGATATGTAAATATCTTAAAGTTACTTAAATGATAACCAATGGTACTGGGAAAACGGACGATTGTACGATAGCTTAGAAGACATTACTGTATGTCTACATTAATAAATTACCATCTCCATATACTTTGTCTCTTAATTCGGTATGATCCGATAATTTAAGCATCTAACATGGGAGTAACTCAGGAGTCCCTGTATATATCAAGATGTGTTAAGGATTCAATAAGATTTATGATCAAAACATTGTTGAAATCTCTTTAAAAAAGTTAACGAATGTTTTTAACTCTTTAATAAATTTGTTACACACTGTATACTCCTTCTTAACACGGTTTACGGGTGTCTGTATGCCAATCTTTTATAATCGTAAACTCAACCGAAAATTGCACTAAAGTTAAATGGAAAATACTAAATATGGATGTAAGTAGTTCAATGAAATTAAAGTAGGAAACTTACATGCAGCAATATATTCCGGCCTTTGCTTTGCTTGGTGTTTTCATTTTCATTTTTATTTTATTTTTTTCGTTTGGTTCATCTCTTGAGGCTGTTGCATCCCAAGAGTATTCACGCAAGCAGAAAAATATTTTTAACCACAATAAATGATGCAGCACACCAATACATACAGAAGCACATACATATGTATATCCTTGTATCAGGACCATACCTACATTTCATACATACCACACCATGGTAACCAGCCGTAGCTTTTCAGATTCTACTGAATTTGGCATGAATGAATGAAAGAAAGTTTAAGTTTAAGTTTTCTTTCATGTAGATTTTCCTGATTTTCTTTTTGTTATGGTACATGGATATGCAGAAATTTGATTTAAATAATATTTGCCTTCTGTGCGCTTTTCTTTGAAATTAGTTTCGGTTTTCATTATACCCACAGGTAGTAAAGCAGCTTAAATCTTGCATGAAAAGTTTGCATTCTTTTGTTTGAAATTATTATTCATATGGATTTGTTTCAAAAGTATTAAGATAATTTATTGAGTTACAATTGAATTGATTTTAAGCGTTTAACCTCTTTTCTTTTGTTCCTAATTTGTGGATACCGCTAATAAATTTAAACTTTTCTTACTACAAGTCTTTTTACAAATGTTAGTTAATTATGTCATTAGTATTTGAAAAATATTTTCATATAATTTATAGTTGTTTAAATGAAGAAAAGTACCCATAGAAAAGTATTTTATGCGTATAAAATATGCAATTAAAAACGAAAAATATGTTCTGAACATATAAAAAATATTTACTTAAAAATAGTTGGTTTTGGTTTGATTTCAAAGTTTTATTAAAAAAAATAAATAAAAAGCAAATATTTAAATTAGTTATTATAGGATTATATATCGATTTTAATGAATATGGCAATACATGAAAATAATTTGATTCAATTCATTGCAATAAATTACTATGTGTTTACTTCAGTTTTAAAATTTTCACACTAAATCTTTGTTTTAGATTTGGTCAATTCAATTTTAAACTGCCTAATATTTCATATTTCTGAATTCATGTACCCCAATGCTTATAGAATTAGTAGGGAGAGGATGTTCTGCATAATTTTCTCTAAATGTTTATATTCTACATGCTATGATTCAAAAACTCTATGAATAGCGTGTGTCATTCATTTATAAAAAATTGCAATGGATTTCGGAGCATTCATCATGTATGTATTTAATCATCTAAATAAATTCGGCTTCCAAAATTTAAATAGCATTATCAAAAAGCCTCACAATAGTTTGTTCTAAGGACTGAGATCGAAAAAATCTTAATAAAAATGAAACCACTAAACTTAAAGTTTTGTTTTTTATTTATTGAAATTATTACAGTGCAAGCTCGGTACCCATTATCGCGGCGGCTTATTTTTTAATATTGCAGGTTCTATAATAGCGACAGTTTACGAAAAACTGGTTCCATTTTCGCGACTTTTATCTCCCCGTCTTTTGGTATATTCACCTTTTTGGTTGATTTTGATCTTCAATTCTGTCAGTTTATTCGTGTCATTTGATGTGTAAATACATCTTTTAATATGGAAAAAGTTCAACATATTGTAAAACCAACGATTTCTCAAAAATTAGAGATTTTAAAAAATTTAACAGTGGAGACTCCATTGAATTACAAGTTACATAAGTCATCGGTTTACCACATTATAAAGCAAGCAAATTCAATAAAAAAGTTCTTACGTACAACAGAAAGTGGCCCTGGCAAACGTTGCACCTTAAAGAAAGCTGGGTTCCCAAGAATGGAAAAAATGCTTTAAGTAGTTTCTAAAACAAAGAGAAAAAATTTTCCAATATCAGCAGCGATTTTACGAACAAAACCCAGTCATTTCTTTTCAAAAATTGATCAAAACAATTCAGGTTTTAATGCCAGTGAAGGATGGTTGAAGAAATTTAAGCGTCGACATGGAATAAGATTTTTAAAAATTACAGGCGAGATATTGTCTTCGAAACCTCAACTTATTGATCGATTTATGAAAGAGTTTAAGGATTATGTTGATGAGCATGGGTTGACTCTTCATCAAATCTACTATGCCTACGAATCTGGTTTATATTATAGGATGCTTCCAAATCACACTATTGCCCGGAAGAAAAATATGTAAAGAACGAACAAATTTTTTGCCCTGTTCCAATGCGAATGGCACAGACAAACTAAAATTGTTGGTTATTGGAAAACTGAAAAATCCACGCTCCTTTAAATGCTTTTTCAATTATCCTGTAATATACAACTCAAGTAATTACGCCATCATTTATATTCAAGGACTGGTTCCAAGTTGTTCATAAGTAAACATTTTTTAGGTCCGAGAAATTTAGCCAGTAGATTGGCTAGATTTCTGTACAGAAATACAGCCAGTTACTGGCTAGATTTCTATACAGAAATACAGCCAGTTACTGGCTAGATTTCTGTACAGAAATACAGCCAGTTACTGGCTAGATTTCTGTATAGAAATACAGCCAGTTACTGGCCAGATTTCTGTATAGAAATACAGCCAGTTACTGGCTAGATTTCTGTATAGAAATACAGCCAGTTACTGGCTAGATTTCTGTATAGAAATACAGCCAGTTACTGGCTAGATTTCTGTATAGAAATACAGCCAGTTACTGGCTAGATTTCTGTATAGAAATACAGCCAGTTACTGGCTAGATTTCTGTATAGAAATACAGCCAGTTACTGGCTAGATTTCTGTATAGAAATACAGCCAGTTACTGGCTAGATTTCTGTATAGAAATACAGCCAGTTACTGGCTAGATTTCTGTATAGAAATACAGCCAGTTACTGGCTAGATTTCTGTATAGAAATACAGCCAGTTACTGGCTAGATTTCTGTATAGAAATACAGCCAGTTACTGGCTAGATTTCTGTATAGAAATACAGCCAGTTACTGGCTAGATTTCTGTATAGAAATACAGCCAGTTACTGGCTAGATTTCTATATAGAAATACAGCCAGTTACTGGCTAGATTTCTATATAGAAATACAGCCAGTTACTGGCTAGATTTCTGTATAGAAATACAGCCAGTTACTGGCTAGATTTCTGTATAGAAATACAGCCAGTTACTGGCTAGATTTCTGTATAGAAATACAGCCAGTTACTGGCTAGATTTCTGTATAGAAATACAGCCAGTTACTGGCTAGATTTCTGTATAGAAATACAGCTAGTTACTGGCTAGATTTCTGTATAGAAATACAGCCAGTTACTGGCTAGATTTCTGTATAGAAATACTGCCAGATACTGGCTAGATTTCTGTATAGAAATACAGCCAGTTACTGGCTAGATTTCTGTATAGAAATACAGCCAGTTACTGGCTAGATTTCTGTATAGAAATACAGCCAGTTACTGGCTAGATTTCTGTATAGAAATACAGCCAGTTACTGGCTAGATTTCTGTATAGAAATACAGCCAGTTACTGGCTTGATTTCTGTATAGAAATACAGCCAGTTACTGGCTAGATTTCTGTATAGAAATACAGCCAGTTACTGGCTAGATTTCTGTATAGAAATACAGCCAGTTACTGGCTAGATTTCTGTATAGAAATACAGCCAGTTACTGGCTAGATTTCTGTATAGAAATACAGCCAGTTACTGGCTAGATTTCTGTATAGAAATACAGCTAGTTACTGGCTAGATTTCTGTATAGAAATACAGCCAGTTACTGGCTAGATTTCTGTATAGAAATACAGCCAGTTACTGGCTAGATTTCTGTATAGAAATACAGCCAGTTACTGGCTAGATTTCTGTATAGAAATACAGCCAGTTACTGGCTAGATTTCTGTATAGAAATACAGCCAGTTACTGGCTAGATTTCTGTATAGAAATACAGCCAGTTACTGGCTAGATTTCTGTATAGAAATACAGCCAGTTACTGGCTAGATTTCTGTATAGAAATACAGCCAGTTACTGGCTAGATTTCTGTATAGAAATACAGCCAGTTACTGGCTAGATTTCTGTATAGAAATACAGCCAGTAACTGGCTAGATTTCTGTATAGAAATACAGCCAGTTACTGGCTAGATTTCTGTATAGAAATACAGCCAGTTACTGGCTAGATTTCTGTATAGAAATACAGCCAGTTACTGGCTAGATTTCTGTATAGAAATACAGCCAGTTACTGGCTAGATTTCTGTATAGAAATACAGCCAGTTACTGGCTAGATTTCTGTATAGAAATACAGCCAGTTACTGGCTAGATTTCTGTATAGAAATACAGCCAGTTACTGGCTAGATTTCTGTATAGAAATACAGCCAGTTACTGGCTAGATTTCTGTATAGAAATACAGCCAGTTACTGGCTAGATTTCTGTATAGAAATACAGCCAGTTACTGGCTAGATTTCTGTATAGAAATACAGCCAGTTACTGGCTAGATTTCTGTATAGAAATACAGCCAGTTACTGGCTAGATTTCTGTATAGAAATACAGCCAGTTACTGGCTAGATTTCTGTATAGAAATACAGCCAGTTACTGGCTAGATTTCTGTATAGAAATACAGCCAGTTACTGGCTAGATTTCTGTATAGAAATACAGCCAGTTACTGGCTAGATTTCTGTATAGAAATACAGCCAGTTACTGGCTAGATTTCTGTATAGAAATACAGCCAGTTACTGGCTAGATTTCTGTATAGAAATACAGCCAGTTACTGGCTAGATTTCTGTATAGAAATACAGCCAGTTACTGGCTAGATTTCTGTATAGAAATACAGCCAGTTACTGGCTAGATTTCTGTATAGAAATACAGCCAGTTACTGGCTAGATTTCTGTATAGAAATACAGCCAGTTACTGGCTAGATTTCTGTATAGAAATACAGCCAGTTACTGGCTAGATTTCTGTATAGAAATACAGCCAGTTACTGGCTAGATTTCTGTATAGAAATACAACCAGTTACTGGCTAGATTTCTGTATAGAAATACAGCCAGTTACTGGCTAGATTTCTGTATAGAAATACAGCCAGTTACTGGCTAGATTTCTGTATAGAAATACAGCCAGTTACTGGGTAGATTTCTGTATAGAAATACAGCCAGTTACTGGCTAGATTTCTGTATAGAAATACAGCCAGTTACTGGCTAGATTTCTGTATAGAAATACAGCCAGTTACTGGCTAGATTTCTGTATAGAAATACAGCCAGTTACTGGCTTGATTTCTGTATAGAAATACAGCCAGTTACTGGCTTGATTTCTGTATAGAAATACAGCCAGTTACTGGCTTGATTTCCGTATAGAAATACAGCCAGTTACTGGCTTGATTTCTGTATAGAAATACAGCCAGTTACTGGCTTGATTTCTGTATAGAAATACAGCCAGTTACTGGCTAGATTTCTGTATAGAAATACAGCCAGTTACTGGCTAGATTTCTGTATAGAAATACAGCCAGTTACTGGCTAGATTTCTGTATAGAAATACAGCCAGTTACTGGCTAGATTTCTGTATAGAAATACAGCCAGTTACTGGCTAGATTTCTGTATAGAAATACAGCCAGTTACTGGCTAGATTTCTGTAAAAAAATACAGCCAGTTACTGGCTAGATTTCTGTATAGAAATACAGCCAGTTACTGGCTAGATTTCTGTATAGAAATACAGCCAGTTACTGGCTAGATTTCTGTATAGAAATACAGCCAGTTACTGGCTAGATTTCTGTATAGAAATACAGCCAGTTACTAGCTAGATTTCTGCATAGAAATACGGCCAGTTACTGGCTAGATTTCTGTATAGAAATACAGCCAGTTACTGGCTAGATTTCTGTATAGAAATACAGCCAGTTACTGGCTAGATTTCTGTATAGAAATACAGCCAGTTACTGGCTAGATTTCTGTATAGAAATACAGCCAGTTACTGGCTAGATTTCTGTATAGAAATACAGCCAGTTACTGGCTAGATTTCTGTATAGAAATACAGCCAGTTACTGGCTAGATTTCTGTATAGAAATACAGCCAGTTACTGGCTAGATTTCTGTATAGAAATACAGCCAGTTACTGGCTAGATTTCTGTATAGAAATACAGCCAGTTACTGGCTAGATTTCTGTATAGAAATACAGCCAGTTACTGGCTAGATTTCTGTATAGAAATACAGCCAGTTACTGGCTAGATTTCTGTATAGAAATACAGCCAGTTACTGGCTAGATTTCTGTATAGAAATACAACCAGTTACTGGCTAGATTTCTGTATAGAAATACAGCCAGTTACTGGCTAGATTTCTGTATAGAAATACAGCCAGTTACTGGCTAGATTTCTGTATAGAAATACAGCCAGTTACTGGCTAGATTTCTGTATAGAAATACAGCCAGTTACTGGCTAGATTTCTGTATAGAAATACTAGATTTCTGTATAGAAATACAGCCAGTTACTGGCTAGATTTCTGTATAGCCAGTTACTGGCTAGATTTCTGTATAGAAATACAGCCAGTTACTGGCTAGATTTCTGTATAGAAATACAGCCAGTTACTGGCTAGATTTCTGTATAGAAATACAGCCAGTTACTGGCTAGATTTCTGTATAAAAAAACAGCCAGTTACTGGCTAGATTTCTGTATAGAAATACAGCCAGTTACTGGCTAGATTTCTGTATAGAAATACAGCCAGTTACTGGCTAGATTTCTGTATAGAAATACAGCCAGTTACTGGCTAGATTTCTGTATAGAAATACAGCCAGTTACTCGCTAGATTTCTGTATAGAAATACAGCCAGTTACTGGCTAGATTTCTGTATAGAAATACAGCCAGTTACTGGCTAGATTTCTGTATAGAAATACAGCCAGTTACTGGCTAGATTTCTGTATAGAAATACAGCCAGTTACTGGCTAGATTTCTGTATAGAAATACAGCCAGTTACTGGCTAGATTTCTGTATAGAAATACAGCCAGTTACTGGCTAGATTTCTGTATAGAAATACAGCCAGTTACTGGCTAGATTTCTGTATAGAATTGCAGCCAGTTACTGGCTAGATTTCTGTATAGAAATGCAGCCAGTTACTGGCTAGATTTCTGTATAGAAATGCAGCCAGTTACTGGCTAGATTTCTGTATAGAAATACAGCCAGTTACTGGCTAGATTTCTGTATAGAAATACAGCCAGTTACTGGCTAGATTTCTGTATAGAAATACAGCCAGTTACTGGCTAGATTTCTGTATAGAAATACAGCCAGTTACTGGCTAGATTTCTGTATAGAAATACAGCTAGTTACTGGCTAGATTTCTGTATAGAAATACAGCCAGTTACTGGCTAGATTTCTGTATAGAAATACAGCCAGTTAATGGCTAGATTTCTGTATAGAAAAACAGCCAGTTCCTGGCTAGATTTCTGTATAGAAATACAGCCACTTACTGGCTAGATTTCTGTATAGAAATACAGCCAGTTACTGGCTAGATTTCTGTATAGAAATACAGCCAGTTACTGGCTAGATTTCTGTATAGAAATACAGCCAGTTACTGGCTAGATTTCTGTACAGAAATACAGCCAGTTACTGGCTAGATTTCTGTATAGAAATACAGCCAGTTACTGGCTAGATTTCTGTATAGAAATACAGCCAGTTACTGGCTAGATTTCTGTATAGAAATACAGCCAGTTAATGGCTAGCTTTCTGTATAGAAAAACAGCCAGTTCCTGGCTAGATTTCTGTATAGAAAAACAGCCAGTTACTGGCTAGATTTCTGTATAGAAATACAGCCAGTTACTGGCTAGATTTCTGTATAGAAATACAGCCAGTTACTGGCTAGATTTCTGTATAGAAATACAGCCAGTTACTGGCTAGATTTCTGTATAGAAATACAGCCAGTTACTGGCTAGATTTCTGTATAGAAATACAGCCATTTACTGGCTAGATTTCTGTACAGAAATACAGCCAGTTACTGGCTAGATTTCTGTATAGAAATACAGCCAGTTACTGGCTAGATTTCTGTATAGAAATACAGCCACTTACTGGCTAGATTTCTGTATAGAAATACAGCCACTTACTGGCTAGATTTCTGTATAGAAATACAGCCAGTTACTGGCTAGATTTCTGTATAGAAATACAGCCAGTTACTGGCTAGATTTCTGTATAGAAATACAGCCAGTTACTGGCTAGATTTCTGTATAGAATTGCAGCCAGTTACTGGCTAGATTTCTGTATAGAAATGCAGCCAGTTACTGGCTAGATTTCTGTATAGAAATGCAGCCAGTTACTGGCTAGATTTCTGTATAGAAATACAGCCAGTTACTGGCTAGATTTCTGTATAGAAATACAGCCAGTTACTGGCTAGATTTCTGTATAGAAATACAGCCAGTTACTGGCTAGATTTCTGTATAGAAATACAGCCAGTTACTGGCTAGATTTCTGTATAGAAATACAGCCAGTTACTGGCTAGATTTCTGTATAGAAATACAGCCAGTTACTGGCTAGATTTCTGTATAGAAATACAGCCAGTTAATGGCTAGATTTCTGTATAGAAAAACAGCCAGTTCCTGGCTAGATTTCTGTATAGAAATACAGCCACTTACTGGCTAGATTTCTGTATAGAAATACAGCCAGTTACTGGCTAGATTTCTGTATAGAAATACAGCCAGTTACTGGCTAGATTTCTGTACAGAAATACAGCCAGTTACTGGCTAGATTTCTGTATAGAAATACAGCCAGTTACTGGCTAGATTTCTGTATAGAAATACAGCCAGTTAATGGCTAGCTTTCTGTATAGAAAAACAGCCAGTTCCTGGCTAGATTTCTGTATAGAAAAACAGCCAGTTACTGGCTAGATTTCTGTATAGAAATACAGCCAGTTACTGGCTAGATTTCTGTATAGAAATACAGCCAGTTACTGGCTTGATTTCTGTATAGAAATACAGCCAGTTACTGGCTAGATTTCTGTATAGAAATACAGCCAGTTACTGGCTAGATTTCTGTATAGAAATACAGCCAGTTACTGGCTAGATTTCTGTATAGAAATACAGCCAGTTACTGGCTAGATTTCTGTATAGAAATACAGCCAGTTACTGGCTAGATTTCTGTATAGAAATACAGCTAGTTACTGGCTAGATTTCTGTATAGAAATACAGCCAGTTACTGGCTAGATTTCTGTATAGAAATACAGCCAGTTACTGGCTAGATTTCTGTATAGAAATACAGCCAGTTACTGGCTAGATTTCTGTATAGAAATACAGCCAGTTACTGGCTAGATTTCTGTATAGAAATACAGCCAGTTACTGGCTAGATTTCTGTATAGAAATACAGCCAGTTACTGGCTAGATTTCTGTATAGAAATACAGCCAGTTACTGGCTAGATTTCTGTATAGAAATACAGCCAGTTACTGGCTAGATTTCTGTATAGAAATACAGCCAGTTACTGGCTAGATTTCTGTATAGAAATACAGCCAGTAACTGGCTAGATTTCTGTATAGAAATACAGCCAGTTACTGGCTAGATTTCTGTATAGAAATACAGCCAGTTACTGGCTAGATTTCTGTATAGAAATACAGCCAGTTACTGGCTAGATTTCTGTATAGAAATACAGCCAGTTACTGGCTAGATTTCTGTATAGAAATACAGCCAGTTACTGGCTAGATTTCTGTATAGAAATACAGCCAGTTACTGGCTAGATTTCTGTATAGAAATACAGCCAGTTACTGGCTAGATTTCTGTATAGAAATACAGCCAGTTACTGGCTAGATTTCTGTATAGAAATACAGCCAGTTACTGGCTAGATTTCTGTATAGAAATACAGCCAGTTACTGGCTAGATTTCTGTATAGAAATACAGCCAGTTACTGGCTAGATTTCTGTATAGAAATACAGCCAGTTACTGGCTAGATTTCTGTATAGAAATACAGCCAGTTACTGGCTAGATTTCTGTATAGAAATACAGCCAGTTACTGGCTAGATTTCTGTATAGAAATACAGCCAGTTACTGGCTAGATTTCTGTATAGAAATACAGCCAGTTACTGGCTAGATTTCTGTATAGAAATACAGCCAGTTACTGGCTAGATTTCTGTATAGAAATACAGCCAGTTACTGGCTAGATTTCTGTATAGAAATACAGCCAGTTACTGGCTAGATTTCTGTATAGAAATACAGCCAGTTACTGGCTAGATTTCTGTATAGAAATACAGCCAGTTACTGGCTAGATTTCTGTATAGAAATACAGCCAGTTACTGGCTAGATTTCTGTATAGAAATACAACCAGTTACTGGCTAGATTTCTGTATAGAAATACAGCCAGTTACTGGCTAGATTTCTGTATAGAAATACAGCCAGTTACTGGCTAGATTTCTGTATAGAAATACAGCCAGTTACTGGGTAGATTTCTGTATAGAAATACAGCCAGTTACTGGCTAGATTTCTGTATAGAAATACAGCCAGTTACTGGCTAGATTTCTGTATAGAAATACAGCCAGTTACTGGCTAGATTTCTGTATAGAAATACAGCCAGTTACTGGCTTGATTTCTGTATAGAAATACAGCCAGTTACTGGCTTGATTTCTGTATAGAAATACAGCCAGTTACTGGCTTGATTTCCGTATAGAAATACAGCCAGTTACTGGCTTGATTTCTGTATAGAAATACAGCCAGTTACTGGCTTGATTTCTGTATAGAAATACAGCCAGTTACTGGCTAGATTTCTGTATAGAAATACAGCCAGTTACTGGCTAGATTTCTGTATAGAAATACAGCCAGTTACTGGCTAGATTTCTGTATAGAAATACAGCCAGTTACTGGCTAGATTTCTGTATAGAAATACAGCCAGTTACTGGCTAGATTTCTGTATAGAAATACAGCCAGTTACTGGCTAGATTTCTGTAAAAAAATACAGCCAGTTACTGGCTAGATTTCTGTATAGAAATACAGCCAGTTACTGGCTAGATTTCTGTATAGAAATACAGCCAGTTACTGGCTAGATTTCTGTATAGAAATACAGCCAGTTACTGGCTAGATTTCTGTATAGAAATACAGCCAGTTACTAGCTAGATTTCTGCATAGAAATACGGCCAGTTACTGGCTAGATTTCTGTATAGAAATACAGCCAGTTACTGGCTAGATTTCTGTATAGAAATACAGCCAGTTACTGGCTAGATTTCTGTATAGAAATACAGCCAGTTACTGGCTAGATTTCTGTATAGAAATACAGCCAGTTACTGGCTAGATTTCTGTATAGAAATACAGCCAGTTACTGGCTAGATTTCTGTATAGAAATACAGCCAGTTACTGGCTAGATTTCTGTATAGAAATACAGCCAGTTACTGGCTAGATTTCTGTATAGAAATACAGCCAGTTACTGGCTAGATTTCTGTATAGAAATACAGCCAGTTACTGGCTAGATTTCTGTATAGAAATACAGCCAGTTACTGGCTAGATTTCTGTATAGAAATACAGCCAGTTACTGGCTAGATTTCTGTATAGAAATACAGCCAGTTACTGGCTAGATTTCTGTATAGAAATACAACCAGTTACTGGCTAGATTTCTGTATAGAAATACAGCCAGTTACTGGCTAGATTTCTGTATAGAAATACAGCCAGTTACTGGCTAGATTTCTGTATAGAAATACAGCCAGTTACTGGCTAGATTTCTGTATAGAAATACAGCCAGTTACTGGCTAGATTTCTGTATAGAAATACTAGATTTCTGTATAGAAATACAGCCAGTTACTGGCTAGATTTCTGTATAGCCAGTTACTGGCTAGATTTCTGTATAGAAATACAGCCAGTTACTGGCTAGATTTCTGTATAGAAATACAGCCAGTTACTGGCTAGATTTCTGTATAGAAATACAGCCAGTTACTGGCTAGATTTCTGTATAAAAAAACAGCCAGTTACTGGCTAGATTTCTGTATAGAAATACAGCCAGTTACTGGCTAGATTTCTGTATAGAAATACAGCCAGTTACTGGCTAGATTTCTGTATAGAAATACAGCCAGTTACTGGCTAGATTTCTGTATAGAAATACAGCCAGTTACTGGCTAGATTTCTGTATAGAAATACAGCCAGTTACTGGCTAGATTTCTGTATAGAAATACAGCCAGTTACTGGCTAGATTTCTGTATAGAAATACAGCCAGTTACTGGCTAGATTTCTGTATAGAAATACAGCCAGTTACTGGCTAGATTTCTGTATAGAAATACAGCCAGTTACTGGCTAGATTTCTGTATAGAAATACAGCCAGTTACTGGCTAGATTTCTGTATAGAAATACAGCCAGTTACTGGCTAGATTTCTGTATAGAATTGCAGCCAGTTACTGGCTAGATTTCTGTATAGAAATGCAGCCAGTTACTGGCTAGATTTCTGTATAGAAATGCAGCCAGTTACTGGCTAGATTTCTGTATAGAAATACAGCCAGTTACTGGCTAGATTTCTGTATAGAAATACAGCCAGTTACTGGCTAGATTTCTGTATAGAAATACAGCCAGTTACTGGCTAGATTTCTGTATAGAAATACAGCCAGTTACTGGCTAGATTTCTGTATAGAAATACAGCTAGTTACTGGCTAGATTTCTGTATAGAAATACAGCCAGTTACTGGCTAGATTTCTGTATAGAAATACAGCCAGTTAATGGCTAGATTTCTGTATAGAAAAACAGCCAGTTCCTGGCTAGATTTCTGTATAGAAATACAGCCACTTACTGGCTAGATTTCTGTATAGAAATACAGCCAGTTACTGGCTAGATTTCTGTATAGAAATACAGCCAGTTACTGGCTAGATTTCTGTATAGAAATACAGCCAGTTACTGGCTAGATTTCTGTACAGAAATACAGCCAGTTACTGGCTAGATTTCTGTATAGAAATACAGCCAGTTACTGGCTAGATTTCTGTATAGAAATACAGCCAGTTACTGGCTAGATTTCTGTATAGAAATACAGCCAGTTAATGGCTAGCTTTCTGTATAGAAAAACAGCCAGTTCCTGGCTAGATTTCTGTATAGAAAAACAGCCAGTTACTGGCTAGATTTCTGTATAGAAATACAGCCAGTTACTGGCTAGATTTCTGTATAGAAATACAGCCAGTTACTGGCTAGATTTCTGTATAGAAATACAGCCAGTTACTGGCTAGATTTCTGTATAGAAATACAGCCAGTTACTGGCTAGATTTCTGTATAGAAATACAGCCATTTACTGGCTAGATTTCTGTACAGAAATACAGCCAGTTACTGGCTAGATTTCTGTATAGAAATACAGCCAGTTACTGGCTAGATTTCTGTATAGAAATACAGCCACTTACTGGCTAGATTTCTGTATAGAAATACAGCCACTTACTGGCTAGATTTCTGTATAGAAATACAGCCAGTTACTGGCTAGATTTCTGTATAGAAATACAGCCAGTTACTGGCTAGATTTCTGTATAGAAATACAGCCAGTTACTGGCTAGATTTCTGTATAGAATTGCAGCCAGTTACTGGCTAGATTTCTGTATAGAAATGCAGCCAGTTACTGGCTAGATTTCTGTATAGAAATGCAGCCAGTTACTGGCTAGATTTCTGTATAGAAATACAGCCAGTTACTGGCTAGATTTCTGTATAGAAATACAGCCA